>OX335668.1:39945000-40370000 GCA_946894065.1 Acleris literana | reverse complement strand
CTCCCCAGTCAGAGAGGAGCTGAAATTTGTTTGGAGCGGTCTGCGTGATTGGAATGGGATACCCCGAAAAAGTCACCGACTATGTTCTAAACATTTTTCAGCAGACCCATTTATTATGAAGGCTGATAAAAGACTAAACAGAAATGGTTCGTCGTGGTTACAGAAGTTGCAACGCAATCCGGCATCAAATTCAAATTCAAATTCTTTATTGACTAAAAACACGTTATACATAAAAATATATTGTTTTAAGCTAGTAAAGCAGAGTAACGAACAACAACGAGTGCAAATGGGCTACACAAATAAAAAGATAGGCTATAACAATGCAAAAATGTGGCTATCCGTTGGTCCCAAACTAGGCACAGCCCGTATCTTGGGAACCAGGAGTACAGTTAACAAACTCGATTTAACAAAGAAATGGCCCTCAGATTTATCAAAATATTGCTGAGTACTATTATGCTAAGCTAAACAAAACTAATTACAACATAACAATTAATATAATCAAAATAATCAATAAGTGCGCGTGTGTGTGTGTGTGTGTGTGTGTGTGTGTGTGTGTGTGTGTGAGAGTGAGTGTGTGTGCGCGTGCGTGTGTGGTTGTGTATGATTTAACAGTTTAATATGTCCTCGGTTTCGTCGTACGTCTGAGAAAGAAGCCAGCATATTACGTTAGCTTTGAGGGTTGAGCAGGAATAATTCTCGATAGCAGGAAAGCGTTTGGCAAAAGCGGTTTTTACTCGAGGGCAGCATAATACCAGGTGTTTAAGACGTTTCTGACATCGTTTGTCATGGGCAATGGAAGAAACAGCCTTCCGGTGAGAATTTACCACAGCTTTCAGGATGAAAAGCTGGCGAACTCTCAGCACCGATGCCTCTCTATATAAGTCGTCAGTTGGGAAACGGAAAGGTTTCCTCAGCATAACCTTTAACACGGCACGCTGCGACCGCTCTGCCTTGATCATTACACTCTTACCGGCTCCACCCCAGGCCGCAATGCAGTACTGGAGTAAGGATTGACAGAGTGCAAAATACACTAACTGCAGAATTTCTCTGGATGCTCCGTTTCTTAGTAGCTTCATAACATAAATGACCTTTTTGACCCTACCCGACAGAGTTTCAATGTGTTGCCTGAAGGACAATCTCTGATCGATAGTAACGCCGAGGTACCTAACAGTCTCTGCACACTCAATAGTTTCCTGTATACCAAAACTAGAGGACATCCTCAACGAAATACACAAAGAAGGTCCAGAAGAAAGAGTTTTGTAAAAATTTAGAAACTTGGTCTTTTTTATATTTAGTGTGAGTAAATTCTTGTCCAACCAATCAGCTATATGAGACATTCCGGACTCCGCCAAATGAGTCACCTCAGCCCAGGAGTTTCCACTGAAGAGGGCCACTGTATCATCCGCGTAACAAATTAGATTAGAATTGTGCGGAGCGAGGGCAAGAATATCGTTCATGTACACCAAGAATAGGGCTGGTCCGAGAATGCTTCCCTGCGGAACACCGAAGTCAATAGGCAATTCTCTGCTGATACTATCGCCAACCCTAACGTGTTGGCTACGGTTTGTGAGATAGCATTTGAACCATCCCAGCGCCGTACCTCGTACTCCCAAAAGCTCAAGTTTTTTTAGAAGAATCGGAGCCGAGACGGTGTCAAAGGCCTTTGCCAAGTCGAGGAAGACCCCGATACAATGCCTACCCTGATCTAGCTGCTTAGCAATTAAATTAGACAGCAACTGAACAGCGTCCTCCGTAGATCTCCCCCGCCTAAAACCAAATTGGTTATCTGAGAGAAGCTTGTGTTTTTCCAGAAGTCTGTGAGGCGTTTGTTAGCGACTTTTTCTAAAAGCTTTGAAAAAATACAGAGAAGTGAGATAGGGCGATAGTGATCTGGGTTGTTTTTTTGACCGGATTTAAAGATAGGGGACACCGATGACCTCTTCCACGCTTCAGGAAAAGAACCCGAGGACAAACTTAGATTGAATATGTGTGCAAGAGGAATACAAATAAAATCACTAATTGCTTTAATTAAAGAGGGCCTGTAACCGTCCGGACCAGGCGCACTGTCGCACTTTAGCGATTTTATAAAATCACCCACCTCTTGAGGATCGGTTGGTATAAAGAAAAAGGAGTGAAGAGGCGTGACATTCGACAGACAGCTCCTCGCCAGGTTATCTTGCGTAGTTTTAAGCCTGTCCAAAATTTGGTTAGCTAACTTAGCTCCTACCGAACCAAATCAAAAAAGGATCACAAACTATCTTCCAATTACTTTTTGTAAGGCTCATCATTATTAAAGATATACAAACGTATTTTTTTAAATTAAAACTGTAAAAACTGTCTTTATTTTTATTATACTACAAAAAAGTTAATTTCTCAGATTACTTTCCGAAATAAGGTCAATAATCAATTGGAAATTAATCACAGTTATTATTGAAAATACTGTATGTGCTTAAATAGGTTAACCTAATTTATCGACAAACCGCAAATCACTGACTGCAAACTTACACACGAACACACCTAAAAAGTGGTACACTTTTGAAATTCAATCGAAAGTGGTCATATATGACGATGAGACAACTCTTTTTAACGAAGGGTATTTATAACAGGTGCGAAGAGTACTATTCTATTAGCAGTTTTTATACTCCCTCTATGTTTTCCTACCTCTATGTACAAAACACATGTCAACAAAACATGAATCGCTTTACTCTTCAAGAACGCGGAATAAGCGCGAGTAACCTACGCTCAAGCCATCCTGAATCTCGACCACGAGGAAGACAACTTTTCATCGAAAATCATCATGAGTGACGAGGTCCATTTCAATCTCTGTGGATACCTACGTGAACAAGCAAATTTATTGCTTCTGGGGCACCGAAAATCCACGACTAACCCACAAAGAGCGATTACACCCGTAGTTATATTTAAAAAAAAAGTAACAATTAATTAATTATAATTATATTAGGAAATGACCTTCATTTGACCCCTTTAATGTCGGTCCCAATTGCTCTATATCAATCTTTTTTGTGGTTTTACATAAAACATACAAAACCTCTCCAATATTTTATTTTATAAGTGCAATTAATTTAGATATTTAGCTGACACCTACATTCGAAGACAACTGTAGTCATGTCAATATTATTTGTTTACAAATTGACTGTATTTTTTATGATGAAATTAATAAATTAATGAGAATGTTAATAATTTTTGTGGTGACGTTTTTCAAAAGGTTCAAAATGACGGCATCGGAATCTAATGTGATTGTGTTCAGTGAAACCACTCTAGAAACAAGGGTTATGCTGGAAGTGCTGAATTAATTAAGGTTTAGGTAATAAGCAATGGACGACTGCTTAGAATACTCTGTAATAATAAATTTATTGTACTTATTACGATTGTTTGTTGACACTATGTTTGAATGACATTCCTCTATTATGACTTTAAAAACAGATCACAGATAGTAAAAAAAACGTCTTTCTAAATATTAGACGTAGTATACCCATTTTTCTAAATAGATCCGCCATTTTTGCATAGTAAGTAGGCGAAGTTAATTTTATTTAAATAACAATAACACTTTTAATCATGACATGCTTCAAATTAGATCCTTAGAAAAGGCTATTCTTTCGAATAAAAATGTAAAAGCAAGCAGTTATTTCTTTTGGTTTTATTATTCCCAATTGTCCTCGAATCTCATCATATGAGATTAGTCGGTTTTCTTCTATGACTCGCTTGACATAGTCAAAAGTGTTCTAGGAATCAATTTCCTTGACTGTACCATCGTTTTACAGTGCTTAAATGTGGAGCTTTTTGAAGGCGAGCCCAAAGGTAGTTTGAAGTGGAGCACTAAATTTTTATTATATTTTCAACTTTATGTACCTAATGAATATTGAAATTACTGAATAATTATAACGTTACAAAACGAAAAACACAGTTTTCAATACATATCATGGTTACCAACTATTAAAAATAGTCTAGTTCAGAGTTTCTTAACCTGTAACCTAACCTAACCTAACCCCAGGGGTGAGGGTCCGCGAGCATATGTATGGGGGTCCGCAGTCTTATCTATGAAATGGTATGAAATGGTATGGAATATTATAAATAGAGAAACGGGAAAATCAAAAACTCGTGATAATCAAGTCACTCTGAACACAGGTGACCAACAAATCACGTCAAATAAAGACGTTGCCTTAGCATTCGAAGATTATTTTTCTAACATAGCCATTAATACTACGAAATGTCTTAAATCATCCGCGGTTAAGGCTCAATCATTACTTAGCACTAATGTCAGTAAATGTAATATAAACTTTGATTTCAGCCCTGTAAATTCAGATTCAATAGTCAAGATATTTAAATCCCTTAGTTTAAAAAAGACTGAAGATTTGTGGGGCACATCAGTTAAGGTACTCTTTCATATCATAGATGTAATTGCACCCCATCTAGCATTAATCTACAATAATTGCATATCAGAGGGGGTCTTTCCAGATCTCATGAAATATAGTAAAGTAATACCTCTTTTTAAATCGGGCGAGATGAGTGATATAACGAACTTCCGTCCCATTTCCATACTACCAGTGTTAAGTAAAGTCTTTGAGAAAGTAATGCTAAAGGATATGTTAGGTCACTTTAACAGAAATAAACTACTTAACAATAACCAGTTTGGCTTTACCAGAGGTCGATCAACAATTGATGCGGCATCTGTACTCATTAAACATATATATAACAGTTGGGAGAAATCTTGCGATGCAGTAGGAATATTTTGTGATCTTTCTAAAGCTTTTGATTGCGTGGATCATACGACCTTTATTTTAAAATTAGAACATTATGGATTGTCCAATAAAGCTTTAAGCCTTATGTCTTCTTATCTAAGTGATAGAACTCAAACAGTTGTTGTAAACAAAACGCAATCTGTTGGAGCAACAGTGAAAATAGGTGTGCCTCAAGGCTCTATTTTAGGTCCTTTTTTATTTTTGGTTTACATAAATGACTTGCCACCAACAGTAGATAAACTTTGTGATATTGTACTTTTTGCTGATGATACTTCACTAATTTTCAAGGTAGATAGAAAATCCGTAGACTACAGTAGGATTAACACCACACTAGTTAAAGTACTTAATTGGTTTACTAGCAACAATTTGCTACTAAATGCTAAGAAAACGAAATGTGTTAGGTTCGCTTTGCCTAATGTTAAACCGGTACATTCTAGTATTTTTCTAAATGACGAGTGTTTGCAAATGGTAGATAAGGCAATTTTCTTAGGCATAACATTAGATAAATATTTGCAATGGAGTCCCCATATAGCTGTACTGGCAGGTAAACTAAGTTCGGCAGCTTACGCCGTTAGGAAAATTAGACAACTAACCAATGTTGAGACAGCTCGCTTAGTCTATTATAGTTATTTCCATAGTGTCATGTCGTACGGTATTCTGGTTTGGGGTAAGGCAGCTGACATACAAACTATATTTGTGTTACAAAAAAGGGCCATTCGTTCTATTTACAACTTAAACTCCCGTGACTCTTTAAGAGAACTTTTTAAAGAAATTAATATCTTGACTGTAGCGTCTCAATTTATTTATGAGAATATTATTTACGTTATTAGAAATTTAGATTCTTTCACCAAAAATTCTGATATACATAATTTAAATACCAGAAATAAAAATAAAATCGCTATCCGAAAATTCCGCGTCCGTAAAGTATATAAATCATTTGTTGGTCAATGCATTCATTTCTATAATAAATTACCTGACGAAGTTTTAAAGTTACCCTTTCCAGCACTTAAAAGTTACTTGAAAAGGTCGTTAATGTCTAAAGCGTATTATAGGATCGAGGACTATGTAACAGACAAAAATGCATGGCCTAAATCCGAAACTTAGTCAATAATAATTTATTCAAATGCAAAATCTTTATCTTGTCTAGGGGACACCGTTGATGTAGGGAAACATATCGAAACTTTTATGTGGTCGTCTCGCACCATCTTATATACACATAAATATGTGTTTTTTTTTTTCTCTATCTCTCCCGTAAGATTCTTAATTGGCATGTTTTCCTGCTGAACTACGCATGTTATTTGATACTATATTTAATTTAATATTTATAGCTTTATATAATGCTAGACTAAGTAGTACCATTGTAATAAGAAATATGTTTAAAAAATGACTGACTGCTGAGTTTCTTGCGGCGTTTCTTCTCGGCAGTGGTCTTCTCTTGGGAAGCGCTGGTAGATTCTTGACGTGTAAAAGTGCCCGTGCGGCCTACTTACTGAATAAATTTCTTTTATCTTTTATCTTTTATGAACCATTTAATTTAACAATCATAAATAAAAGTCTCGCCACCAAAAGTCTCGAAATAAAAATTGGATAGCAGACCCCTTCAACACTGACGTGACTGATGTCACTGGCTTAAAAAAAGTACAGGAAAATCAATTAATAGAAATATCCTATGACTCAGCTTTGAAACGTAATTTCAAAGAATCCTCTTTATCAGATTTTTGGGTGAATGTAAAAAAAGATTATAAGGAAATATCAGAAAAACCACTGAAACATTTACTGCTTTTCTCAACCACATACTCGTACCTCTGTGAAAAGGCATTCTCTGCTCTTGTGTATACTAAAAACAAATACAGAAACAGATTACAAGTGGAATCCGATTTGAGACTACAACTCAGTAGTGACATCAACCCAAATATCATTAATTTAGTTGCAAAAAAAGCAGCACCAACCTTTACATTAACCTATTTTATATGAAAAAGTATATTTTTTTGTAATTTGTAGTACTAAAATAAATGGTTCGAAATTTAATGCTGCTTTTTTTATTAAAGGGGTTCTTAAAATTGTGCTTGATTTCTTAAGGGGTCCGTGGACAAAAAAGGTTAAGAAACGCTGGTCTAGTTAATAAGTGCATCTTATATATTTACGGAATAACAAGCATTTCTAGTTTTAAGAGTAACGCCGTATTTTTTACTTTACTATTGAAGAGTAAATGATATTATGACGAATAGTAGAGCGCATTAAAAAACTACACTATAAATCGGCATAGGTGTCAGTAAAATTACATACGCATACAAAATACGCCATGTTAAACGTATAATCACGTAATTCAATCAAAATAAAATGAACTCATAATCGCCATTGCTAGTTTAATATTTATTTCTAGTAAGTTACAAAACGTGTTCGACATTCTATAACTTCAGACTGAGAATGCAAACATTAGGTAAGTACGAGTATATCTTTTTTTGTGCAATAAAACTAGTTTAGAAAGCTTTTTTCCGCACATTTAAAAGCTTCTTAATAGATACTTTAAAGCTTTTACATGTCTGAAAAGCTCTGGAAATCCGCGGAATTTCCGGCCTTATAGATGCTGTATAGACCTCGTACGACATTGAAAAAGACAAGTGCTCGCGCGCAGACTATGTATATACTAATGTCCGGCCGTCCCACAGTGTTTTACAAAACCGTTACAAGAGAAATTTTCATTCGACTCCATAGATCGAAAGAGTTTAGTAGTTCAAATGCAATGCGCAACTCTCGTTTGGTCATCCTTTCTAGATTTTGATAAAAAAAATATCAAACTTAATTTTTTTTGGTAATTTTAAAAAGGAAAAACCAATATTTCTTCTTATCCTGAGGTGCTGTTATTTTCTTATATAATTAATTTCATAGACCTATTTGATGTTCACATTTAATGCTTAACTGCGTTCCTAGTCCGTGAGTATTTTAATTAAATATAAACTTTTTCTATATTACAGATTTAATTTTTTTTCTTCCAGAATAATTTGTTTCCGCCATTGAATTTATTTAACAAAAACACTTTGATATGTCTTCTTATTTATTATTCAGGGCTCGGAAACGTTATTTAAAATAACGTTTTTAAAACGTTTCGAACGGTTCTTTTTACAACATTTTATTGGGAACGAAAACGAAACGGGAACGTTTTCAAAAACCGATTTAATCCACCGGACGCGCCGCGCACCCCGCGTGCGGCGACAAGCATGAAACTATTCGTAATATTCATTCGTAGCTTCGTACCGAACACCCCAGAAAACGGCAAAAACGGTTAAAAACGTTTTATTAATAAAAAACGATTAAAATTTTGATCCTGATTTAAAACGTTTTCCATAACGTCCCGTTCAAACGAAATCTAAATAAATCGTTTCTTAGGTATTAAAGACGAAACCGTTTTGAAAAATATACCGTTTTCCGAGCCCTGATGTTATTTATGTTTTTCTTTAACGTGGAAACATTGTTGCAAAATGAGTTTTTTACATTTACTTTCAATTAGGTAATAAAACTTTTTGATGATATTAAGATTGTCTCCAGATTAAGAAATTACTGGGCTATTAATCATCTATATAAAACAAGGAAACGAGTCTATAAACAAACTTTAAAATAATAATTAAGCTCAATAAGTATAGTCTGGGATCCAGAGTTACTTTTTACGTTCCTTTCGGGTCCATTACTTTGAATTTTTATTAAGTTGAAAAATCTTTATTGCAATTATTCTTATCTATTAATATTTTTTTTGTCACTTTCCACAGCCAAATAGACTGCAGTAATGTTTTCCCATGGCTAATTTAATACATATGCGTGTATGGACTCTGTCAACTAGTACGGAAAGTATATCGTAAGATGTATTGCTATGATATATATTTTTGCATATTAATATATATTCCGTGTGTGACATCCCTGACTGACTAGACACCTCAGGTGTCGCCAGGCGGTAGGTATCTAACGCGCAGAGCGCGCGTCGGAAGCCGGGAGTTTCGCTTCTACGTGTAGTTATTGTTTATTCTTATGGCGGGGAAAGGCGACATGGAGCCGTTCAAGATCCATGGCGCTACTGACGAAGCTGTGGATAGCGCAACAGCCGGCACCCTTCCGCCTCTGGAGGTGGCCGCAAATATGTTAGGAGAATGTGAAGCTGTGGATAGTGCCACAGCCGGCACCCTTCCCTCTCCGAGGGTGGCCGCAAATAGGCAAGGAGAAAGTATAACTCGCTTAAATATGTACAAAGCTTTTGAATACAAAAGTAAAGAAATAAAAAAATACGGAAGACCATTCGATTTGAGTGTCGACGAGAGGAATAAAATTGTGTTGAGCTTACTTGGCGACAAAATGAAACCTTGGATGCAGCTAGACAATGAGACCAAACGAAAGTTAAGCAACGCAGTAGGATCGTTTGTTGTTAATTGTGAAACTAGATACAAAAAAGCATGAGACACACGAACTACTTATAGATGATTTGCCAGAAACGGTAACAGCTGCCTTTACATCCGTTTCTCCCAGAACAGCTAAATATGAGACTTTGAGCAAACGTCAGCAATTAAGATCCCGGAAACGACTGCAGGCAATACTAAATTTTTGCTTTTTATTTAAATCTGAAATATAGAAAAAGTTTATTTTTACCCGACTGCGTCAGAAGGAGGGTTATGTTTTTAAGTAAAATACTCACGGACTAGGAACGCAGTAAAGCATAAAATGTGAACATCAAATAGGTCTATGAAATTAATTATATAAGAAAATAACAGCACCTCAGGACAAGAAGAAAGATTGGTTTTTCCTTTTTAAAAATACCAAAAAAAATTAAGTTTGATAATTTTTTATCAAAATCTAGAAAGGATGGCCAAACGAGAGTTGCGCATTGCATTTGAACTACTAAACTCTGTCGATCTATGGAGTCGAATGAAAATGTCTCTTGTTACGGGTTTGTAAAACACTGTGCATCCGCCTTTAATAAGTACACTGATATAATTTCGTAAGCCAATTTTGAGACGAATTCAACTAAAAGAATAACTGTGAATTTTTACCTGTTGCACAGGAAGCCATAACCGAGGTGACAGTGATTAGGCGGCTTTTTAATGTTTTGTCAGGCGGTAGATGGATCACCACATTTTTTTCGACTGATGCCCAGTAACTTGCTATTTTTTCCCACGATGATGACAACTTCCACGACAATATAAGAGTTATGATTGACGACGCGTAAAAAAAAGCTCCTGCCAGACGAGCTGTAACGCTTCCTGAAAAGATATTTTTAAGAGATTTAAGACTGGTCCACCAGTTGGCCTGACTGTTTATGTTATTGTATAATATGGGCATTTTCATCAGAAGTACGAGTAGTTTTTTTTATAGAAGGGTTATAATCACGAAAAAATGGCTCATTACGATTCGGTCACTTTTGTACGGTCACAGACCAGCATAAGAAGGGTTAAAACAGAACATGTTAATTTCCATAAAAGATGTGGTTCTGACTGGTCAAGTCCGTTCCTCTCCGAACGATTGGATCCCACCCAAACGTTCGGGTCGGTGCCAGTCTGACAGGCCTTGACACCTTACGAAAAGGTTGGTCAGTCGTTTGCATGGCAGGGGGATAAAAATGCTTCTAGAAAGCTTTAATCCACTTAACTTAATTAGATGACAATATGTGTTCAGTGTGAAGACATCTATTATTTACCTTAGACTTATTTGCAATGAGATATTATTATTGATTATCTTTAGATTTAAAGCTGAGGTAGTATAAGGTTGACAACATCGCTATCCTCGGTAGCATTTTCTGTCCAGAAAGACGATCATACATACAGACAGAAAGACAGACAGACAGACAGTCAGACAGACAGACAGACGGACATTGCATTTAACTATGGATTAAAAATAATTATTTTAACTAGTGTGTCAGTAAAAAAAATATCTCTCATTTTGTTTCTTATAGGTAGGTAGGTGGGTACCTACCTCCTAGTATCCTCTTTTTGTTGCTAGTGTTTGTGTGTCACTTGTTTTTTTAGTTTAAGGTTGTTAATCAGTCATCTGAATACCAGCGCCGCACTTACTATGACCGACGATATCAACTGCCCATCCAGCAAGTGCTTTAATGACTCGCCAGATAGCGACACCTTCAATCACTCCCAAAAGCACCAATATTAACACCCCAAAAGCCTTCCATGCTATGTTTCCGGAACCTGCTACCCCAAACCAACGGGAGTAACAAAATATTTTCGTCATAGTCTGCAGAAAATCCTAAAGAGAAATGATAAAACCTTTAGTTTGTGAATCTGTGGAAAGCTGTAATGAAGAGCCGCCTTACGAAAGATGTGCTGAAAACAACACAATTTTCGGATATCTTCGTGGGATTCTGCATTCCTTTGGATCCGAAGTCCCCCGCCGCGTCTGTCTGTATGTTCACAATTATCTCAAAGACTACCGTACAGATTTTCATGCGGTTTTCACAATTAGTTAGATTAATTATCACGGAAGGTTTAAATGTATAATAAATTCTGGTTTATGGATGGACGTTATAGAAAACTCACATCAACCGTAGCAAAGCGAGAGATAATAATTACGACATTTGTTGTAATTATTATCCACCAGCTACCTGCAGCTGGTGGATAATAATTACAACAAATGTATCGGTAGAATGTATCTACACTATCATTATAAACTTAAAAACGACGGATTATTTTATCTGGCCTAAAACTGCTGGGTAAATTATCTCCACCAATCTTGTCAAATCTTGCTCAGTTCTTTGGAATGATGACTGGAATGCCAAGTTGAGCCAAAATATTGGGTTCTTACATGTGAAATTGGGGTTTAGTTGAATTGGCCACTTTGGTTCAAAATAGGTATCTGGTGTTTGGCTAAGAATTCTAAATTTAAATTTATTTCAAATTTTAGCTCATGTATTTGTTCTTCGAATTTAGCAATTCATTTCTTGTCGCGTCATTTGCTTTGACATCATTATGTTAACAAAATAGGGAGAACTTAAAATATCGCGTTATTTACGAATACGAGTTCCACCGTGGCACCAGTGCTGCAGAAACGGCTCGAAGGATTAATTATGTGTATGAGGCAGCTACTGTAAAAGAAAACACGGTACATTTTTGGTTCCAACGTTTTCGTTCTGTAAATTTTGACCTACAAAACAAGCCCCATGGATGGCCGGAGACCCAAGTTAATAACGAAGAATTAAAAATTATTTTGGATGCGGATCCATCTCAAACTACGTCAGAGTTAGCGGCAGGCTTCGGTGCGAGTGATAAATAGTTTTAATTCACCTGAAACAAATTGGAAAGGTGAAAAAGCTCGAAAAATGGGTATATTATGGGAATATTTTTGCCATATAAAACGCCAATTTCACAGGTAAGGACCTAATATATTTGTAATGTATGATGTAATGTCTGGGTTTCTTATAACACCTTAGAGCGACAAGAAATAGATAATTACGTACAGTGTAGTTGCACACAAAACTACCTTTGGGCTTATGCTTCTGTCACTCGTTCTCATAGGGACGCTCTTACCTATGCTAGCCTTACTGAATTTACCCCAACCCGAAACACTTTATTAATTAAGACTTCTTGCACTGTACATTATTATCATCAAGCACTACTTAGATTTCATAGTATAAGCTACGTTTTAAATGCTTGAATTTCATAAATATATTTTATTTATAACTATTTATAGTTACTGTCACACATACATCACGTGCTGGTTCATTAGAAATTCGGGAACAGCTCCGGTATAAAGGTAGATCACGTCCTTTGTGCATGTCGTCTGGAAAATTCAGTAGGTATATTTGAATTTCTAATAATAGGATCGAATTATTTTATAATAATAAAAACATTTACTTATTTGACAGTCATCAGTATTCAACTCGGTAAATCCATATTGCCTTTGAAGTGTTATGGTACTTATGGTATTATTTTTAACTCGGCCGCCATTACTGTCAAGTAAATTAAAAAAACAAAAACCCGCCTTCAAAAATGCAAAAAATAACTTGTCTTCTTTTAAAATGGTAGGTCAGTCCAACTGCATTCGGCTTTTGGTTTAAAATATTGTGGGACGCCGACTTCAGTTGGACTGACGTACTATTTTAAAAGAAGTTATTTTTTTCATTTTTGAAGGCGGGTTTTTGTTTTTTTAAACATTTATTTTATTTTATACTTTTTAGTGATCCTATTTATGCTGTTACGTAGCTCCACTTCTAAATATTATTGAGAAATTATAGAACATTTCAAGCTCGCCGCAGACAACGCCGCGGGAATGTCATAGACATATTTAAACCTAAATGTGCTTCGTCATAGTCGCTCAACTACCTTAATCGAAATATCTTATCGCCACCCTTGAAATAGGTACCGTTAAGGAGTTCCGGAGGCTATCTGTGGTCTTCATCATCACTTCCACTTCACCATATAGTACTTTTCAAAAGCAAATGCACGAGTTACAGTGAAAAATACCAAAATAGCTATAGGTGTGCCTATAATTGAGGAGTTCTCTTGATTTCTCCAAGATCCCATCATCAGATCCTGACGTGTTGACAATGGGACCAACTAGAAAGTATATCCATTCAAACAATGAAAAAAGTTTTCAAATCGGTCCAGTGGTCTTCGAGTAATCGGGGAACATACATTAAAAAAAACCCGACGAATTGAGAACCTCCTCCTTTTTTTGAAGTCGGTTAAAAAGAGCTACCACAACGTTGACAATACGGAAACACATCAAAGGCAATATCGTTTTACCCTATAGAATAGGGGCCTGGGCACATAACCATCACATTTGACACTCAGGTATGAAAGGTATAAAAAGTTTTAAGCGCTTATAAAAAGCACGCGTCAGCAATAAAACGGTAAAGAGGTTTTCTTGATTAGTACATTTTTGATAGATATTTTTAGCAAATTATAAAAAAAACGTTAGGTATTTTATCAAAATCATCATACCTCGTAAGGCCCGCGACAAATATCTTACAAAAGTGACCTGTGTATTGAGGTTTTCCTGCTGTACTTCAATAGTTATAAGTTACTAGAGGACGCCCGGGACTTCGTACGCGTAGAATTAGTTTCCCGCTACTCCCCCTATTTCTTCCCGTTGGGGGTCGATTTTCGGAAACTCCTTTCTTAGTGCACCCCTAGGGCACCCAAGGAATACTCCCTCCAAATGTCAAGTCCCTAGGTCCAGCGGTTTGGGCTGTGCGTTGATATCTAAGTCATTGAGTCAGGTTTGCCTTTTATATATATATAGATTAATGATGAAAAAAACCTTAATTATAGAGTCGTATTTCAAATCGTTGGTAGTACATGTTACAGTAATCATAATTTTCCTAAAAACCGAAGAAACTCTATAGTTTTGTTATTTTTGTGCGTTTGTCCTATTATGGTGTTTTTACGTCCCCTAAAACTTCATATTGCATACATTGTCACACCCGTACAATGTCAATCGTGTAGCGAGCGTGCATTCGTAGATTGAAAACACTGTAAGGATTAAAGCAGGAAATTGAAATATACTTACACAAAACGTTCTCTTGCCTAGCTTAAAACTTTATGTTCAGTTTGGCTTATTCTTATTTAAATAAGTTTTAGCAATTCAGTCATTATGAGGCCCACTCCGCTATCGACACATTTACAACATTATAGCGCTTAACTTAACCTAAATCTAAATGCGCATGTTTACATGTTTAACGAATGAAACCTAGTACGATCAGCGTTTTAAACTATTGATTTTTTTATTTTAACCTTATCTGGCACGCTGTAATGTTTGCCTATCTCACGCGATCGCGTAGACGTCCTTGCATTTATTAAACACGTTAGCAATATGTCTATTTCAAAACAAATGACTTCATAATAAACATACCTTGCAAGCCGATAAATAATTAACGTTTATCTACACACATATCATAAGTCCTCTATAATGCGTTCAAAACCCGTAGGAAATTACCAGCATTACCTGTGGTAGTAGGTGACAGCGAAGACAGCTGTCTTCGCTGTCACCTACTACAAAATTTGGATCTCATTCATTACTATACCTAGAGAGTTTCCTAGCACGAACGACGTGTTGTTAGTGCTTGACATAATAATGTTTTTATTATGTCATTATGACAATCCTGGTATCGATAAATGTACCATTTCAATGTCATAGACTGATTTTCACTGAAGTATGTAAAATATTAATAAATTGATAGTTTTGTTATTATTCTTTTATTTTATATCGCACCACGTTGTTATATGAATCATATGACATAATTATGATTATAATTTTTCCTTGATGATATGATTTCACTATGTTCTTATAGGGTAGGTACTTCAATGAGTTTCAGGACATTTTTTTTTTTAGTTTTTCAGTTTTTTTTTTAAATAACTATATAATGATATGATGCACGAGTTTTTCCTCTATTACGTTGAAGTAGTGGTTATCGATAAAAAGTTTGTCGATATTATAATTATGTCAAGCACTAACCACATGGTGTTTCTGCTAGAAAATATCTAGGTATATTCATTACCTTACAATATTCTTAGTAATTTCAAAATTACGTTACAGCTGCCATCGCTGCCACCTAATACCACAGATACTGCGGCTCTATTCAAGACGGTAAAAACAATATCGTATTTGATCTGTTATCGAATTGTCAACGTTTTGATAGCTCTTATTTTCTTGACAGTAATGACATGGCGGCTGACGTCATAACAATACCATAACAGGAAAACTACGATATCGTTTTTACCGCCTAGAATACCGGCCCTGGTCATTTGCCTTTCGGCTTCTGAACCCATCTTAGAGTACTTATAATATGTGTGTAGATAAAGATAAAACCAACCGTGTCACTTTTTGCTACCAACTGGGACATATCAAGAGAAGAGAATTTTCCGTATTCCGCGCAAAATCGATTCAAAGTCGTCGCTTTTTTGGGCTATTGCAGTTTATTATCACGCAACGAGGCATTTTCTTAATTTTTACAGCCGACCGGCTGCAACAACAGAGGGCTCAGACAAGATGCACTACGCTAACTAACGTTTCTATTCGATTCGTTTTTAAACCAATCGTGACCCGGCTGGCGGCGACGAGTGCTCGCTCGTGGATGACCTGTGCACGCTTAATCTCAGCCAGTTCAATGGCATTGTTCATGCCTTCGGCAAAATATTGGATTTAGTTTGGGCAATGAATCTGCGGTTGTTACCGGTTGCTCAGAGCCCCTCGTACCCGTCGATTTCCATCACGGGGCGTTAAATATCTCCTTAAACTACATCGACTTTAAGGCTTTGAAATCTGCACGTAGGACTCGTTACATTTTCGGTAAAGGCTATTTTTTCGCTATTAATAAGGAAATCTCCGACATTGATGGTCATCTATTTTCGCTGCAAGGTCATTGAATGATTCTGTTGATTACTTTTATAACACTATTAATAATTTAGTATCTACGTACAGGGTGTCCAATAAGAAACTTTAAACTTCAATAATTTATTTAAAAAAAAGTACATAACTTATAACCCTATCAATAGCAAAAACCTTTAAACTATTATTGCGGATTTATGTTTTAAAAACGATATTGTCTAAATGTTGACCACCTTGCTCAACGCACTGTTCTAAGCGGAAGCGTAGATTTTCAAAAACGCGTTTGCACAAATCTGATGAAATATTTTTGATTTCAGTCCCGATATTTTCTTTAAGTTGATCCAAATTTGTAGGCTGACTATTATAAACTTTAGATTTCAAGTATCCCCATAAAAAATAATCACACGGCGACAAATCCGGCGACCTCGCAGGCCAATGGATGTCCCCAAAACGAGATATTAATTTCGCAGGGAAATTGTTCCTCAAAACATTCATTGTCACCCTGGCGGTATGAGGAGCAGCTCCATCTTGCTGAAACCAGGTGTTTCTGTTTGCAAACAATCAGCTTCTCAATTCTGGCTGGCTGGCTGGAAATAAAAAAATCTTCTATCACTTTACAATAATTTTCACTTGAAACAGTAATCGATCGTCCAGTTGAGTCCTCAAAAAAATACGGCCCTATAATTCCCGCACCTGATATAGCACACGATACGGTGACTTTTTTACTGTGAAGCGACTTCGAACGCTTGTTTTGAGGATTGTTCGGGGCCCAGTAACGATAATTCTGTTTATTGACGTAACCGTCTAAATGAAAATGGGCTTCATCACTAAAAAATATATTGGAAAGGCGATAATTGGTTTGAAATCTCAGTAACATCTGCTTAGCAAAAGCCATTCTTGAAGAGTAGTCGTCGGGTTTCAAATTTTGCACAATTTGATTTTGTAGGGATGGAATTTTAATACCTTTTTCATTATAATTTGCACTGATGACTTTTTGATTCCCGAAACCGATGCGTGTTTTCTAACAGAGCGACGTGGATTTTCATACACGGCTTCTCGAATAATTTGAATGTTTTCGGCGGAGGAAACTGAAGGTCCACGGCCAGGCAAGTTTTTGTTTAATGTGGATCCAGTTTCTTCAAACCTCTTAATCCACAACCGTATAAGCTGAATAGACGGTGCTGCACTAATTTTTCGTAAATTATAATGCGAGCAAAATTTTCTTCTGGCTTCCGTAAGAGATTTTCCACATTGTAAGAAAGCCTTGATGGCAAATGCTCGATGTTCACCAGACCAACGATTCATGGTTAACAAAAAATCCGTACTAATTATGAACAAAATGGCGGCATTTTAAATCTCGTAGGCCGTGACATTCCCAAAAAATTCGAAATTCAAATTTAAATTTTCTTGCTGGACACCCAGTACCTACTAAATTACAAAAAAAAGATTCTTACCCTATTTGGTATTCACCAGCTTTAGTCAAATCAATAAATAAAAAATATAAATATTTAAGAAAATTTAAAATATACGCCATCCACTCGGATCTGGCTTCATTTAAACTACTTCGGGACGGAATACGTGTTTTGGAGAGTAATTTTTAACGAAATTATATCAAGTCTGTTGAAAAATCGATTGAGATGAATCCAAAAAACTTTTGGTCTTACATTAAGACCCAATCTAAGTCGAATAGTATCCCGAGTAGCGTTTCGTTAGGAAATTCAGTGGCTTCTACGGGAAAAACTATTTGTAATCTATTTGCCTCTTATTTTCATTCCATATTTTTATATAACCAAGATCCGTTAGTAATTCCCTACGAATCTGTTTTCAACTCAAATGCCACCTGTGATATCTTTAACATTCGTGTAGACGTTGACGAAATTCGCTCCCTTATTTTAAAATTAGACCCCAATAAATCGGCAGGTCCCGATCACTTGCCAGCCCGTTTCCTCATTCCTTGCTCCGACACCATATCTATCTTTATTGCCTTGCTTTCCAAAGATCCCTATCAGAGTCGATGCCTCATACTTGGAAATTATCTTTTATTTCACCTGTGCATTAAAAAGGTTCTAAGTTGGATGTAATCAACTATAGACCAATATCCAAGTTATGTATTATATCAAAACTCTTCGAAAAGGTAGTATATAACCAATTGTACACAGCTCTGAAACAGTCCATCAATCCTTCCCAACACGGGTTTGTAAGGGGTCGGTCGACAGTCTCTAACCTAGTACTTTTTAATAACTTCCTGACGGACTCCATGGGTAATAGGCGGCAGGTGGATGTAATTTACACTGACTATAGCAAAGCTTTTGATCATAATTTACTCCTGGTGAAGCTTCTGAAGGCTGTTATATGAGGAGACCTCCTTCGGTGGTTCGCATCTTATATCGACAGAAGATCCCAAGCTGTTGTAGTAAATAATTTCACATTCACCTGGTTGTCCATACCCAGCGGTGTGCCCCAGGGGGCCTTTATTAGGTCCTTTACTGTGTGCCCTCTTCATCAACGATGTCAATTAATGTCTTCAATCTTCTCATCTAGTCTGTTTTGCTGACAACATGAAATTATTTTCTGGCATTTCTTCAGTTGCGGATGCGGGCCGCCTTCAAGCTGATCTAAGTCGACTCCTTCTTGTTACGAGCAGGTAAAATCATTTGTGCTAAGGACATTGATTTAGACGTATTTAACACACCTACATCTACGCGTAGGCGGTTACTCAGTCAAAATTTCTTTACTTAGGCTATAAGTGTTTTTTATTCACTTTCGGTTTTCTACCATTTTTTAATTCTTAGGTATACATGTGGTTATTCTCTTGTTCTCTTGGTGTAGCGCGGCGTGTGTGCTTGCGTTGGCTGTTATTTCTGCTATTTTTAAATACTTTGTCTCTATCGGTGAGAACCTTTAATTGGCTTTTTGTTACGTAATTTAATTTCTATCTTGTTTTGTAAGCTGTTGGATCTCCAATAAATCATAAATAAATAAATAAATAAACCTTAGATTTAGGACCTTATATTTTTGGTATTGTATTGACCCTACCTTGACCCAAGTCGTTTAAAACCTTTTTGAGCCAGACCGCTTAGAATTTTCGAATTAAGAAGGATGTCAAAAAATGGGATTGTCGGTTTTGACGTGGAAAGAAAAACGGGAGAGATTTTGCGTGAAAATTAAGGAAATATCATATAAACGTTTATTTTGATAGTTAAATAAATTAATATAAATTAAAATCTTCGCGAACGGAAAACAAGAATTTATAGTGTTTCGAGGGGCCGATCCCTGTGATTAGGATCGAGGCTTAATAGCGAGGAATTCCTAGGATGGTATCTTCAGGGAGTAGTCCTTTATCAATTAGATAATGAACTTAGGTACGGTATATATATTGGGAATGTTTAGGCTGAGTGAGTGCCTCTCTAAAGGTTATGTTGTAACCTGTAAATGTTTGTTTGGTTTGTGCGAGTGAAGAAGAACGTTAGTGCAGCGCTTGTATTATTGTAATATGGTTATGTTGCCCTGAACTTAGTTACAGAGTCAAGAGTGTCCTCCTTCGAGTGTGGTGTTCTGGATCATACTGTTGGAGAAGTGCGGTCGTGTGTGATAGAAACATGTCGAGAGAGAATAGAAGAGGTTTGAATCGGTGAGTGAGTGAAGTGTTTTGTAGAACGTAGTAATTGGATTAAAGGGGATATTATGGGGAGGGGTATTCTAGAGTGATATCGGTCGAGATCAACGGTCAGGAGCGTTGCTAGTCTCAACTGCATAACTCGTGTTGCGATTGGGAGAGGCAACGTGGGTTGCGGCCCTGCGAGAGCTGGGTCCGCGTCGGCGCTGAGTTCGCAATGGGAGGCGCTGGGAGCTTAGGAACAGCGAGATCAGGCGCGACCAGTCAGAAGAGCTTTCCCAAGCTACGAAGCTAAGTTATAGTTGCGGATTGAGGTTGCCATCTGAGGTTGACAAACCAATGATGGACAGCCATGTTAACACTGAAATGGAATCCTTATATTTGCAAGCATTTAAACTGCATTCTAGTTCAGAATAATTGTCAGTTGACGTCATTCAAATCTAAAAATTATTCCTTGAAATTGACATTAGTATGGAATACCCTTGCTGAACTGGAAGATGACAGCTAGTCATCTTGATAATTAATTTACAATTCTATCTAGGATTAATGATTTTAACCTACTAATCTAAACTTCAAATATCTACAACCTCGGCATAAGGAGAGGATAACAAATTTATAGGTGGTAGTAAATCTTAACGTTAGTATTGACTGTAAATAATGAGTCACCGAATTGTTAATGATTGAATAAGACCGCGGAGTAAATAACGTAATTAGTTCCCAAGATTGTCCAAATATTCTCAAATGTTGGAATCATTACTAGGATAATTCTAAGAACAAATCTAGTCATTATAAGCTAAATAAGCCGCAAAATAGTTAAAATAAATAGCTTTCCAAAAATTTACAAAATTGTCCAAATGTTAGAAAACGCTATTAGAGTAATTTTAACAACAATTTTATTCAATATAAATTAAATAAGTCGCGAAATAGCTAAAATAATAAGTTTCCAAAATTGCCCAAAATTGCCCCAAAGTTAAAAATGATAATAAAGTAGGTTGTGCAACAGGTCTGTTCAATATAAGACAAAATAACCATTATTGTCCTTAGGAATTCCAAAGAGAATAAATGCGCGCGACTTATTATGATCTCGTGAACTTAACTTTTTTAATAGTTTCTATTGTCTACAGCAATATTTATCCAAAATTTGGTATTTGTCCGATTCATAATTTTTGAAAAAAAAAACTTCTTACGGTTCAACGGATGCGTGAGGTACCAAAGGGTTAACAATTGGTATGAAGTATTTTCTTCTGACCGGGCATCATCTGATAATATTTCCAACCTCAAAGCCCTGGGGGCAATTTTTGAAGGCCTATCCTGCTACACCCTTTATTTGATTACAAATTCACTGTAATTATTATGTTGAAATTAATATATTAATGAGGCCATTTATTTTTCACTTTTATCTAAGTTATGGGTGACAAATGTTAATTTTAGAGTACAAATGTTTTCCAAGAGGTTTAAACCGACTGCATGAACATTTATTGTAGAAACTCTTGATCGGAAGTATGGAATCCCTTTTCAATTAATTTAATGTGATTTTGTTAAGTAAACCTAGTGTAGAAACAAGGGTCATGCAGGTAGTGCTATATTAATTGAAGTTTAGGTAATACGCAATGTTCGGATTGCGATTGTTTGTTTACATTATGTATTGAATGACGTTTGTCTATTATGTTTTATGACTTTGAAAACAGATAACAGATAATTAAAAATCGTCTTTTTAAATAGCTTCACCATCTTCTCGAAGTAAGTAGGCGAGGTTACATTTATAATTAGGACATTATTTTAACCGCTAACAATACCTGTTATTTGACAGTGAGATTTCATTGGAAACATGCCACGAGGGAATAGGTATCTTCATAAATGTGGTTAGACGCCACCGTTATGTCAATTACTCCCCCACGCCTCGTATTGACGACAATAGGGATGTTTCTTTTATTAAGTACCTAATTATAAATAAGAGCTCACCAGAAATACCAGAGTTAATTCGCTCTCCGCATTTTGGCATCGTAGCTACACCAGATAACGTAGTCTGCATTGACGCCGCAGCCGATGATCAGGTCGGTGTTCACCTGACTGCCAGTTGCGACAAGACTCCGGAGTTGAGGTGTGATAGGGTAAACCAGTGTTCCCGTGGGATGGCAAAATAACTTATTCTACGCGGACGAAGTCGCGGGCAGAAACTAGTTTATTATAAATCTAATTTCATTGTAAAGCATTCCGACATAGCTATCTATTGAGATACGTTGTAATCTTGCGAGTAACGTGTTTTTAGTCAAGTTCTGTAAAAAACGAACACCACGGTACTGTTTTAAATTAAATAGTTTTCTAAATCAAATACCCTACACCCAGTTCTATAATTATCCGTCGCAATAATATGCTAGCCCATATTTTTGTTCTCCGGTGAGCTAGGTATTTGCGGCATAGTACGAAATGATTTTTTGACTAAATATATTTTAAATATACCTATAGGTTTCAATTCTGTCGGTGCCACACCCGATTTTCATACAAAAGTACCCATGATCCTTTACATAACATTCGTGTAACTACTTCTAATATAAAATTACAATTTATAACTTTCCATTACACAAAAACGTTTGATAGTGCATTTTCGTAAATTAGGATAATTTATTTTTACAGAACCAGGCCGTACTAAAATGTGATTATTACTTTTTCTCAAACATTGTCGGAAATAACGGTTTTCCGATTGATACACATGGACGGAAAATGCCTCTTTTTACTCCTAGGAGTAAAAAAACCATAAGAAAACACTTTCCGTCCATGTCCATGTTATTTTTTCAAAAGTGCTCTCTATTGCGTATAAAATCGAAAGGACCATGAAAAAAATCCCGTACACCCAACTTGTGGGGGCGCAGTGAGGGGCGGCGGCGCGGCGGGGCTCTGCGGAGCGGCAGCGGCGGGCGGCGGCTCGTTGTGCGTGAAACTATCTTAACTAATACTCGTATGACGCATACAAACATTCTCTCCGAATTTGTCAAAGGTTTGTAAAAATATTTATAATCATGTATTGTATAATTTCCTCGCATTGTTTGACAAAAGCATTATGTATGCCTCGGCGGAAACGAGGATTTCCTGAGTTGTAATTTAGCAGGCCTCGCTGTTGCTCGGCCTGCTAACCACCTCGTCATCCGGTTCCCTTACTTTCCGCGCCTAGGCAACAATGTACTATTTCTCAAACAAGCCATGAAATATTGATGTTATATTCCTTATAATAGGCTGCCAAGTATGACGTTTCAGGTGCGGCTAGGACAAGAGGTTGTTTTGTGGAATTTCATACAAATCGAGCAGGCCTAGGCCGGCAAAGTCCTCTTTTTTAATTTCCATTCCACATAAATTTGTGGCACAGGCATCGTGACATTCTGCCACTAGGCGTATTAAAAAAACAAACGTTTTTTTTTTAAATTTTAGTGTATACATGGCGGCTATGTTTATGAACAGGCTAGATAGCTGTTTTTTTTAATATACTAAGCCTGCATCCAACCAAAGCGTTTGCATGTTTATCTAAAGTACTAGGAGAACAGAGGTAATTAGGGGTGCGTACTTAGATCGCAGGCGGTGCGCTGCGGGGCACCGGCGGGCGGGCGGGACACAAAACAGCGCGGATGACTGAGCACTGTAGGTTACTTTTAATGTTTATGCACTCCTAGTAATTTGACTTTGTAATTTTTATTTTAATTTTTTAATTAATTATTATTACCCAACTAACAAAATGATCATAACATCTTAACCTTTTATGACTGATTTATCGTAGAAACGTCGTATATCAGCATGTTTTAAAACGGGACGTTGTACAAGTGTCACTTATACAGCATTTTAGTAATACAAATTGCTCTTAAAACGCAGTTGTAAACACGTTTGCGCAGTCGAGTTCATAAATATGTGTATACTTTAGTACCTTGTCACTTTAATCACAGTGATAATTCATATTTGGCAGTTTAAACGTGACATTAAATAGACAAGGTACTAACGTGTACACATATTTATGAACTCGACTGTACGACTTAATAATAAAGCTATTTAATCGGTGTCGTACAAAAGTTTTAGCTGAGACATTTCCCCGGTTTTACAACTTCATTATGACATCTTACAGCAGTTTGCTCATAGAAAAGCTTTTAGAGTGACTACTGTACGAATAATCATAATCCCATCAAAAACAAAAATGTGAAAAGGGGAGCCAAGTTCAATATTTTAAAATTATGCGATGCATGGTTATCGACTTCACCGACAAAAGAATTGAGATCTAAATGGGTGCCAAGTTCCGTAGATAATCCTGATATTTATTTATTAAGAACATACGACATTCTAAAATAAATTAAAAACACGATTTCTTATTTTTTCTGGTACAACAATGTTTGCTATTTAAAAGTATAACTTCTTAAATTTGAACACTTTAATTATTTACACAAAGCAGATAACTTAGGATAAGCTGAATCTCAAAATTTGACTGCGCTAGTTTTTACCACCAAGAGTAAGATATGACCACTTGCGTAAAACATAAAGTAGATAAGTTGATTAGCCAAATGTAACATAACTTGTGAGTGAAAACTAGCCAAGTCAAATTTTAAGCTTCAGTTTATCCTAAGTTATCTGCTTCGTGTAAATAATTCGAGTGTAATACCTAGATAATAAACCGAAAAAATACAGCAGGTTTTATTAAAATGTAAAATTATAACATAAAACAATATAAAGTGTGTTATATTTCTTCCTTCTATACAAGTGGTTCGCGGGCAACCCTAAATATTTTAACCACGAATTCCTTACGAGTACGAGTTAAAAGTGTTATAAGAAACATAATTGTCATTTTTTATAAAATTATTTTTTCCAGTTCAATCGGTTTTTGTGCATTTAATAATAAAAAAACCGGCCAAGTGCGAGTTGGACTCGCACACGAAGGGTTCCGTACCATTATCTATAAAAATCACATCTGTTCTATGGGATGGCACCCTTAAATATTTACTTTATCCTGTTTTTAGTATTATCTGAAGTCCTTTAAATAATCAATCAATCTACCAATCTCACTAACTGTCAGTGGAACTAGTGGTAATAGACCAAATTTGGATATTTCTAACATTTTCACAAATTTGTTCATAATTCTGAAACAAATGAAAATTGCTGAATATATATGAGGGTCAATTCGGTAGCTATGACGGTCCTGTACCTCTGACCTTCCGTTTCATTTACACCCCCCCCCCCTCCCGTTAACACCATGTATCTCCATTTCAAATTTTATCCAAATTTTTCCAGCCGTTCCAGAGCGATACAATAACGAAAAAACACGCAACCTTTCGTATTTATGATATTTTACAGTCACAACACGGGATTGTTGAGCTGACTGTACGTATTTCGGTCGTATAATACAAATCGGGTTTAGTCAGTTATACCCTATATTGGTCTACCAGAATCTCATGAAAAAAAGGGAAATTTAAATTTAGGGCTTGCAACTCCGGGGTGATAGGATTTAAAGGTCTTGATACTTGATTTTCCGCGTTCATTAAAAGCATGGTGTGGCGAACTCAGTCCGCGTAGAAGTCT
This sequence comes from Acleris literana, assembly GCA_946894065.1. NCBI lineage: Eukaryota > Metazoa > Arthropoda > Insecta > Lepidoptera > Tortricidae > Acleris > Acleris literana. The sequence goes on along the minus strand of OX335668.1, from coordinate 40,344,764 downwards.
TTACTTCTTTAGGAATTATTAAGTTTTCTAGGATAACATTAAAATATCACGTTTGTGCAACTAAGATTTATAATATTAGTAACGATTAGTTACCTACGTAACCCTTTAAATCAACTTTGGACTTATATTTCCTATTAAATAATAAGTAGGTTAAATTGAAACAATCGTGTGCTAATAATATGTACTTATTTTTATTAGGATTTAGTTCAAAATTACTTCAAAAATTCGATGACGTATCGTCGCTTAGCTAGCAATACCGTACAGGTCAAAATTGAAGTTTGTATTATATTAAATTAACTCTTAAATCGCGTTCAATCATTGACTTACGCGGTATTGTTAGGTAAGCGACTATTTTATGGAACTTTAACGTAAATCAATGTCGTATTCTGAGGAGGTGCGAGATATGTCTTTTTATTTATTCCTCATAAAAATATCATGAAACCCATGCCGCACAGCCACGATTCGCCATATGGTGGCAATAGGTAATCCTGGAACTAAATGGCACCTAATTATTAAGGGTGCTAAATAGACTTTTGCGTGTCAGATATAAAAGCCAAATGGGGTGATAAGTAAAGTTCCTGCAAATGTACAACGGACCTTAAAGTATCAACATTATTTGGCTTCATTTACTAGTATTTTATAAACACGACACTAAATCAAAGATTGTGTTTGATTCACATCTTCTTCCTCACAAATTTTACAGTACACATGATTAATGATATTTTTCGCTTGAGATCGAAGGGCTTTTAGGACATTTGCCTGATAACTAACGTTATAATTGTGTAAAAATAACAAACAATAACAAACCCTGACAAGCGGTGAAATTTGACAGGCATTGCCATATAAAAATCGACTTCTTTTTACTTTTAATTTTTTCATGAGATTCCGGTAGACCTATACCCGTATATCCAGACGAAGAAAGTGGCAGGAAAGTATTTCATCTTTGTCATCGCGTTTGACAGGGGACAAGTGCCATTTTAGCTGAGTAATTCTATGTATTCAATGTATGGGAATATCAAACAAATTAATAAAGTTTTAAAAGCCGGTCCACCCCCCCCGCCCCTCACCGCGAAATGTGTCCCCGTTAACGGTTTTTTAACATTTTTGCGACAGCTATAATAGAAACGAAAAGTGTCAAGGAAAAAAATTTTCCTTATTACATTCTAAAAAGAAAAGGATATATGTTTTTTTTTGTAGGATCGATGATTTTCAAGCTATAGCTTCAGGTACCGGCCACTAATATATCGCCTTCGCACTTCATCTCATACGATTCCATACAAATATGACTTACCGAAATTGACAACCGATCGAGAACTAATCGACCAATTGTATTGTTTTTATCGTTGTTCGTTAGCTGATTAAATAAGGTGAAACATGGTATATAATAAATGGTTGTACATATCGTAGTTTTCACGGAGGAATCATTTAAAAAACCATTACCGACGCGTTCATACTATTTTTTACGAACGCGTCAGCGATGGTTTTTTAAATGATTCCATCGTGAAAACCACCATATGTATAAACATTGGTACTGGACATGAGTACTCGTATTTAACCGATAGCTAAGTATGAGTTGCCAAGTCGAATAAATGGATATTTTTTCCATTTTAAGACAATGTCAGTTCCATGTTCATCATCATCATCATCATGTCAGCCGAAAGACGTCCACTGCTGGACATAGGCCTCCCCCAAGGCTCTCCACTCAGACCGGTCTTATGTTTTTCGCATCCACCGCGTTCCCGCGATCCTTACAAGGTCGTCACTCCATCTTGTTGGAGGCCTACCTACAGCTCGTCTCCCGGTCCGCGAACGCCACTCAAGAACCTTCGGGCCCCATCGGCCGTCAGTCCTGCGAGCAATGTGCCCCGCCCACTGCCACTTCAGTTTGGCTATTCTTCGGGCTATGTCGGTAACCTTAGTTCTACTGCGGATATCATCATTTCTATCACGCAGAGAAACCCCGAGCATAGCCCTCTCCATAGCCCTCTGAGTGACTTTGAGCTTCCTTATAAGGCCCATTGTTAGCGCCCTCGTCTCAGATCCGTAAGTCATCACTGGCAACACACACTGGTCAAAGACTTTTGACTTCAGACACTGCGGTAATTTGGAGGAAAAGGTGCTACGAAGCTTCCCGAACGCTGCCCAGTCGAGTCGGATTTTTTCAGTTCCATGTTAGATGATGTAAATTTAAAAACACGCATATACTTTCATTGTGATGGAGAGGAATAACTGGATCAAGAATTTCCATAGCGATGGATAGGTCGAGACGAGCCGATACTCTGGCCGACAAGGTCCCTAGATCTAAATCCAGTAGATTTTGTATCCGGGGTTATTAAAAGGAAGTGGTTTACAAAACTGAAATTAACTCAACTCAACAAAGTCGCACTCCGCAAACTTAAAAGTAATTTTATAAAGAGGTTTAGAGCGTGTATTTCAAACAGCCGCGGTCATATTGTGCATAATTTAAAAATTTAATAAATTCTTAATAATTTAACTGAAAAAATATTTCGATCTTTTAATGCACTGCCTGATATAATTATATAACTACTGTTCCATTTAAAGAAGTTTTACTTAAAGATTAAAACAGGAAATTTTACTATTTGTGCCCTTTCGATACAATTTTTAGGTTGATGCCGTAAGACTATAATTATTTAAAAAAGTTAAACGGTTAATTTTTTTATAAACTAATATAGTTTTTAAAATACTTAGCAGAAAAAAAATGTGACATTAAGAAAAATACTATTTGAAAGTTCATGAAATTGTTTTACGTATACAAATTATTGAGAGTTTTATTTTTATTATAATATATAAATGGCAATGTTATCTATAAGGCTTTTTATTTGACAAGTTCTGAAAAATAAAACACGGTCATAGGTCAAATAGTTTATCGACCACACACAAAAAGCTCAATTCTATGAAATAAATGAAATTCGCTGAACATACATGGGGGTCAATTCGGTAGCTATGAAGGTCCTCTACCCCTTTCAAATTGGTGCACCTAATGCGTAGTGGGACTAAGTAATGTTATGCCTAAACTTCATATTAAATTAGCTTTAAGTCTAGGACGATGTTAGCCTTTTCGGCAGACTGCTTACTTCGTTTTAAAGCTATATCTTTATCAGACCAACTATTTATCAGCCTAAATCGCGTTATGCCTAATTGTCATAAATACCTATAATATGCAAACTTCTTTATCGTATGCCGTACTGGCACTTGAAACTGGAGTGTTCTAATGATAAATGAAAATGACGGGTGTCGTTCATCACTCATTTCACATAATTCATTTGTAGTGTCGAGTTTTATTGAGGTTTTTATTTTAAAGAATCGAAAAGAAGACCTCGAATGAAGTTGTTTTTGTAAAAAATGAAAAGGGAGCTGAAAATTTACTTAAAGATGGCCATGCATACACTAAAAACAAAACCAATAATGATCGATCTTCACTATGGCGATGCTCGAACAGGAAGGTTTGCAGTGCTTCACTTAAGTTTAATTCAGACAACGCAGTGTAAAAAGTCAGTCAAAATACGTGTTCGCCAGACCACGCCAAAAACAAAATCTCCGTTATTATAGATAAAGCGAAGGAAGAGGTGTGTCAAACTTTTGGGCCTGTGAACAAAATACTCGAAAAAGTTATTCTACAGGAATCTGAGCATAACACGAAGCCTGAAAATGATACCGAATCAACCCCTATTATAGGAAACGATGTAGATATAAACGAGGCTTCTCTTTATAAATCAAAAAAAGACTCTTTATGCCGAACAAGATATATATTTTTAAATCTTGAAAAAGGTAACAATTCCATAAAAGAAATACAAGTACCAAGTATCATTGCGAAAGATTTTCTGGTCTGTAATGATGGTGACGATGAAAATAAGATTTTAATATTTTGTAATTCATTGGCCATGAAAAAAATAAAGTCACTTGCAGATAATAATACGGACACACAATTCTATGGCGACGGCACCTTTAAATGTGTACCGATTTTTTATCAACTTTATACAATACATATCAATATAAATACAGAGAACAGTGACACGGTAAATATTGTTCCAGTTATATTCTGCCTATTGCCGAACTGATAAAAAGCAATATTGGAATCAACATAAGAAAGTTTAAATATGATTATGAAATTGCTCAAATTCAAGCACTTAAAGCTGTTTTTCCAGGAATTAGATTAAGAGGTTGCTATTACCACTATTCGAAAGCAGTTTTCAAGAAATCTGAAAAACGGGGGATGTTGAACACGAATGTGGGATATAGAAAAACTGTTCTCTGTGCAAATCTACCATTACTGGCTACTAATTATATAGCTGAAGTTTGGCGAGAAATCAAACTAATAGGAGATGAAAATTCAGAAATTCAAGGTAAGTTCAATGACTACATGGAGAAGCAGTGGATGAGCAAATTACATAACATCATTAGTTGTGCCAGCGAATCTCATCACACAAACAATAGCCTGAAGGGGTGGCATAGGCGTTTAAATTCTAGGATGGGTAGTAAACTGACATTAGTCCATTTTACGTACAAATTAAAAAAAGAGTCAAGATGGCAAAACCTGAAATTAAAGCAAAGTTTATTTGAAGGGAACACAAGAAGGAGAATAGATATTGTTTTCAATGCAAAGTACAAGAAGGAACTTGAAAAAGTGCAAAATAATGAAATCAGTGCATTATACTTCTTAAAAAATATGAACAAAATTAAAAAGGATCTTCGTAACTTACATAGTCATTAATTTAAGTTTTTTTTAAAATTAGGATCTAGCTACATGTAGAACGTGAAATAGGCCAATTTTTTGTTTAACTATTGATGTTTCAGTTTAGTTGTAAATATAAGCGTATTATTAATCAAATTGTTTATTACTGTTTCACTACCATGATTTCTCTATGCCTCATCGAAATATAATAACCCCCTTACTAATAAACGTTGAGTAACGGTGGTATAGCTATACAATGTTTTGTCCTTATCTGTCATTGTGACATTTGAATTTGACAGTTAAGGACAAAACATTGTATAGCTATACCACCGTTACCCAACGATTATTAGTAAGGGGGTTATTATATTTCGATGGGTAAGCATGGAAGCGTAACTGACGCTGAAAATCGGCCCCACTGTTTAGTGCTGGCGGCCCGCCGGCGGGTCTGGAGCTAATACTTAGTACCAATGTCACCATACGATGATGTTAACAACTTAACAGACGATTAGAGCGTTAACAGCTGTCAAAATGTATGAACTAACAGTCTATTAACATTGGTTAAATTTAACATCGTTTGGTGAAATTGGTACTTCGGGCCTGTTGTTTGATCAGGTAGTTAACTCAACTAATTGTTTAAATTCGCAAAAGGAGTCGAAAATTTGACAGATTCCCTTGAGATTTAACCATTAGTTACGGTTTTTAACGATTAGTTACTTTAACTACTGATCAAACAACAGGCCCTTAGTGCCGAACCGTCTTATCAGTCGGCTTTCTGACGTAGTGTCAAACAGTTATTTATAATGGGAAGTAATTAAAATGGTCAGCCATTATTTTAAAATTGATTGACAAAAAAAAAAGCAATTTACTCATTTGGGCAGCATATAAAGATTTGGCTGGCAATAAATAAAAATCGGGCTACAACTCTTGTTCAGCAAACAATTTACAAACGGTTACCAATTTCAGTCAGCTTTTTTCATCATTTGTCTGCCTAATAAACAGTCGAGCTGCAAAAAAATTATTTGGGCAGCAAGATTTTACAATTGGTCAGCAGAGAAAACATGTCTGTAAGCAGTTTAATTGAGAGGTAGGTATGCATATTAAAATAATGGTAATCTATAATAAATAAGTGGATTGCGTTTAGTTTGAAAAATCAGCAGTGTTCGTTATTGTGGGCGGAGCGAAATCAGACCACGTGACGCAAGCACCCAAGCATTGGTATTTTTGAGGCTAGTGGTAATTTTTAAGTTAAGTTTTGTCACTCAAATTTAAAAATCACAATTACACCCTAGATTAACCAAAATGTGTATCATTAATATGAGGTGGGTTAGGTTAGGTTCGTTTTTATATCAGGCCCGGAGGGCCAGAACAACCCAGAAATACGAGCTCCGCGTTGGCGGAGCTCCGTCGACTCAGATAAATTTGTAAATTTGATGGTGGGTTTAGCATACGTGCGTTGCCGGCACGGCAGTAAATTTGCCCCCTTTTCTTTGATGGACAGAATGAAATATTTTGCTTAGATACCTCCGGATTGCTTACCAAAATTGAATTATCTGTGGGTCGCTCAATGCAGCTCAAATATTTAATTTGCTGACCAAAATAATTTAGAGCAGTTCAGTATATCATTAATTGCAGACAGATTTATAAATGTTTGCTAACCATAAGTTGCTTACCCACTAGCTATTTTGGCTGACCAAATACATAATTATTTCTGTTCACCAAAATAAGAATATTTTGCTGATCAGTTAAATGATACCCGTTTATAATTATAACAAAAATAATTCGATTTTAATGATTACACCTATATCGCAGTAGATCTAACTATCTATATGTCTACTTCGCACTATGACTAGTCATAACGCGACTTTATCACTAGCTTTTGAACTAATCATTAGTATGAAACTCCTTGCCTTCCTCGCTTCTAACCTATATCGCAGTAGGTCTAACTATCTATATGTCTACTTCGCACTATGACTAGTCATAACGCGACTTAGTCCCACTACGCATTAGGTGCACCAATTTGAAAGGCTCTACCTCTGACCTTCGTTTGATCCACCCCTCTATTAACACCCTATACCTCGTGTGTTCATAAGTTTTGAGACAAAATATAATGTACATAGAAGTTTTTTTTATAATAAGTATATTTTTTAAATTTCAGAAATAATAAATATATATTAATCAATAACTACAAGCAATTGTTACTCAAAATGACAGCCTCTATTCTTTATACGAGCTCCTTGACGCCTTGTTGGAAAACAAGGCGCTTCATACGAAGGCGCCACAATACCATCACACTCGCATGCTAACGCGGAACATTTCGTGCTGGAGCTGGAACATCTTTGCTGCTTTTGGCATACATTTTATTGTTATGTCGGTGGAACTTTTCTTCGAACGTGAAGATTTTCTCATCGGTGAAGAGTATTTTTTTCGCGTCGTGTCTCTTAAGCAGCATCGAAAAACGTTCGCATCGTAATTAATGAAGGCGATCATTAAGGAAGTGAACTTTCCTGTGATTGTTAGACTTTATCTTGAGATTGTTTTTCAGTATTTTGTTTACCGCAACACGCGAAATGTTAGTCTGTAGACCGATTTTTTTCTGGGTGCGACATGTACTCGGCGAAGTCACTCTCTGATTATTTTGATGTTCGCAATCGTCCTTACAGACCGTGGGCAATCACGCTTTTGGAGATCTTTCAGAGAATCAGTCTCCTTGTAACGTTTTATGGCGTTCTTAATATATAAAGTTGCGGCTAATCCCAAAACATTTTAAGACACGGAAAATCTCCATTGGTTTTTTTCCCGCCATATGTAGCGAAATGACAGTAGCACGTATTACTTTTGCTCCCGCCAACACAAGAAAATTAATTGAAATCCATACTAATTCCATACTAATATTATAAATGTGAAAGTGTGTATGTTTGTCCGTCTCTCACGCTGCAACGGCTGGACGGATCGGGATGAAACTTGGCACACATATAGGTTAGGCCCTGGAATAGGTCATAGGATAGTTTTTATCCCGGAAAATTGGACCGTTCCCGAGGGAGCAAAAGCTATTCTATTATCCACTAATATTATTAATGCGAGTATCCTACTAATCCTACTAATGAGACTTATCTATATTAGTCATTACGTTTGACGTTAAAGGGTCATAAAATGCTAACGGTCGCCGATCATTAAATATTATAAATGCAAAAGTTTGTGTGTTAGTTTGTTACTTCTTCACGCTGCTGCAACGAATGGATGGATTTGGATGAAGTTTGAAATGGAGATAGCTTAGGTATACCCCGGGTTGAGCCCGGATAAATACATCATCGCTATCTACGCGGAAGAATTCGCGGGCAGAAGCTATTTACAAATAAAAAATATAACATTTTGCGATTTTGGAAAACCTACCCCTAAGGCGTAAAGAATGGAGGGTATATATAGGCTCCTATTTACAAATAAAAAATATAACTTTCAGCGATTCTGAAAAAATATAGCTAAGGGGGTGAAATGGGGGGTAGAAGTATTATATCGAAGTTAAATAAACTGATAGCTACCTTGAATCCCGAAATAAATCACTGTTCCCGTGGCATGGCAAAATTACAAATTCTACGTGGACGAAGTCGCGGGCAGAAGCTAGTAAATAATAAAAACATACAAATAGAACACAAACATTCCAAATTCAAAATTGGAAAAAGAATTAGATAGCTGCCAGTATAAGGGTGTCCGGCCTTTTCGCCGAAATTTTATTGTCCGAATTTCACTTGCCAACAAACTTTTCGCCGATGATTGACTTTGACAACTAACTATTGCCAACTTTTTGTATGACAACGTTTCATTTGGTCGAATTATTTTAAAGTCGATTATTATAATGACTTAAAACTTTTGGGAAATCAATTATTTGCCAAATCTTTCACTAGGCCAAAAAACTATTAACCGAATAATATTTCGTCAGTTCAACAGTCCCCTTCCAGCCTTTTCTCTGAAATTCATTTCGCCGAACTAATTCATTTCCCAACCATCTTGTAGAACCCAATAGGTTAGGTTTGGTTATGTTAGTTTTATAAAAACCCTCAAATATTTACAGTTTGGGGAAAAAAAGCGGTATGCCAAATGGTATGACCGGGTCCAGTTAGGTGCGATAACGAGCGAAGCGAGTTGGAGCATGTTAGGTTAACAGTGGCCAAACAGCACATAATCGACTTTTTTAATATTTGTAAAAGACATTGCAAAACACAAGCGCAGTGAAAAAATATTCTATTAAAAAATAAAAATACCTGTATATGATTTGTCCGACTTAAAAATGGCATCCTTGTAAACCATTATATTACTTGAAAGATGGTGTTTTAAAAAGTGTCTTTATAAAAAAAATACGAAATGTATATTACTCTAAGTAAACCATTCTACTACTCGAAAGGTGGCATTTTAAAAAGTGGCTTTATAAAAAAACAAACATACAGTTGCTAATCGTGAGGTTGGGAAATAAAACGAAATCTTTTGATAAGTAAGACACATGATCATTCGGCGAAATGAAATTCTGTGAATAATTGGTTGCGAAGTGATAATCGGCAATAAAAATTTCTGCGATAAATAAGAGAACCGTTCATAAGTTTGTCTCAAAACTTATGGACACACGTAATGCTGCTCTTGTTATGCATAATATTCCTCTTTTCACATGTCTTAAGTTCTTTGATGATCGTTTACTATTTATTGATTCAGAGTGGTCTTAATAGAAGGAACAGTAAAACGCAATTGAAACAATTTACACATGAACATAAAGGAAATAAATCGTATTGCAATTTCATAATACATGCATGTAAAAAGTCAACGACATGGTGTTTGTAACCCTGGTAACGGAGGTTCGATCATGACAGAGTCTGACGACGCTGCCACAGGAGCCTCGGTTTTGTAAAATGGGCGAAGAGATGCAGCTAGTGGAAGAGAAGATTGAGCGCACAGTTGAGATGCGCCTCGCGTGGACCCCGCTGTGCAGCGGTAGAGAGTGCAACGTCCACGCCTAGAAAAAATAACATTAGATATTATTCTAAAGAAGAGTAAAACTAAAAAAAAGGGCAGGTTGGTGTTAATATGTCATTTATTTTTAACAAGCTTTACGGTACGTCCTCATTCTTTATCGCTTCTCCCTTCCGCAAGGAAATCTGAGAAGCCTTAGGATTGAATGATCGCACCCGCATCGATTGTTCCCAACGTTACAATTTAACAATAACTTACATAACTGTGTTGGTTATAACGTGATACAAATTGCGATGGCGATAAGGCCGGTAAATAAATTATAAAGTTACAAGTGTTTGAAAAATCATAATTATCATATTGTTTTTACTAAAAACAGATGCGGGCAAGCAAGTCATACAACTATGTTAAATTTCAAGTTGATAGCTTCTATAGTTTCAGAGAAAAATTGCTGCGACATACATACAGACAGAGACCGAAAACTCACCATAAGGCTTCCTTTTTTACCACTTTGGCACGGAACCCTAATTATGAATCCTCACAATTGAAGTCATTAGATATACTTGTGTGTTTAACCATCAGAAAATAAGCTAAACATTCAAAAAATCCCTCTTAATAAGTGTCCATTTAAATAGTACAATCTCGAACACACTTTATCTGATATTGAGAATAATTCAATCTGTGGGAACAAAAAAGAGGCTTTGCCCTACAAAAGGTGGCGTGGAAAATGTTTCAGGTCACGCATGCGGAAATGCATCAGAAATTGAGATAGAGACCCGAAAAAGTTATTGACGTTAACCTACCTGGAACCTCAAAATGGTTTAAAAATAATTAGATTAAAAAATTCAATGTTAACAATATACAGTGCGAAAGTTCTTAGAAAGTGCTTCGGGTTTGTACTTGTCTCTCACTCGCTCTAATACGCACTTGTTAAGAGTGAGTGAGAGAAAAGTATACCCGTATTTTAAGTGCTCAAAAACTGTAGATGATTTTTGTAAATATATTTTTTTCTCCCTCTTGTAACTTTGTATCTATAATATTTACAGAATAAATACAAATATTTTTTTTTAATTTTTTTTGTTTTTGCACTTCTCATTTTCAATTGAAGATGGCGGTTAACGCTGTTACACCTCGAGGCCTAAAACTTACATTTTCATCACTAGCCTATACTTAAACAATACAAATAAAAACCTTTTGTACTGCAAAAATACCTGCGTACTGAATGAATGAAGTTAAACGCCGTAAAAGGCAGGTTATTTTCTAAGAGATTTAATAATGGATAACTCCTTAAATGGAATCCAATTTTTTTATTATTATTTTTCAGGTATTATCTGGCGTAAATTTTCCCGCAACAATAGAGCTAACTTGACGTGATTTACTATGACTTTATTTAAAATTGCAAGACGACGACTTTTGTTAATTATGCTTGTCTTCAATTGGTTTAAAGCTTTATGCTTTTTTTTTCCTAAATTATAAATTATTTCCTCGTAATATGAGTAATTCTAAGGACTTTTTTTTACATTTTCGGCAATATAAAGTAGGTATGTTAGTAACGGCAACAACATGTAGGAACGTGCAGAATAAGTATTTGTTAGACGTTTAACCCAATAGCATAAATTCCTTGTAGCATATTACCGACTTGCAATTTACCTCGATCAAATTGGTAGAAATCATTTATTAAAACAAAGATAGAACCCGAACCCCGAGCTTCTGGTAGGCGGTGAAATGAGTTTCATTTAATGTTTGCACGGTGGAAAATATAAATAAAAGCGGGGCGGCATAAACAGACAAAATAAATGTGAAACTTTTGTGTACACATGTACAGTCACGAGATTTAATTTGGTACCCACCTTAGGTCCAAGTCAATCTGACGTTCTACTACAATAAGGTCGAGTTTCCTAAAAGTTACAGTCACAACAAGGGATTGTTGAGCTACTTGCCACCGTTCATAATTTAGCCATGTAATACAAATCGGGTACTCGTGTGACATCGTCGTGAACGACTGATAACGAATGATGACAATGTCTATATTCGTGTAACAGAAAGAGTATTCTATCTTTGTCATTCGGTATTTTCATAAAATGTGTTATCGGATAGACCATCGAAATCCTCTTTGCAAAAAGCTATCACTACGGTTTTCTAATTACGAACATGTGTCAGTGTCAGTCAAGAAAATTATTTTATTTACACACATATCATAACTCCTCTATTATGCGTTCAAAACCCGTAGGCATACCCATACCCGTAGGGAAGCATTACCTGTGGTAGTAGGTGATAGCGATGACAGCTGTTAATTTTGAAAGATGTCCCAAATTTGTATCTCATTACCTAACAATATTCGATAACGTAATTTCAAACTTACGTTACAGCTGTCATCGTTGTCACCTACTACCACAGGTAAGGTAAGGCCGCTTGTAGACTTCCGTTATTTTCACCGGACGACGGTCCGTTTTTTTTGCCGGACTTGTGGTGGTGTATGGTTCACTATGAGTGTGTGTACACGCACCGGACACAAAATTACTTGTCTACAAGGGACAGACGGACCGTCGTCCGGTGAAAATAACGGAAGTCTACAAGCGGCCTTATGCTGGTCATTTGCCTTTCGGCTTCTGAACCCATCTTAGAGTACTTATAATATGTGTGTAGATAAAGTATTGTACGCGACTCTGCGCAATTGGCATTACGCAACCGTCACGTAAAGTACTATTGATCTATTTAAATTTACTTTTACTTTTGTTAAATTTGATTTAATGTTCTATTTACTGATTATACTCTCTCACTGACACTGGCGAAATCACTTGGTGGGTTGCCATTAATTTAAAGAAGAAGAAGATCTGTTTAAAGTGACATTTCACAAAATATAATTGGAAGCTGTTATGCAATACTGTGTCAACCCACAAAATTACTAAAATCGAGATATTGATACCATTCGCTTCATTAGCCAATAAACTATATTTTTCAAAAGAGACGAAGAAAGAAAGAAAGAAACCAGTATACAATCACATTAAATAAAAATAATTCAATCTGCTTGGATTGTTTTTAGGAAATAACTTTTTTGTTCTTTGAATATTTTTTAAGGGACTCAAATCATTTTAGTACTAAAAAAAATCATAAAAACTGTGGACACATAACCGAAATCCTCTATAGGATTATGTACAATATTGCGTCATGTTCCTGAATATTAATATTTCTGGGTAAAAGCGCCATCTGTTTTGAGAAAAAAGGGTCATGAGGCTTGACACAATGTTGCTTAATCCGAATCATTCAGTGCAGGCATGTTTTCGCGAGAGGCAATAACAGACGCCGGGTTTTAAAAAATAATTAAAATATTTCTACTAGCTAGTTGTACACAAACTGTAAAGAAAGTGAATTTGAAAGACATGTTCAACTATGCACATTGAAGGTGAGTTCAAATTTTGCGTATTTTACTGGCTTTTATCAAACCACATTTGAGGCTAAATTGGACGTAGTTACACAAAACCGATCCAACCCACGAAACAATCGGAAGTGGAGTTAAGTATGCCAAAGTGGTCCTTAAGACCAATACTTACTTTCGATCCACAGAAAGAGACTACGGAAATTTGGCTGTTTAACGTGTCAAAACCACATGGGGTACCATCCCACAAGTATGGGGGGTCTGCATTTAAAATCATCAGTAAGAATTTAACCCTTTTGAATCGTAATCGTTTTATTGGCTCTTCAAAGAAACCAGTATACAATCACATTAAATAAAAATAATTCAATCTGCTTGGATTGTTTTTAGGAAATAACTTTTTTGTTCTTTGAATATTTCTACAAAAAACAAAAATTATCCAGAACATGTGAATCCTTTTTGCGAAATACTATTTAGAAAGAATCAAAAACCCAGTAAGGATCCAGGGCACATGGATCGTTGTTATTATCCATGTGTAATATAACAGAAACAATCCAAACGACTTGGATATGTTTAATGATGACATGATTGAATAAACTTAAAACAACAGTAAAGATCCTGATCATACTTTTATATTTACTACCTGTTAATTTTTTGGTAAATGTTAATTATTCGGAAATATTGAAACAATATAACGCCTTATAACAGGTTTTTTGGTCTTTTGGTTATGATTATTTTTTTGGCTCCATATAATTGAATGTTTTGCTAGTATCGTCTTGAGTCGTCCGATTCGTTTTTTTTCAAGTTCTTAACTCTTCTTCTTCTGCTTTCGTCATCCATTCTTCATTTGTCTCTTTCGTTGGTAGTCTCTGTCGTCTATGGTCATGATCTGTTGTTTGTCTTTTTCTTATTCTGGCTCATTCCGGTGTTCGTCATCATCTTCTTTGGACATATTCGGTGTTAGTATCTTTGTCTTATTCGTTATTCGTCCTATCGTCTTTCGTCTTGTCTTAGTTCGTATTTTTCTTATCTGGCCTCTTTTGAAATTGATCTCATTTTTTATTGGCCACTTTCACTATTTATCCCATTCGATATTCGTTTCATTCACTATTCGTCTTGGTTTTTTATAGTTATTTACTTGTAGATTACAGGAAAATTTATGACATATAGTTGGTTTCATTTTGGTTCATTTCAACGTCCAATATAAGCTGACACTCACAAAGTAATCAAGTGCATGTTAGTGCGAGTTAGTTTATACTAGAAATTTTAACAACCCAAACATACGAACGAAATAATTTTAGATGCTTGGTCTATATGGTCTATAAGTATATCATCTTATCGGTCAATAGGGTAGGGGCACTAAAAGAAGAACGATTAAGCGACTACACCAACTTTAGATGGTTTATTCTCAGTGAAATTAACAAATATCACCCTATTTACTTTTTTTATATGGTATAGTATATGGTCTAGATTGAAGATGAGTATTATAAAGCCTGTTATTATAACACAGCATTTTTCTAAAAATCGTTGAAACCAAAAATGTGCCGATTTGCCCAAAAGATGAACAGCGTGCCCTAATTCTGAACGGTTAGGACCCAAAAGTTGAACTAACATAATAAAAAACCTAAATCATTGTAAGTTTAAGGAACATTTAGAAAAAAGTTTTATTTTTTAATTGTTTACGTTTATATAATATTACTAACCTACATAAGGTCCCTAATTCTCATGTTTTTTGGTGTTTAAAAAAAATATTAGTATTTTTTATCAATTATCATTCCAAAAATTACTTACCTATAAAACAAAAAAAAAAAGATTAGTAACATACCTAATTTTTTTCTTAAGTCAATTATAATTATAAAATTAAATTACCTAGTCTTTCGTATCACAATCAGTAGGTACGGTGAGATAGCTTGCATTTATTATAAATTAAATATCTACTGTTACATTCATCTACCTGCTATCGCTGCTCCCTCAGAAACAGTCCAATTAATTTTCTCAAAAACCACAAGCATTTTAAGGTTAATATTTGGTAAAATTATATCTTACAATGAGACAAATAAACATGTATACATGAGTTCCGTTTACATACATATAAAGGGTTTTGCGTCTAGCGGTTTAGCAGTAAAAACGTAACTAACTGACAAAAAGACAAACACAGTTACTTTCACATTTATAATATTAGTTCATATTACAAAACTATGCCTAAAAGTTGAACGACTGAATTTACTTGGTTCAACTTTAGGACACAGAATTTATGAAATGAACGAACAAAAACAACTAGAATTACCTATTCCAATAGGTAATTGAATGTTTGGAAAATGTTTTGGAATAGTATCCAATACATGAACTAGTAAATTTAATTCGTTCAAGTATTAGGCACACATTATATTATTTGAACAGTGAAAGTTTTCATACTAATTAAAACTCCAAAATAATTAGATTACACATCCAAAAGTTATGTTCATCTTTTGGTTTAAAAATACAACAGCATTTAACGATCACTTTAAGTTATAAAGTTTCTATCTGTAATTTCAGGACAATTTATTAAGACGCTTTAAAAAAGTACGCCTTGCGTAGTAGCTGAACACCGTTCTAGTATTGGCTTAGGTATACATTTTTGAACCCATTACTTCAACGGCATATTACTCGTTAAGTAACAAAAAAAAAGATATATCGAATAAATACAATAAAAGAGAGATTAATCAAGAATACATATTCTTCTTCTATATCTTTTTTTTTGTTACTTGGATTTGCTTTTGCTTTTGCTTTGCTGGGTATGTACCCAGCAAAGCAAATCCTTCTAATTATATCAATTAATTAATGTTATACGTCATTAAAAGCTTAAATTTGGAGTGCACTGTTCTTATCTATTTTCCCATACTAGCGACGTTTTCAGCGGGAAGCTTCAGAACGATGACCGATCACGGCCGTGGCTGTGACGTAAGTTTCAGTTCGTTTGAATGGTGGCGTAGGTAAAGATTAGCCGTTTAAGAAAAAAAACCGAACTTTGTAACACAAGTCGTGATTTAATTATGTGATTATTTCGATCGAGTGTTCAGCTTTTGGGTGCCGTTCATCTTTTGGTGCCCCTACCCTATATAATATATTCAAATTCGTTTAGTAGACAATCCCTCCGTTTTTTTTATTTGACATAAAAATCCTAAAATGATGATCTAATAAGGATAAAGTAAAATGGCAATTGATACTAAAAACGAACAAGGACCATAGTGAGTCGAGCTAAAAACGAAAGTGACATATTGATAATGGGATCAACAACGAAAGTGTCGCAAAAATCGAACATGCTCAAAGAAGATGAAGACGAATACCGAAAGTGCCTGAATAAGAAAAAGATAAACTACAAATATGACCAAAGATGACAAAGACTACCTACGAAAATGACAAATGAAGAATGGATGACGAAAGCAGAATGAGACGAGTTAAGAACTTCACAAAAAACGAATGGGACGACCCAAGATGATACCGTTTTGCTAGGGAAATAGGTTTGAAGAAGAAAAAATAAAGGATTCAATCCTTAATGATCATTATTGATAAATAAGTTAATTTACGACTTGACTACTTGCCCCAGACAACGACTCATGTACACATGCCCTACGCAGCATTCTGTTTGTACTTGTAACTTGTATATAATATGTGACCCTGTGTAAAAAAAATATTGGCATCAAAAGTACGACCGCAGATAATAAAAAAATTAGGTAACCATGTAAATTATTGTAGTTTTATTTTAAAATAATATTATTCCATTAAAAACTACAATCTTATCTGCCCTATATCGTTATTGCGAAATCAAAGGAGATTGACCATATTTGTATGGGAGTTGGACCAAGTGCTGCCCAGAATGAACACATAGTGCATTATGTTCCTTACGCTATCACGAGACGATACACTAAATCGCTTCAAGATCTACCCCAGGAGTCACGAAAAAGGAGACTTTTTGTAGAGAAGTACATCATCAATCATCAATATACATTACTTACTAACGGTCATCACGTCATCTTCGTTGATAATAATTCTATCGAAGAGTGGAGCAGGGCGTCTAACAATGAGTTGGCACCTAGCCCACCCTAAAAACCAAACTAGGCACATAATTATGCACTTATCAGCCAGTTGTTCCTAGCATGAATATTGCTTTATGTTGATGACTGCATCAACGATAACATCTATAGTCGTCAACAAAACAAACACGGCAATACAAAACCTTTTTTTTTCTCTGGAACCAATTTTTAAAATATGTGTTTTTTATAATAGCTAGTAACGTAAGAAACTCGTTAGAGGTATTTTCACGTCTGGGCAGCGTTTGGTCCAAACCTTGTCAATCTCCTTTAAAACAGCGTCGTGGAAAAACGTATTGCTCAAAATGGATCCAACCCTTAATTTTCCTCAATATCTTGAAAATTAATATAGTATACACAATTTATTTGATAACTTTATAAACAACAGCTGTTTTTTGGTGTTTTAACATATAAAAAACGTATTTAAACATAAGTATCGCTGAAGAAATCACTTCTAATCTTAAAACCTTCATAACTTTCAAGCAAGTCCCCGTGGCTTCGATCCTTTTTGTGTAACTACGTCCAATTAAACTTCAAATTCTAAAAACTCATCTTAATTTTGAGATAGTTTATTTATGTTTTTAAATTGTAAACGTCATTGAGTAATGTAAATTATATCATAATATATTAATTCAATTAATATATCCAATGAAAAGATACAATAAAATAAACAATTTCGTTTAACATGTTATTGCAAAATAATTTTTTTGATGTTTACTTCCACACCTGTCATAGATTACATAACTTGATCGATTATTGCAAAATGTATATTACTGTCATTACTTTACATAACAAAAACTGATTTTTTTATGTATTTTATGCTTTCATCGTTTATTTTCCCATATTAAAATGATTTACGTTGTGTAAAAAATACTAAAATAAATTTATACTAAATCTCTATTACTTTAGGATGCCGCTGCTGAAGTCAAGGGGTCACATGCTCATAGATCTTGTAAAACAAAAGGAAAATTTATCCGAGGATAAACTTTTGGCTAATGAGAACAAACTGGAAGTTGTTCCAAATCAATCGTGCCCTGAAAATTTGGAAAAAACTTCAATAGATATGGATATGTCACTTCCAGTTATTAAAATAACGGATCAGGACTTACAACAATTACCTTGAGTTTGAAGGATCCAGATATAGCGGGTTATTTTCGGACATTGGCACTGATGGTCGTGCATCTGTTTTTTCTCCAGTGATTGAGTTCATTAAGCAGGAAGAATCCCATCAACCAAAGCTTAATGATATAATCCTAAATCCTGCAAATATAAGCAGTCCAACTTATATAAACATTAAATCTACAGAAGAACCAAGTACATCAGATCACGCCCTAGAAGGCAGTGATATTGGAACAACTGACCTATGCACAAACAGCCAAACTTATGTATACGTTCAAACCATAGAAGAACCAACATTAGAACCTACGCTGGAAGGCAATGGTATCGAAACGACTGAGCCAGATCTTTAAGAAGGAGATAGAGTAGCTTTAGAAGACCCAATAAAAAACCGCAATAAAAACATTGAATTTGAATTTGAAGACCCAGATTGTTTAGATGTAACTAGTAATGAAACGGAAAATATAGCGGTTAATGGACCGCCAGGGCGACCCAGAAGAGGACGTAAAAGAAAATATGCAGAACAAAATAGAACCACTAGAAAGAAAAAAGCTAATAACAATCAAAATTATGTCAGCGTAACAGGAAAAGCTGTTATCCCTAAAGAATTTAAAGGAAATGTTTTTAATTGCCTGTCCCCGCAAATGTATGGTAAACTATCAGTGGAACAACGTGAAAACAAATTCAAAAAGTTTTGGAGTTTAGGAACTTACGAAGCTAGATGTGCAACATTACAGAGTAGTGTTCAAGAAACGGAGAAAAAGAGATACTACTCAGCCACATCTAAAAGAGTTTTTTCTAGAAAGCACTTTTTAGGAGGAATAGAAATTTGTAAGAAAACATTTCTGAATACACTGAGCATAAGCCAATCGCGAGTTGATGTTGCTTAAAAAAAATACAAGCTCCCATAAACGATAAAGGAGGTACTAAATCGGGAGGAAGAAATACTATTTCGGAACAAAAATTAAACGAAATCAGACGGTTTATTGAAGGTTTGCCCAAGTACACTTCACATTATTGCAGAGACAAAAGGACAGCACTTTATTTAGCGACTAATCTAAATCTTTCAATCGTATACGACCTATACAAGGAGAAACACGAAAATCCTGTGGGTTTTTCAAAGTTTAAGCAAATTGTCTTCAAAGATTTCGACCTGAAATTCAAAAAACCTCAGATACATACCTGTCTTTGTTGTGATCGGTTCAAAGCTAGCATAACAAGTACAACAGATACTGCGGAAATTGAGCAGTTAAAAAGTTAACATAAAGGACACTTAGATCACGCCTATAAATTGAGAGATCAGATAAAAGCTGACTTGTATCGTGCTAAAACTCAGGATTCAGTGGGAACTCTAACTTTTGACTTGGAAAAGACCCATTGCTTACCTACAAGTATTGTTTATTATAAAAGACAACTCAATCTTCACAATCTCGGCATACACTGCGGTAGTTCTGCAAAAGGATATTTTTACATTTGGTTGGAGCATGAAGCTGGTTGTGGGACATAAGAGGTGGGATCTTGCATAAAAAAGTATATTAGTGATCATTTAAAATCAAGTGCTATTGAACTAATTCTGTGGGCGGATTCATGTGGTGGGCGAAATCGTAGCATTAAAATGGTTCTTATGCTTTTACATGTTCTTCACAATAATAACATGGTACAATAATATACTTCGCCTGGTATTCTCTTCCGAGAAGCAATGGTCACGTGAGTGGACACGTACTACGTCATATCCGTCAACCGAAGATTTCCAAACTTTACAATCGGGTTAATTTTTACATAGATGCTCGTATACAGGGTGTTACAAAAATACCCGTAAAGCCGAAAGGGGGTTAAATGGTGCCTTATAACAAGTCCATTTACAATATTTGAGAGCCGTACTATCACTATATGACTTGTGGCGACTAAAATCGCCCCGAAGGTTGGCAACACTTTTTCTTGTCACTCGGACAGTGCAACACGACTCCTGCCCTGTGCTCGCAAATAACTTTATTATTAGAATAACCGATTGTGATTATTATAAACAAGGTTCTCTCGAATTGCTCAATTTCTTTATTGTTGATATCATTTAATGTGTTGTATCGAAGTAGATATTTACAAGAACTGTGGTGTTTTTTTTCGGGCGACTTCCCATCGTCATCGTCAACGAGCCGGCTTCGCGCTGAGGCCCATTACCTCGACCGACGCCCTAAGACGGGATTCAACATCCACAACTGGTGACCCCGAATAGAATACGTGAGCATCTTCGAGGACCGACGGTGCGACGGTGAACAGCGCGAGCTGGAGGCTGCAGCGTCCTTGAGCCCAGTACCTACTCTGTCGCCCGACGTTGTTGTCCGATAGCGCTGCAGGATCATATCATCTCCGTCTGAATCTGAATATTTGGAAGTGCAGTGCATGTGTTAAATTTACTAATGAAGGTGTTTAGTGCAATCATTTCGCCGATCGTTCATTGACCCTGAAACGCTCGATATTTGGCGGTAAATTCAAAATCCGTTTTGATACTTGACAGACTGCGTTCCGTTTCATGTGACAGTTGGTAAATTGGAACAAACTGTAAGTTATTTTACTCTACTCAAACATCAACGTCAAACAGGATTGGTGACATTTCGGAACTTTATGTATTTGTTGTTTGGTTATTTAACTTCGTTTAATTATTTAACTTTTCTTTGAATTAGTGCAGATTTATCATAATACTCAATTTGGAATTACTTTTTTTGCCCACGTAAAGATAAACATTGTTAAAACTAGTTGACATTCCAATTTATTTACGTTTTAGAAACTATTCGATTAATACAAACTATCATTTGTTTACATGTACATAAACATAGATTCAACTTTATTATATAAGCGTCATTCTCTTGAATATTGATGTCATTTAGAACACGTTTTGTATAATTGGATCAATTTTTGTGTTTTTTTCCTGTCTACAATGGCTGACGAATCTGATAATGAAAACACCACTTCCCCACAGAGCAAAATAAATTCCCCTGCACTTCATGCAGTTGCTGTTAAATTGCCCCCCTTCTGGCCTGAGCGGCCAGCCATATGGTTCGCACAGGCGGAGGCAAATTTCGAATTGGCTAACATAACTGTCGACAAAACTAAATACAATTATATCATTGCACAACTTTCTGGCCAACATACGGCAGTGATTGAAGATATTGTCAGCAACCCTCCAAAGAAAGACCTATATGATTTTCTTAAAACGGAGCTTATTAAACGACTTTCAATATGTGAGGAGCAACGTATAAACCAGCTCCTTGGTGATGAACAGCTTGGCGGAAGGAAACCATCCCAGTTTTTAAGACACTTACGCTCCCTGGCAGGACCAAACTTTCGTGCTCAGGATGAAATGATTCTGCGTCAATTATGGATGCGGAGGCTTCCACAATTTGTGCAAGCCATCCTTACTTCCCATGCCGATCTGCCTTTAGAGAAGGTGGCAGATTTAGCAGACAAAATTATAGAGATACCCCCTGGCCCTCAAACAGTATGCTCTACCTCATTATCTTGTAATTGCAGTGTTTCATCAACCGAAGATCCATTGTTGGCTGTCACTCGTCGGCTGGACCAGTTAGCCACCCAAATTGCTGCGATCCAGCGCCCAAGAAGAGGACAACAGCACACAGCAGTTCAAAGAGCCGTCAGGGGCTGTGCTGGTACCACCGCAGATTCCAACATAATGCTCAGCACTGCACATCACCATGTACCTGGAAAGGTTTAACACCAGAGGCGGAAAACGGTCAGCGCAGTCACTAATGGCGACCACTGGTGGCTGCCCCGAAATATCTGTAAGTCGCCGCTTATTTATAACTGATAGCAACACAAGGCAGAGGTTCCTGATAGATACGGGCTCTGATATCTCATGTTTCCCACGTAAGCTACTCAAGGGCCATTTACAAACTGCCAACTACCAGTTAGTTGCTGCAAACGGCACACCTATTGGTACTTATGGCCCACTCAGGCTTACATTAAACATGGGACTTCATAGAGATTTTAGATGGGATTTCGTCATATGTGATGTTGACACTCCCATCATTGGGTCTGATTTCCTCGCGCATTACGATCGCGGCTAGTAGATGAGATATCAGGCAAATTCCAGTTTACGCCGACGACATATGTAAGACTGCCATCATCACGCCGTTTGGCCTGTATCAATTTCCATACATGAGTTTTGGTCTCCGTAATGCTGGCCAAACATTCCAACGGTTTATAGATGAAGTCACGCGTGGACTGGATTTTTGTTTCCCATATGTTGATGACATCCTTGTTTACTCCCGCGACGCTCCACAACACGCTGAACACCTGCGCCTGCTGTTCGAGCGCCTTTCCGCTTACGGTGTTGTCGTCAACTGTGGGAAGTGCGTGCTTGGAGCTGAAGAGGTTACTTTCCTCGGTTACCGAATTTCGTCAGCTGGCACGAAACCACCTAAGGAGCGGATCGACTCAATCAGAGAGTTTCCCTTGCCAAAGACCGCATCTGGCCTTCGAAGGTTCTTGGGTATGATTAACTATTACCGTCGTTTCTTACCCAGGGCCGCAGCTCACCAAGCCCCCCTGATTGAGCTCCTTACCATCCCAAACTTAAAAGGCGCTAAACCCGTACCTTGGACACCGATATCGGAAAGCGCATTTTATAAGTGCAGGGAAAGCCTCACAGAGGCAACCCTTCTTGCACATCCTTGTCCTGACGCGCCTCTCGGTCTTTTCACTGACGCATCGAGCAGCCATGTCGGTGGCGCCCTCCAACAGAAGGTAAATGGCAGTTGGCAACCTCTTGCCTTTTTCAGCAAGAAACTTACTCCTCGCCAGACCACATGGCCTGCTTATTACCGCGAGTTGTTGGGAGTGTACGAGGCCATACAGCATTTTCGATATATATTGGAAGCTCAACACGTCACTATATATACCGACCACAAACCGTTGACTTACGCATTCTCCCAACGCCGCGAAAAACTTCCCCCACCACAGTTAAACCAATTGTCTTTTATATCACAATTCACCACCGATATTGTTTATATTAAAGGTACCGAAAACGTGGTCGCAGACACGATGTCCCGCATCGAGGCTGTTCACCTGGCCGAGGACTACACCGAGCTGGCCCAGTCTCAGCGCCAGGACGCCGACCTGATGAGATTGATGACAGACCCCAATAACTCATCCCTAAAATTTGAAAAAATAGCGGTGCCCGGTTCTGACGTCGTACTAATTTGCGACACGTCTACCGGCAGACCACGCCCGTACCTGACCCCAAATTTCAGACGAGCTCATTTCGACAAACTTCACAATTTAAGTCATCCAGGGGCACGATCTTCAATTCGCTTGGTTTCAGAGCGTTTTGTTTGGCCCGGTATGAACAAGGATTGCCAAGTGTGGGCTCGCACTTGCATTCCCTGTCAACGCAACAAAGTCACCAGGCACACTAGCACACCTTATGGCCATTTCACCTGCCCATCCAGCCGTTTCCATCATGTCCATATAGACATTGTGGGCCCACTACCCATGAATCGTGAGTACAGCTACTGTTTAACTGCAGTAGACCGATTCACGCGTTGGCCTGAGGCCTGGCCTATGTCTAACATTACAGCCGAAGAGGTCGCCAACACCCTCATCAGCGGTTGGATAGCCCGTTTCGGCGTCCCTAGCACCATCACTACGGACCAAGGACGCCAGTTCGAGTCGGACTTGTTCAACCGCCTAATGAAACTCCTCGGAACTCGGCGAATTAGAACAACAGCTTATCACCCGGCAGCAAATGGGATGGTAGAGCGACTGCATCGGCAGCTCAAGGCAGCATTAATGTGCCATGGTGACTCGTGGCTTAGTGCCCTGCCACTCGTTTTGCTCGGCATCCGTAGTGCTGTCAAAAACGACATCAAGGCTTCTGCGGCGGACCTCGTCTACGGCGAACCATTACATTGGCCCGGAGAACTAATCGCGCCGGCCCTCTCGTCGCAGACATCGTCCACAGACGACCCAACGGATTTCGTCAATCGCTTACGCGCCCAAATGACACAGCTCCGGCCAGTACCCGCGTCACGCCACGAGAGGCCAGGAACGTTCATATTCAAGGAGTGGCCTACTGCAACGCATGCTTTCTTACGAGACGATACCACCCGGCGCTCTCTCCAACCTCCGTACACCGGACCTCACATCATCGTCAGACGAACTGATAAAACAGTGACATTGCAAGTAAAAGGGAAAGATGTAACGGTCAGCGTCGACCGCGTAAAACCCGCTCATTTAGAGTTGGACGCGCAAACGACACCCGGAAGCGTAACTAGCGCACCTGCACCGGCCGCGGTGTTCCCTCCGACAGCAGTAGCTCGCAGCGCACCGCCGCACTCCACGGTCAGCACCCCGCCGCCTGCGGCCCGCACCGTAACGCCGAGCGCGCCTGTCGAACGCCCAGCGCCCGTTACTAGATCCGGACGCAGGGTACGTTTCAAAGAAATTTTAGATTTATAATTATTATTTTTTCCCCATGTTCTTTTCTCCGTGGGGGGGTGGTGTGGCGACTAAAATCGCCCCGAAGGTTGGCAACACTTTTTCTTGTCACTCGGACAGTGCAACACGACTCCTGCCCTGTGCTCGCAAATAACTTTATTATTAGAATAACCGATTGTGATTATTATAAACAAGGTTCTCTCGAAGTGCTCAATTTCTTTATTGTTGATATCATTTAATGTGTTGTATCGAAGTAGATATTTACAAGAACTGTGGTGTTTTTTTTCGGGCGACTTCCCATCGTCATCGTCAACGAGCCGGCTTCGCGCTGAGGCCCATTACCTCGACCGACGCCCTAAGACGGGATTCAACATCCACAGACTTACCGCCAAAAAAAAAAACATTATTTTTTTCATTCATGTACTAACCCTATTTCAGTAAAATTAAAGAGTAAACTACGCAGAATGTTAAGTACATTTTTACCTAATTCGCGAAATAAACATAATGAACAGAATTTGATTAGATACATATTACAAGTCGAGTTTTGGAAGATTTTAAACGAAGAAACCTAAACTAACACTTTTTCGTAATGAACGTCAAATTTACAGGAACGACTCAAAGTGAGCTCCGCCTTGCTCAATGCACAACCTCGCTCGTCGGGATATGGCTTGTGTGGCATTTCGCACCATCGTTGGTGTTAATGACGTGAACACCGATCTTACACGCTGCTCCATCTCGAAAACCGTTGGGCAATCGGAGAAATAGACTCTGTCCTTCACATAACCCCATTAGAAGAACTCCAAGGGTGTGATGTCCGGAGTACGAGCGGGCCATAGCACCGGTCCTCCACGTCCGATCCATCTTCGTGGAAAGCGAACGTTGAGATACTCTCGCACGTCGCGAGCAAAATGAGCCGGAGCTCCATCGTGTTGAAACACCATGTTCCTTTGGTTGTCAAAGTAATCCCTGTCGGCCACAGGAAAGTCGTCAATCACCTCTTTGAATTCCGTTTGTAAAAACGTTAGGTAGTTGCCCCCGTTCAGACGTGATGGCAAAATGACGGGACCAACGACATGCCCGTCATAAATGCCAGCCCACACATTCAGCCGCCACTGATGTTGGAATCTGCCCTGCCGTGAAGCGTGTGGATTCTCGCGAGCCCAAACGTGATCGTTATGCACATTTGAAAGTCCTGACCTCGTGAAAGTTGCCTCATCCGTCCACATACCATAGTTTACGAAATTAGGGTTCTCCTCTAACTGCCTCAGATACCACTCGCAGAAGTTCCTCCTGGGAGCAAGATCAGAGGGTATCAGCTCCTGTGTACGGCGATAATGATAAGGGTGACGGTTGTCGTCACGAAGAATTCGCCAAACTGCAAAATGGTTCATACCGAATCTTGCTCCGGCTCGTCTCGTACTCGTGGTTGGCTCTTCTTCAAAATGCTCGAACACTAACTCAGCCTGCCTGGCATCGACTGTGCTTGGACGTCCATTTCCAGAAGGCCGATGAAAGGAGCCTATGGAATGTAGGCGTCTTGACATGTTGAGAAAACACTGGTACGAAGGTAGCCGTCGCTGTTCAGCGGGTGGTCTTCCATCGATAAATCGTTGCCGATACAGTTCGCGAGCACGATTTAAATTGCTATCTTCATGGGCTATGCATAACATCATATCGTAATATTCTGAGTTAGAAAACATCGTCATTTTGGAAAAAATATTGGAAAAACACGGAACAATTGTAGAATATCGATAAGAAGTTTTGAAATTGACAACATAATTTTTATTCCGTCTTGACGTTTTTTAAAGCCAGTACTTTAAGCATAATGTCATCATAGTATTGAACCTTTGTGGATGAAAAACAGAAAAACCATTAAAGTGGACAATTATTAAAATTGGTAGGTAGGCCTCTCTGTTAAATAATCTATGCTAACTCCGGTTCCCTGACATAACAGCTTACTAGGGTTGACAATATTTTTGGCTTTGATAATTTATTATATTTTTTACGGGGTATTTTGTAATACGTTGTATATTAACCTAAGACTATCATTGTATATAGGTTTTACGTTTTGACCATTTACGGTTCTCTATAAAAAAAACGTATAGACGTGTTGCTGCATTTTGGCGTTGGTACAGTCAAGGAATTTAATTTGGTACCCACCTTAGGTCCAAAGTCAATCTGACATTCTACAGCAATAAGGTTGAGTTTCCTGTCAATTACAAATGACTTGACATCTCTATTGACAATGACATCTTCAAGCAGATTTTCTTTGAAATCGGTAGTAAATTAACTTCCGTGACCGTACGGGTACAGTTAAGTTCTACGAGCAAAATATGCTGTGACCATCGGCACTAAAATGTTGAACGTTTAATGGAAAATATACGACTATGCTAATAACAAAAAAAAAAGTTCTAAATATTAGAGCTATGGATTATGAGAACTTGAATATTGATAAGCGCTTTTTTATTAGGCGCTTCTTCTCATTTAGGTACAACAGGACATAAAATACTACTCACCATAATCAAACCGTGGTTTAGGCTCGCAATATCGTAACCACTCCTCGGCAAGCGATCCTTTTGGTGGAAAAGTATAGAAACCGACTGTGCCCTACTCTTTTTGCTCTTACAGCTTTAAATAAAGCATTTAACCATTTTACATTTAACAAAAAAATGTCATCGACTTCCCAATGATTCGAAATTTGGAGATGTCGAATGCGCCTTAAATAGACTAGTAGCCCAGTCTATAACGACATCATAGATCGAAAACGCACATGTAACTACGATTTTTTATATGTTGTTAGGTCCCTTGAGAGTAGTTAACACCCAAGTTTCCAACCTTGAAAACCCTGTGCTAAAACTGTGTTTTTTCGAAAAAACTGAAACAAGTGCCAAAAATTCGCAGATTTCGAGCACCATGGGGGTAGCACAGGGTTTTCGGGGTTGCAAACTTGGATGTTAAATACTAACAACGGACCTAAAACCATATAAGCAAATCGTAGTTACATGTGGGTTTGCGATGTTTGCCTTTTTTTGTGTTGTTAATAGACTGGGCTATAAGCCCAAAACTGAAAAACTCGCTTCTAAACCATTGCAAGCGGCAAATCATGTACCAGTTGGGGTGACAACGTTATCAGAGGGTTTTGATCCTGCAGAATATGGATCTGCCTGTCACCATTCCGAAATTTGAACCGAAAGTATGCTACACCGGAAAAGGTGCAGCCCATACAAAAATTTTCGTCTTACATTTTGTAAATCGTTGTTCCGGTATCGGTAATATATTCCCATTCTAATGACCCTTGAGCCCGTCCCCAATGCCTGCACGTATATTGTATCTTTCAATTGTTCATTCCAGTACCTGACTAATATGTGCTTGTGCATGAAGAACGGCTTGGTAAGCACCAAGATGAGTCACCGTTTTCGTCAATGTTTGAATTTTAACTCCATATTTATGATGTGTGGGTTTAAAAGTCACAATTTTTACAAGATTGACGAGCTAAGCCTGTGCATTCAATATTACTATTACTAGGTATAGTAGAAACTTTCAATTTGTAGATAATTTTGTCTTCTAAAAGATTGCAGAACTTCGGTTTGCGCTAAAATGCACTAAAACGTAAATATGGGAAGAAAACTGGAAAAGGTAACTATTTTTGACGGTAACACTCCATAGACCATTCCATATCTTCGTTTCTTTAAACCCAAAAGTTTTATCAAATTTTGTATTCTGCAATATTGCCGAAGTACAGTTTGCGCTAATATGCATCAAAACGTAAATATGGAAGGAAAACTAGAAAAAAGTAGCATATTTAACGCTAGCTCCCCTTAGACGATTCCATATCTTCGTTCCTAGGGGTCGTGGAAAAAATCTTTGAACCCAAAAGTTTTAGCAAATTTTGTACTCTACAATATTGCCGAACCATGATTAGCACTAGAATGAACTTCAACGACGGTATCGGAAAATACAGAAAAAAAGTGATAGTTTTTGCAAGACGGCGGAGAAATAAATAGCGCTGGAGGGACAAAAAAATTGGATTACCATGGCTATATTGTCCTTTACAACATATTAAAAAACCGAAACCATCGGACCTTTTTTAGGGTACCGCAACAACGATTTACAAAATGTTCGACGAAAAACTTTGTATGGGCTGCACCTTTTCCGGTATAGCATACTTCCGGTTCAAATTTCGTAATGGCGACAGGCAGATCCGTATTCTGCAGGGTCAAAACCCTCTAATAACATTGTCACCCCAACAGTTACATGATTGCAATCTAATTCTTCAAAAATGGTCCTAGACTAAAAGTCTCATAGCCGCCTGTACACTGCAGATGATTACATCAAAGTAATGAAAAATTGTAGGCGAAAGAACAAATTCATCGTCACGAGGCTGCAAAAAGATGACTTTTACTCAGTGGCACCTCTTCAGGAACGTATTACAAATAGAAAGACGGATACAGAGAAACAATAAATATCATGGCTGGAACCGTTTGAAATTGAACTGCGTAAAAGTGATGCTCAAAAACTCTTCATTAAGTCAAAGCTTGAAGACGACTGCAAAATAATTGACAAACCGAAAGGTGCTAAAGGTCGTAAAATAAGGTCTAATTTTGAAATGGAACTCCTATACTTTATCCGGAAGGTCGCGAGCTGTCTAGCGCGAAAGTTAAAAACCTGAAAGAAATGATGAAGTTAATCCCAGCCGATGCCAAACCATTCTACAACTTTATAAGGAACTTTAGGTCTTTATTCTACAACTTTAGGTCAAGATATTTTGTAGATGATACATAAGGTTTAAGAAGTGCTCTTGATTTTGATATTGAGACTAACTTAGATGAGTAAGATTATCGCTATAGTGATAAGATACGAGGGGCGGCTGATAAGTAATCTCCTTGGTCAGAAATATATACAAAAATAATGCTGGCTGGTATGGATTTATATTCGTTTGTTATTCTATTTTCAAAATGTATTACATTCATTTGTTTATTGCATCACGTTTATTTGTCTCCTACAATTGTTTCAAACATGTCGGTAGAAAAAGTGAAAATGGATAAAATCGAGCAGCGTGCGGTGATTAAGTTTTTGACTAAAGAAGGGAATACGCCTTCGGAGATCAGACAGCGTATGTTACGTGTGTTTGGCAGTTTGTGTTCTTCCGAATTTGTTATAAAGTTTTGGTCAAAGCAGTTTAAGTTAGGTCGTGAGAGTCTGGAAGATGATCCTCGTAACGGAAGACCAGTTTCGGCCGTCACCGATGAAAATGTAGCCAGGGTGAAAAAAATTATATTAGAGGACCGACGAGTGAAGCAGTGGGAGATAGCTAGAGATGTGGGCGTCAGTAAAGAGCGAGTCAATGAAATAATTCATGAGCATTTGAACATGTCCAAGGTTAGTGCACGTTGGGTCCCCAGAATGTTGACTGCATTTGACATGGAGAGGCGTGTCAAATGTTGCGAAGAGTTTTTGGAGATGAGTCGAGGGAAAGAGGAAGAAATAATTTCTAGAATTGTAACATGTGATGAGACTTGGATTCGACAATGGGACCCGGAAAGTAAGCAAGAGTCGTTACAGTGGAAATTTAAGGATGAGAAGCCGCCTCGGAAATTCAAGGTCTGTCCATCGGCAGGTAAACTTATGGCTACAATCTTTTGGGACACAGAAGGGATTTTGCTCATAGATTATTTACCGAAGAAAACTACAATGAATGCTGATTATTACTCAAACTTACTATACCAACTAAGAGAGACAATAAAAGAAAAACGGCGAGGTAAACTAAACAAAGGTATTCTGATTTTGCACGATAACGCACCAGTGCATACCGCCCGCACAACGAAGCTAGCAATTAAAGACAATGGCTTCGAAACCATTGACCACCCCCCTTATAGTCCAGATTTAGCCCCCTGTGACTATTTTCTGTTTAGACTTCTCAAGAAAGACCTCAGGGGACGAAGGTTTATGACCGATGACGAAATGAAGGCTGCGGTTACTGACTTTTTTGACGACAAACCGAAAGATTTTTTTTTTAATGGTTTAAATTCAATATTTGAAAAATTTAATAAGTGCATTTTACTAGCAGGGGACTATATAGAAAAATAAAAAAAAATTAGCCACGACAGTCTTTTGTTTCATTGTTAGGTAGATTACTTTTCAGCCGCCCCTCGTATATTTTTGAAAATTTAGTTTTTGGAAGTAACTTTTTTTGTAATATTTTATATTTTTATTTTCATTTTTATAATATTTTTAAATAATTTTGATACCAAAATGTGATGATCTCATTTGCACTTGAAACGTGCAAAGATATTTGCTGTAATTAGTTTGATAATAACGCTTAGCCTAACTCTAGAGAATTTTTAGTTAGTTTTTTTTTTCTTAGATTGTTATTACTGCAGAGAAGACTAAGAAGGCTGTTGTTAAATTAATACGAAAACAAGAACTTAGATTTTAGGTTCAACAGATGATTACAAGAAAATTAAAATATTCATTTCACTAAAACATAAATTTAAAAAATTTAAAATTAAACGGAGTTTTTTTTATTCCTTACACAATGATCCGATTTTCTTAAGTTTTATTAACCATTATTCAATACTGTGTCAAGGTATTTGAAATACAGCAGGTCAAATTCAAAAATTCTGTTTCGAATTTAGCTATAATATGTCATGAGGCTTAAATCGTTCTTTCTTTTATTATAATTCAGTCGACATTTTTCTATAACCAAATATGCAATTTATTAAATAATTATACTTATTAACAGGATTTACAGATATTTAATAGCTTCAAAGATTACGTAACTATTATAATACATTTACAAAGTCAATGATTTCTAAAACAGAGGTTTTATTTTGATAAACATATGTTGATTGTATTTGATAAACATATATTGCATATGTTGACTGTCAAATGTTACCAACTAGGAGTAACCAGAGGCCAGTATTCATCTTTCCGACTTAACGTTGGTAAACAGTTCAATTTTGTATGACTATGTATATTTGTTTAAATTTGATGATTTCACAAAAATGCTAACGTTAGTACCATTCGTTTTCGTAAGATATAAGTAACATAACAAATTCATTTTAGTTTGATGTTAAAGAATAGTATAGGTACCTACTGTTAGTAAAACAAACCACATATTTTGTAAAAAGAAACATACTAAAATATGTTATATAAATACGTATGTGTATATGGATTGTATTTCTATAATGGCTACTTATTTTGATGCTATTTTAAGCTTAAATTGTAGTCCAATTTTCATAGTTTACGACTAAATAGCAATCTCAACTAAAACTGCTACAAATATGTGACAAAACTGATTTTATCAACACGATGTTTTAAGCGGTCACAACTTTGGAAGGCGAAGTATGGGTTGTATTTGTATGATGGCTTTTTATTTCGGTGTCACATTAAGCTTAAATAATAATCTAAACTTCATACTAACATATTATAGTTTACGACCAAACAGTAAACTGTAGTAACACTCTTACAAATACGTTAAAAAGTGCCTAGTTTAAATTAACACGATGTTTTAGGTAAGCGGTGGTTGCTTAACTTTGGTGGTAGGCCTTTCTTTACAAATTTCGTGTTAATGTAGAATTAATATCGCTACCATATAAAAGAATGAACTATTTAACTTGAATTTTTGATTGACCTAGTAGTAGTTCTGATACTTCGTGTATTCATTTCATCGATTTCAAATTTCGCGCGCGGGCGCTACCAAGTCGCTCAAGCGCGATTAGATAGGTACCTACATACCAAAACACTCTCGCTTCGCTAGGTCTAGGCATAAGCGGCCGCCACGCCAACTGAAGCAAGTAGGTAGTGTTGAACTGTTTTTGAGCAATATTACTGTGTTATTTCGGGTATGCAAGATAGTGTGTGTGTGTTAGATATACATTTTTTGTGGTGCGTTGATGGTAGTGTTTATACGCTTTGTTATAGTTAGTTTTAATTAAGATGACGAAATATGCATCAAAGTAGTCCATTTAAAAAGCAACTATATCGTTCAAGGTAAAAGATTCAAAATCCATTGAGAGTTTTATAAAAAAAAAACGGTCTGCTTAAATAATCTCAACAATGCAGGCATAGTAAGAGGCGGACTATATACAGCTTTGAGAGGCTGGTTATTATGTTAAAACAATGCAGGCCTTAAAAGGCGGACCATTGTACAGCTTTGAGAGGCTGGTTACTCATGTTTAAATAATGCAGGCCTTAAGAGACGGACCATTGTACAGCTTTGAGAGGCTGGTTACTCGTGTTTAAATAATGCAGGCCTTAAGTGGCGGACTATTGTACAGCTTTGAGAGGCTGGTTACTCATGTTTAAATAATGCAGGCCTTAAGAGGCGGATCATTGTACAGCTTTGAGAGGCTGGTTACTCATTTTTAAATAATGCAGGCCTTAAGAGGCGGACCATTGTACAGCTTTGAGGGGCTGGTTACTCATGTTTAAATAATGCAGGCCTTAAGAGGCGGACCATTGTACAGCTTTGAGAGGCTGGTTACTCATGTTTAAATAATGCAGGCCTTAAGTGGCGGACTATTGTACAGCTTTGAGAGGCTGATTACTCATGTTTAAATAATGCAGGCCTTAAGAGGCGGACCATTGTACAGCTTTGAGAGGCTGGTTACTCATGTTTAAGCGAGGCGGCGTTTATGAAGACAGAGCGAAGCCAGAGCTAATCGGAGCAGGACTACGTCACGTTCATGCTATATAAGGTGCTAAAAAATTAGATACCGATATTTTAAGAGACAGTTCCTAACATCAAAACAATTAACTTTAAATAGAAATTAAGACAACTTATTATGTTTTTTTTGTTTGCAAAAACAGAATTTCAAAAAAAGAAATACAAATGATGTCTAAACATAATCACCTGTGCAATAAACTGACAAGATGTTGCATTTAGCACTTTGTCATGTAAACAGTTGTCATTAATGTCATTATGATTATCTTCAGATCCGCGGGAAAACTGAGGTTATTGACTACTAGCCTTTGATTATTTATTTTTATTAAGAAGCGGTTTAAAAACAAACACGAAAGAAATAAAACTTTTATTAATATTGTTGAAAATGGCAACCACGCCTTTCAATGCACAACAATTGCTCGCTTTTGGATGTTTCCGTTAACACGCATAAAAAAACTCTTTCACTTTTCATAACTCCAAAGGCGTTGGTAATACGTGTCCGTAATTCTCAGACCTTTTGATTGTGTGACCATCGTCTCCATTAACCAAATCTTTTGCTAGGCCCCATATGTGAAAATAGTGTGAAAATAGTGTGTGCACCACCGCGGTCTATCCATCGACATTGGAATTGTTCCGTCAAGTATCTTCGTACAATACGATCATAATGGGCGGGGGCACCATCGTGTTGTTTGTTGTGCTCCGAGGATAGTGAGAGAATTCACATGTGTACCGTCTCTTCCTGCGTAAAGCCTTACACCTCTCGCCGCACTGTAGTTTCCTTCGCGATAACAACATGTTACCATGTTGAAATAATCGTTTTTTGTGTAGCGGTAAGGCATTTTTGAGTAAATTTATTAGCAACAGACACAACCAGACACAACAAATATCATGACATTGACATTTAAGTATTTCATTTATCAACGTGAAGTGGCCAGTCAAGGGATTGTTAAGAGATTTTAGAAGATATTCAAAGAGGTTTTAATCAGTGACTATTAATTATCTAATTAACAGGGTGTGTTTACGTAACAAGGTTATTTCCCTATTTTTTTCCAAAAACCATTATAAACCCTTAAATCTTAACACTACTCCTAGAGACGAGTACTATCAGCTGTAAAAATATCGGTATCTAATTTGTTAGCACCTTATATACGTGCGCGTGCCTTATTTCCAAGTTTGTTGTAATTAGTGTTGCTTAAATAATACTTTTATTAGTGTTTTGCGTTTTCTTTTAAAAGTAAGCTCGATTCGGTCTAGTTTTTGAGATATATCCATTTTTGCGAAAAAAAACCAGTTACAAAGTTGCGGAAACAACCAGGTGCAACAGACTCTTATAATTGCGACGTTGCCACTTTAAAGGCGAGCAAAATCATCTGTATACATAATCACAAATGAACAAAACCAATTAAAAATCGCACGCAAAACACATCCATAACTTCTACAGATATGGTTTATATTCGTCTGCAAAGTGCCCAGTACTTGTTGACTATTATAATAATACTAGCTTCTGCCTGCGACTTCGTCCGAATAGAATTAGTAATTTTGCCATCCCACGGGAACAGTTATTTATTTCGGAATTCAAGGTAGCTCTGTGTGTTTATCCAGTGTATAAGCAAACTCTATTTCTAATTGTATGTAACCAAATTCGCCCATCCTTCTTAGCAAAGAAGTAACAAACCCGCGCACGCATAACCTTTCGCATTTATAATATAAGTAGTATAGGATGTAAATACGTAGGGACATCCAGCGCACTGAATCGCTCTGGCCGAAATCGTACACGATAAAAATACCCTCTGTAGGTGAGTCCGACTCGCACTTGACCGGGTTTCAGTATTTGTTGTTTTTTTTAGGATTTTTAGTATGTATAATCATACCAAATTTTGAAGCTTGCGTGTTTTATCGTTTTTACCATATAAAAAAAAGAATAATGGTCTGTAGATTTTTTATCACAACTTTGTATTTGAATAATACAAACTGACAATATCCCAAACAAAGCAATAAGGACGAAGTTCTTCGAGAAATGAGCTCATTGAGCGCGAGCGGGCTTTGCCGCTTCTATTTAAACTCGACCCTGCGAAGAACTTTGTCGCTGTACTTTTATGTATATTCGCACAATTTCACCGTGAGCGAATTATATGATTTAGATGTTAGTGCGTAAATAAAATAAACATAAAATTATCATATAGTTATTAAAACATAAAAGAAACAAAAGAAACATAAAATTAAAATTAAATTCTGGTTTTTGGGAATGCTCTGTCTGATTAATTCTGATTATAATTTGAAAAAACGTATTGTTGTATTAAGTGGTTGTGTTATTTAGCATAACCTAATGGTTATCCTAAATAAGTTTTTGTCCTTAAATAAGTGTTAACTACCCCGTTTTGTATTAAAAGTCGCCGACTTAATGTAGGTCCTATAGTATGTCCTTGTTCTGTGTTAAGTTTTTGTTTTATTTTTTAGTACATCGTGAAGTATGCATTGTGCCCTTAAGGCTTATTCACACATTGAGAGACAGGTACAGGCTGAAAAACAGCGCTGTGCAGACCCGTCTCACAGCATATGCTGAGTTCTGAACCTTTTGCCATAACTTTCGTAGACATTGTTAAGACTTGTTGTAGTTTTTGTAGTTTCTGTATCTATCCTAAGGAATAATATGTAAAACTACTGTGCTGAGAGGGCAATAAATCTTTTTCTATTTCTATTTATATTTCTAAATGTCACATTCATTCAATATTATAAGTGTCATGTTATAGGCAACAAGTTCAGGACACTTTGCAGACGAATACAAACCATATCTGTAGAAGTTATAGATGAGTTTTGCGTGCGAGTTTCATTTGATTTAGTTCCTTATGATATGTACGCAGATGACTTTACTTCGCTTAAAATTGGCAACGTCGCAATTATAAGGGTCTGTTGCACTTAAGTTTTCGTAACAAGTTTTTTCACAAAAATGGATATATCTCAAAAAAAGTTACCGAATCGAGCCTACTTTATACGACATTTTTAACTCCAAATTAACTCAGCAACACGCTGTTAACGTTAACTTAAATCAAAAATTGCATTAATTCAACGAGAATTACATAGAACCATGCTTAGAAAACAAGCAAAAAGGACCATTATATAAAAAAAACGGTTTGATGGAAGCAATATGTAAGTGCGTATTTAACCCTATACTTGACATTGTGCATTTTTATGCACGTCACTCTTTTAAAAAATCTAGAGAGTAAAGTTAAGGACTTAGCAATTATTTTTAATGCGTATTATTTTAACTGATCTTCCAATAAGTCGGAGTAATATTATTTTGTACTGCTAGGTTAATCCATTTTGACAGTAGCACGCAAAATAACGGACCGAAAACCTGCGTTTACGCATCGTGTTATAAAAATTATTAATTTTATTAATTTTTTGCTTCAATAATGCTAATTTATCGTTATTACGGTATACGTAAGTATATTTCCAATCCACAATAGCAATCTTGGTATATCAAAACAACATAACAATGGCCTCTAACGTAGGATTTATGCATATGTATCTATAAATGCACACCGCCAGCTACACCATTAAGTCAGGTTCATCCTGCTATGTATCTTTATGAATACACAGCCAATTTCCGGAATAACAAAAGCTAATTTTAATTCTATTTTTGTTGGTATAGACTCTTAGTTATGCTTTATAATTTCAAAATTTGGCGTCTTAATACCGAGCTGGTACCATTGTCAACCTACGTTCAGAGTGTTTTATTGTTAAATTTGCAACCAGGTGTCTGAAAACATCCATATCGATAATGCTTTCATGTTTCTCGAATCATACTGTTATAAAAGAGCCTATTTTGTCGCCATTAAATTTAAGAAAGCCTAGTCTAACCCTAGACTTATCCTAATCTTGACCTAGTATATTTGTAAGGGTATATACACACGGGTCTTCTTTTACCGTTTCGGAAAGCCTATGTAGCATCCATTGACATAAATGTTTATTCTTGTCAAAATGTTCCTATGAGGTGGAAAAAACACCAACAAACTAACTGCCCCGCTTTTTCATGGCCTTGAATGCGGTTTCTTGATCTGTTCGCGCTAGCATTTCAGTCATCCGTATCATTTACTGCGCTGACTGCAGTTGATCGACGGCCACTTCTGTCTGTCACCTTCAAGGCTAGCTTAGAACCTTTGAACTAATTAGACCATCTAGAAATATTTTCCGAAGAAGGCTAGAGTGTTCTTTATCTAATCTTCAACGGTGAAAGCTTAACACTTTAGAAAAAACAATTTTTAAGCCATATATAGATCGTCCACGCAAATGTCTTTGCTCACGCTGCAGCGAAGTAGACAAAAAGCGGGAAAATGCACCAAAAAGTTATATTCCCTCATAATTACTGAAAATTATACATAGATCTATCTTTTAGGAATAATTTGCGAAAGAACATGTGTTGATTTTTTTTTCGCGTATCATTGCCTTTTTACTGACTTACGTGGTTTATTTAGTCGTAGGTCTAAGACTCGGAAATAAGAAATAGCATAATCTAATAAAGTTGGAGCACTTTAAAGTAGTAATTATGTATTTTTTTAATTTCTTAGTAAATATGTCCTTAAAAAAATTAATTACTGATGATGTAAATGCCAGGCATGGGTTAGGCTACGGTTTTAGGCACTGTTTTTTAACATAAAATCGTAAAAAATGCACTTAATTCTACCAGGAAATGAAAGTTTACTTATATTTTTAGCGATTATTTCCTCCTTTCCGCACAAAACCAACTGTAACCACTGTTTTTAACGAAAAATACTGTGCACAATATTATTCATATTACACTCCGACGCTGCCGTTTTTTACTGACGGTTTGCGCGGGAGTTTTCGTATAATTTTACTCTAACGACCGCTTGCTAGATGTCTTGCTTTATATTTAACACGTCTTAATCACGTAGAAAGAGACAAAATTAGTTTATCAGTGTGTTTTGGTTGAAATTTGAGCGCTTAGGCAGGCCCCCGGAGCAGGATTCACCACAGATGTTAGTAATTTTAAATCATCCCCGAGAGAGATTCGCTACAGTTGAGGGGAATTCGCCATTTTGACTCCCACAGCTGAGGGGGTTTTTTCTGTGAACGATTATCAAATGGACCCTTTGAGCGCCAACAACGCCTAATGTGGCCACAAGTCTTCAACCCCACAGCGGCACTGACGATAATGTTGTTGATGCATTCATCGATATAAAGCGATCTTGAAGATTATATGGATGAACCTAGGAATAATTGGCTGTTGAGCGCACGTTATATGCCTAATTTGGTTTTTAGGGTTGGCTAGGGACCAAGGCATCTTTTAAGCGCCCTGCTGGAGGGTTTTATTCGTCGATAGAATAGACAACATTGCAAAAAAATAAGTATTTTAGTTTTTTCGCGTTTATAGCTGGTTAAAAATGAGATTACCCGTGTTTCTCGGTTTTCTTTATTTAACTTAAATTCGTCGTTAATAATTTATTAAAGAAATTGTCATTAAAAAGAACGTATATACAAAGTTAGGAATACTGATGTCGTGATCTTAGCATGATATAAAATAAAATAAAGTATCTTTAAACAGAAACAGAACTGACTGTCATGTCACGTCACTTGTCAACAATAACAACTGTAACAACATAAATTCGTCGACTTTGGGCAGATTGCGGCTATCCGTTTTTACAAATCCGTTAGTCATTTTCATTTTAAATAGCGTATATCAAAACAATAGTATTACGAGAATCGAAAGCGTGTCGTTAGAATCAAGTAATCCGTTAGACAGATAAAAAATTGACATGACAGTTGTATATTTTTTTCAATTCCTATGGTAATAAATGGATTAAGGGCACTATAAGTGTATTCCTAACATTCACAATCCAACTTTTTTTACTGTTTTTCCTAAATATAAAAAAAAAACTACTGTATACAAAAATCCAAAAATATTTTTACTATAATCAGTAGTGTAAAATCTACAAACGATATTTAAATTTACTACCTTAGCACATATGAATTGTTGTCAATTATTATCAACGACGATGACGACAGTAAGCGAGTAATGTACCTACTATTAAATTGATTTTATTTTTGATAAAGTTGTCACCAAAAAGTCTTTTTCTTTTCACGACTCCAGGGTTAGATCTTGAAGCGATTTAATCTACAGTCTAGTGTTAGCCTAAGGAACATACTACGGCTCAACTTGGCAAATTATGCGCAAATGGTAAAAAAGTGGTGTGAAAAATCATCAGAAAAAAAAACGTCATCGAAAATTTTACGAAACTTGTATGGAAGGATAGTAACCTTCGCGGACAGTTAAATAACAATGATCGGCCAAATCCTGTGTTGGCAGGTTCCGGTGTTCGACCGAATTTGTGCTACCACCTGACCGCTACATTTTACATGATCGATTTTTTTATAAAAATAACCGATTTGAATAGCTTAATTAAAGCTGTTTACGTGCGACTTGGTCGGCCTCACCTTAGTCTGGCAGTTTTTGCAGTCAGACCACATTTCGAATACCCCGGCGAATAAAATGTTAATAGAAAAAAGTGAATTTTACAGGAAAAAATTAAAACCAATGGAGATTGACCATCTTTGTATGGGAGTTGGAACAAGTGCTTCCCAGAATGAACGCATTATGTTCCTTAGGCTAACAATAGACTGTAGATTAAATCGCTTCAAGATCTAACCCTGGAGTCGTGAAAAAAAAAAAGACTTTTTGGTGACAACTTTATCATCAATGAAATCAATTTAATAGTAGGTACATTACTCGCTTATTGTCGTCATCGTCGTTGATAATAATTCTATCGACGAATAAAACAATCCAGCAGGGCGCCTAAAAGGTGCCTTGGTCTCTAGCCAACCCTAAAAACCAAATTAGGCATATAACGTGCGCTCAACAGCCAATTATTCCTAGGTTCATCCATATAATCTTCAAGATCGCTTTATATCGATGAATGCATCAACAACATTAGTCGTCAGTGCCGCTGTGGGGTTGAAGACTTGTGGCCACATTAGGCGTTGTTGGCGCTCAAAGGGTCCATTTGATAATCGCTCACAGAAAAACCCCCCTCAACTGTGGGAGTCAAAATGGCGAATTCCCCTCAACTGTAGCGAATCCCTCTCGGGGATGATTTAAAATTACTAATATCTGTGGTGAATCCTGCTCCGGGGGCCTGCCTAAGCGCTCAAATTTCAAAAAAAAACACACTGATAAACTAATTTTGTCTCTTTCTACCTGATTAAGACGTGTTAAATATAAAGCAAGACAGCTAGAAAGCGGTCGTTAGAGTAAATTGATACGAAAACTCCCGCGCAAACCGTCAGTAAAAAACGGCAGCGTCGGAGTGTGGTTGTGCGCAGTATTTTTCGTTAAAAACAGTGGTTACAGTTGGTTTTGTGCGGAAAGGAGGAAATAATCGCTAAAAATATAAGTAAACTTTCATTTCCTAGTAGAATTAAGTGCATTTTTACGATTTTATGCTAAAAATCAGTGCCTTAAACAGTAGCCTAACCCATGCCTGGCATTTACCTGCTCGATGTTTTTGGCTTTTTTAACACTATTATTACAATTATACCTACAGTTCATATTACTTTGTTATGATGATAATTTACGTAGTTTTTTTTTCGTGTACATTAACATGGTTATTATATCCCGTAAAGTTATAAATAATGACGAAAACAAGTACCGATCGATCAGACCACTTAATACGGACGGATGCCACACAGACAGGGCGAATCCCCGATCGGGTCGCTGCACAGACGCCTGATCCGAGATAAAATGGACGACAGCGGACGGTTCGCTTAGCATGGATATGGCGGGCGGACCTGCTTGTTTATAGCTATGTTTGATCATAACAACGGGTACAATTTTAAGACTTAGAATATACTTTTGTTCGGTTCAGTATAAGAGCTACTTTTTATGCTTAAATACGCACTTACATATTGCTTCCATCAAACCGTTTTTTTATATAGTGGTCCTTTTTGCTTGTTTTCTAAGCATGGTCCTATGTAATTCCCGTTGAATTAATGCTATTTTTGATTTAAGTTAACGTTATATACACAGTGCCCGGGACGAGAGACGTTAACAGCGTGTTCCTGAGTTAATTTGGAGTTAAAAATGTCGTATAAAGTAGGCTCGATTCGGTAAAAAATTTGAGATATATCCATTTTTGTGAAAAAAACTTGTTACGAAAACTTAAGTGCAACAGACCCTTATAATTGCGACGTGGCCAATTTTAAGCGAAGTAAAGTCATCTGCGTACATATCATAAGGAACTAAATCAAATGAAACTCGCACGCAAAACTCATCTATAACTTCTACAGATATGGTTTGTATTCGTCTGCAAAGTGTCCTGAACTTGTTGCCTATAACATGACACTCATAATATTGAATGAATGTGACATTTAGAAGTAGAAATAGAAATAGAAAAAGATTTATTGCCCTCTCAGCACAGTAGTTTTACATATTATTCCTTAAGATAGATACAGAAACTACAAAAACTACAACAAGTCTTAATAATGTCTACGAAAGTTATGGCAAAAGGTTCAGAACTCAGCATATGCTGTGAGACGGGTCTGCACAGCGCTGTTTTTCAGCCTGTACCTGTCTCTCAATGTGTGAATAAGCCTTAAGGGCACAATGCATACTTCACGACGTACTAAAAAATAAAACAAAAACTTAACACAGAACAAGGACATACTATGGGACCTACATTAAGTCGGCGACTTTTAAGTACAAAACGGGGTAGTTAACACTTATTTAGGGACAAAAACTTATTTAGGATAACCATTAGGTTATGCTAAATAACTCAACCACTTAATACAACAATACGTTTTTTCAAATTATAATCAGAATTAATCAGACAGAGCATTCCCAAAAACCAGAATTTAATTTTAATTTTATGTTTCTTTTATGTTTCTTTTATGTTTTAATAACTATATGATAATTTTATGTTTATTTTATTTACGCACTAACATCTAAATCATATAATTCGCTCACGGTGAAATTGTGCGAATATACATAAAAGTACAGCGACAAAGTTCTTCGCAGGGTCAAGTTTAAATAGGAGCGGCAAAGCCCGCTCGCGCTTAATGAGCTCATTTCTCGAAGAACTTCGTCCTTATTGCTTTGTTTGGGATATTGTCAGTTTGTATTATTCAAATACAAAGTTGTGATAAAAAATCTACAGACCATTATTCTTTTTTTTATATGGTAAAAACGATAAAACACGCAAGCTTCAAAATTTGGTATGATTATACATACTAAAAATCCTAAAAAAAACAACAAATACTGAAAACCGGTCAAGTGCGAGTCGGATTCACCTACCGAGGGTATTTTTATCGTGTACGATTTCGGCCAGAGCGATTCAGTGCGCTGGATGTCCCTACGTATTTACATCCTATACTACTTATATTATAAATGCGAGAGGTTATGCGTGCGCGGGTTTGTTACTTCTTTGCTAAGAAGTATGGGCGAATTTGGTTACATACAATTAGGAATAGAGTTTGCTTATACACTGGATAAACACACAGAGCTACCTTGAATCTCGAAATAAATAACTGTTCCCGTGGGATGGCAAAATTACTAATTCTACGCGGACGAAGTCGCAGGCAGAAGCTAGTATTATTATAATAGTCAACAAGTACTGGGCACTTTGCAGATGAATATAAACCATATCTGTAGAAGTTATGGATGTGTTTTGCGTATTTTGCTCGCCTTTAAAGTGGCAACGTCGCAATTATAAGAATCTGTTGCACCTGGTTGTTTCCGCAACTTAAAGCATTATTTACAAAGAAAGATTCATGTTGTAAGTAGTAATATCATCAACGTACAACATTAATTAATTTAGTCAATTTCTTAGTAAATAATCCTTAAGTTAAGGTGACAGAGTTCAAATTAAATTAACGATGGAATTATTTTTTAAATAATAAAAATCTCGGAAATTATGCCATATTGGACGACTTGTTATACCATATTATATACTCCAAATAGGGTCTAGAATCGATGGTTAAAATCCTTCGGGTACGTCCCAGGCACGGTGTATTATTATAACTTAAACTCCTGCAATTCACTAAGAGAACTTTTAGAGAAATTAATAGCGTCATAACTGTAAGAGAATATTATTAATGTTATTGAGGACCTAGATTATTTTATCAAGAGATCTGATATATTTACATAATTTAATACATACTAGAAATAAATAAATAAATGCTTTTAGAAGAAATCGTGTCCGTAAAGCATATAAATCATTTGTAGTTTAATGCATTCATTTCAAAAATAAATAAAGAAGCGTTTTTGTAAGATCGGACATGCGGGTAAGAGCGTAAGATTTAAATTTACGCTGATTGCGGGAGAGTTTTGGAATGCTGGCAACCTGAACTTAGTTAATATAAGTACTTGTGGTTTTCTGTTTGTACGAAGAGTGTTCAAACCTTGTGCTTGTTTTAATATCGCGCAACTCGTATTCTTTACGCAGTCCATACAAAAGTCGCCACCAGTAGTGCATAATAACGATGTACTTGAACTCGTACGAGTAATTGCGCGACTAAAGTAAGGAGTGCGCCGAGCCGGCTGTTAGTCTATAAGTAAACTTACCTTGAACATTGGCAGCACAGTAGTCTGAGAAATGCATTTCGAAAAGTCCTATTAAAAATAGTGTAAATAATAGGGTTTATGGTGGATGACACGTAGCCCAGCCAGAGGCAGACGTCAACCACGTTATCTATGGAAGAACGAGGAATGATATAATTTTTTCGTTTTTTTTTGCAAAGTTATAAGTAGTTTTAATGATCCAAAATCGGCGGCTTTTGTCGGAGCCCAAAGATCATAACTATATTTATATTAAAATAAAACTATTGAAAAGAAATACACACCAGGAACGGAGCACGTCGGGCACGACGCAAATATAATGTTCAGCAGGAAAAACGGAGCCCAACACAGCACAAAGGTAAAGAAGACTAAGCCAAGTACTTTGGTTGCC
Organism: Acleris literana; assembly: GCA_946894065.1. Taxonomy (NCBI): domain Eukaryota; kingdom Metazoa; phylum Arthropoda; class Insecta; order Lepidoptera; family Tortricidae; genus Acleris; species Acleris literana. The sequence goes on along the minus strand of OX335668.1, from coordinate 40,300,489 downwards.
TTTTGTTCATTTGCAACGGCGTTTGCGGTCATAGTACGATCTTTTTTGCGATTTGGTAAGAATCTGAAACCAAGAAATTACATAACAGGACTTAGTGTTCCCGAATGGCATACGTATTGAATTGGCTTCTGGTATGATCACTAAGCAATGAAAGACACAGTAAATTTTCTCTTTTGTTGATATTTGATACTTCCGATTCGGAGTACATGGCTCACTCTTACCCCAACGTGCTAGCAAGCGCAAATAATAATCGTTTATTTTCAGGCAATTACATAAGGCGAAGGCAAGCGAATAGGTGTAATCGCTGGACTGTCCGTATTATATCATAGTAATACAGAAGGTAAAATGACAACAATGGTTTATTGACAGTAGGTATCCATAAGGTTCAAAAATAAATATTGCTGCACTTCTGCGGAGTTTCTGGCGCTATTCGTCCATGAAGTAGTCAAGTCTAATTCGTTGAGTACTGATTACTTCCAACACGCGTTTCATCTAACATTATTTCGTCCTTCGCGCAGTTCGTAGAACATGACCTTTCGTTTAATACGCAGTTCATCCAACGTAACTTTTATTTATTTTATCACGTACCTGCTAAACTGTTTTCTTTGTTGAATTAAGTAAGTACCTATATTGAAGCTATTTTAGTAATTCTTAAAACTGCTTCAAAAATTATTTACGTACAAACTGCGATTTGTTGAAATGCGTTATACATAGACCAAACAACTGCTAACCAGGGACCGGTCCGGTAACCCCTTCAAGGGGTTTTGAAATTCAGGTTTTTAAGCGGTATTTTTAGGGGTAACCCATTGTGGTATTAGAACCCCTTCCATGGGCTTATAAAACCACTTCCAAAAGGGTAACCTGTTGAAGGGGTTATCCTTTCGATGTTTGAGCGATTTCGCATCTTTTTCCCCAAACATAAAAGTCAATATTGCAGTGTGTTACGTTATGTTCGCCGTCTAGCGGTAGTCGCAAAGCTAAAACCTTCACTTTGCTATTTGTTTCCGATCAGCGTAGTGTCAACATTTCATTAGTGAAAGTAATTACTTGTTTTATTTAATCAGTGGTCTGGATTTTCAGATTTGGCTTTTAGTGTTTTATTGCATTTGGTATCATATTCTTCAAGTGTGCCACAGTCAATTTATACCTTCCAGAGGGAAAAAGTATCCGTAGAATTAAAATAATTTTACTTTTTTTTTCATTACATTACCATTTAACTAAATGGGGCACGTTATCTTTTTTGTTTAAGCCTAGTTGAAATACCTACACCTAAAACATCATTACCCTGGTGCATCCATTCGCCATTTAGTGAACAAACTACCCAGAAAAGAGCAAGTCATAGATTGAAACCAAGTATTGTATTAAGTTGAATCGTTAGAATGTAAGTTATTGATTTGAAAGAAAAAATATGGTTCCTGTGTTTACCGCAGTATTTTTTTAGAATCTATATAAAAGGTATTCGGAACTAAGTTATCATTCCCTTGGTGCCTCAATTAACAACATCTCCACCCCTAATTAAACGTCCTTCGACGCGATGCTCCCGCCGTTCCTAATGCTTGTCAGTAACGCTTTCAACGCCTGTCCTATGATCTTTTCTCATTCCCCTGGTAGCTAAAATTAAGTGGCATATTTGTTTCAAATTGATCCAAAGTGACGCCCATTTGATAAATAATAATATGCTTATAGTTTTATGAATATACTTTTGTTCCAATCCGTGAATCCAACCAGAGTTTCATGTTTTTGATTACCTACGTCATTTAGCATTGAAACTTTACATATAGGTAACATGATTTAAAATATTTAAATTGCATACATACATACATACATACATAAAAAAAAATCATTTTTTTCATACATACGTACATACATACATACACACATACATACACATACATACATACTTAACATACATATATAAACTCATACAAACATACACACATGGGTGATTCTTCGAGGACGCGATTTTTGTCTTATTCGAAATTCGAATTGTCCTATTCTTTATTTGAAACGTGAATATGGTTTAGGCACTCATTTTTATGAACTCATTCAGAAAATAATTAACTGTTCAACTTTTATGTACAGAGAAATAAGAAATTGACGAATAAGGAGTAAGAATAGGTTTACGAAATTAAAAAAGTGATATTCTCTATAATATTTAAATACATTAACCCCTTGCCGCATACAAGGCCATATTTGACCTGCCATGTTTTTTTTTTGTATCTTATGCTAATGTTATTTATGAATAAGATATAGTTATTCGCAAGAAACACACTTTCGTTAAACAAAACGCAATTATATTTATAGCATGCGATTTTTTTTTTAAAAACTAGAGTAAGTGTGAAAAGTTTGATCGATGAAGTGCAGATGATTTTTTTATTCTTTCTCCTTAATAATTCATGCGGTAAGGGGTTAAAAAGAAACAATGTGGTTAATTATTCATTGTAGTTTTAATCAATCAATTTACAAAAGTAGCCTTATTTATTAAAATATATATAAATATATACAAAAGAACTGTAACTACACAAGTCCGCATAATCCAAATCTGTGTGAAAGTTTTTAAAACTTAAAGGACTTAAAAATTAATAAACATAAAACATCGAAAGTGAAAAAAAAAAACTGAAAACTAAACATTTCTGTATTCTACTGTCCATAAATCCATAGGAATAAGGGACAGAGTAATAAGAAACAATTGAAAACATGCTGATGGTTCATAATACGAACATACTGGAAGGCTACCATTAATTCTACGGTAACATAGTACGTAAAGCAGTTAATCAAGAATAACTATTTTTTTAAAGGTAACACAAATGTTAAAAAAATTAACAGGGTAATAAGAATGTTATGTAAACCAAGGACAGAGAAATGATATATTTGCCTTCACAACTCCGGAGTGATAGGCTTTAGCCGACAGGTCCACCACTTGACACGTTGGGAGCGAGACTAAAAAGTCTAAAAACCAGCCCGCGTGGGAGTTGTCGCTAGTTTCTTAAATGTCTTTATGATACAGCTGATTGAAGCCCGCTCCAGAGAAATAAGATTTTTACGGCGTACGAATCTTATTTCCTCAGTTATAATAAAAATATTGCACGTAGAAATTACTTGTTGAATTTTGTTAATGTAAACTGGTCACTCAAAATATTAATAAAGTTGAGAGTAGCAAGAATAATGGTTATTTTTTGGAAATGTTTCGAATCAGTTACACAAAAATTTACTAATATCCCAGTTGAATATGAATGAATATAAGACAATTCTGAAAAAAAAACCAACTTCTAAACTAAATAGTTCAATGAACTAAGCCCCCGGACGTCGAAAATCAGGGCCCCGAAGAATAACCCATATACAAACACGTAGGTACACACATAGGTACATACATACAAACATACATACATGCTAATTTATCCAGGTAATATTCAAATTCTTCCAAACAGTTTTCATCAAGATAGGTTGAATGAGTATTACGAACGATCTGTTAGATGAGTATTAAGGTGGATTCACGTTACACCATGCTGAAGCCGGGCCCGGCCCAGCACGGTGTAATGTGAATTCACCTTTATGCGTGACCACTGGCTAAAAGAGTTTTTAAGAGTAGTTTTTTGTTAATATTTTTTTTCTCCGAGAAATACAGAATTAACCGGCCAGTTAATTTACAATTTCGTCTGATAAATAACTTAACCTAATTAGGCAGTACTTATTTGTAATTGAGTTTTTTCATATAAAGCAATTTATTTTTTCTCATCGGAAAATAAGAGGTAATAATACCGAAAGTTATAACAGAAATAAAATTAGTAAGCAATTAAACTAATATTTTTAATACAAAGGTCTGTGTGTATTAGGGTATTTACACAAATCGTGATTAGTAGATTAGTAGAATCGTCAGTTTATAACTTGAATTAACTCACATAAGCTATATAATTAACTCGAAAAAAAACATTGTTCCCGCGTGGGACCTTAAAACTGACCGCTGTCCTGGCAATCGAACACACAATTCTTACGCATTTTAGTTCGATAACGCTTTTGAATAAATTTAACTCTGCGCTCACCCATTTCGCTTCAATAATCCTGTTAGATAGACTACGGCAAGCAGCGCAAATGCAAAATGAAAATAATAAATAATAGGTAAACTAGTAAACAGCACGACCCTTAAAGTATCAAATGTCGTAAAAGCCATTTTGGCCAAAATGAGTTTTTAATGCAGTTTTATTCAGTTTTTTGCGGTCTATCGAACTGTATATTTGAAATGTTCAAATTCGCAAAAAAAAATCTTTTACGACGCACTTAATTCACGCTTAAAACCTAGATTTCTTGTTTTTAAATGTCGTAATGATCAAGTTGGAGGGTAAAGTTTTAAAAGTAATGTTGTAAAAGACATATTTTTTGTTGACTTGACTAATTCTACATTTTGATATTGTATTAGAAAAATAATATTCATGATAATTTTTGGCGTAAAAACCGGTTATTTTTTTAAATTGGTATTTACGACAAATTATTAATGGAAGATTTACCAAACACTAATGTAAATTTATGCTGTATAAGAAACGACTTTTTAATACACGGTTTATACGACAATTTCTCATTATAAGACCTGTAAAAAAATAATGCCCATTTTGGTTTAACCTCTTAAGATCCATCAATCAACGAAATTTGTCAAAAGTACATTTTTGATTGTTAGTCTTCAAAAAAATATATTCTACTTTTTTTTCCCTTGCACCAGATCTTTATTACAATAGCCGTATTATATACTATTTTTAGTACGAAGGATCTCAGGTTAGGAGGTTAAGTGCCACCATACGCTTTACAGCAAGGGCATCAATTGGCTTTTACAACAAACGCTCCTTTACTGCTGGGGATTCAATCGGCTTTTACTACAGACGGTCCTTCACTACTAGGGATTCAATTGGTTTTTACTACAAACTGTCCTTCACTGCTAGTGATTCAATCGGCATTTACTTGAAATGGTCCTTTACTGCTAGGGATTTAATCGGCTTTTACTACAAACGCTCCTTCATTGCTGGGCATTAAATCGGCTTTTACTACAAGCGGTCCTTCACTGCCAGGGATTCAATCAGCTTTTACTACAAACGGTCCTTCACTCCTAGGGATTCAATCGGCTTTTTTATGTGGCATACATTGCTTTTCACTACTATTCATAAAAAAATATGTATTATGGCTGAAAAAAATATGGTATTATAAAATAATGTTTGTTTTCTAATGCAATTAGTTAACTGAAAAATATCCCTTAAAGTGATCTGAAAAACTCGCATTTATTATTTTTATTAACATTTAAAACTGTTACAAATGATTATAAAAAATATAAGAAATATTAAGGATGAACCTATATTTTTAAATGATCTATTGCAGTTGATCATTGCATTAGAAAACAAACATTAATTACCATACATACATTATATTGTACATACATAAACTCACGCCTTTGTTCCCAGAGTGGGGCCAAGCAGAGCTACAGCTACAACTCTAAAAGCTTGTTGATAGTTCTGTGACAGCATTTTGCACAATTAGGCTAAGATGTTTACCAGCGTATTGGTGACAGGTTGCAAGCCTATCGCCTAACAGTACTACAGGGCTTTTTTCCCTTAGTCGCGTCTTACGACATCCACGGGAAGACATGGAGTAGCACTATTCTAACCCGGCAACCACACGGGCCTTGTTTTCTTCGTATAAGGAACGAGAATCAAACAAACAGTTCAATATTTTGCGCCAAATTATACATTTCAAATGATAAATAAAACAGAAAAAGTCATAATTTAAAGCATAGCATCTTGTATTTGTAATAATAAACTCAAAATGTATGTAGATAACTCGTAGGTAACATTTATATAAAAAGTCATTAAATAATGCCATTTTAAGTTTTGAAGGTTTAAAACGAAAACTTCTGAGAAGGCTACTAGACTTGGCATTTGTCCGTAACTTTAAATACCAAATTTTAATCTCCGTAATATTCGTTTTTAGAGCTCTGTACCAAATACTGTTAAACATTATAAGATGACTTTGTTGTTCGTCTCTCCGTCTGTTCGTCGGTATGCCAAGAAACATTTTTCTTTGAAATTTAGAATAGGTGTAATATTTCGATTTTTTAAATTATTTGCCTTTGTTTGTTTTTATTATATTGCTTGTGTTTTGTATTTCTTTTTTTCTTGTACAATAAAGACATTCATGCATATACGTACATATTTGCTTTATTCATTTGAATGCTGTCCAGTTTTAAAGGGTAGTCACATTTTTTAATTTCTGACATCGATGACTTTTACAAATTCTATGTAGATAATGAGCGTAAAATACTAATAATGATACGCAGCCCACTTCTTGTTTGTTTTAATTAATTATACAAATAAGACCGAGATAGGTGCTATAAACTTGATGCTCGGTTCTGACTTGCATTGCAAATGCCCATTTATATGAAAAGCGAATATTGTCGCCAGCTACCAATAAAATAGCCGTACTGTTCAGGACAGTAAGCAACCTTCTGACAAAGCTCTTCGATAAGTCGTTGGAGTTTACACGACAAGAAGTTATTGTCGTGTGGACGGCAGTTAAATCAAAGTTTTCACCGTCTTGCTTTGATATTGTATTCATAATGTTGAGATTATGACAGCTTTCATTCACGAATAGTTGTTTAATTACGATGTCGAAGCAAGTTGGGTTAATTCAACATCCTTCAATGGAAATCCTTGAGCATTATTGAAATAAATTTTAACGTTTCAATACTTGATCGCTGATATGCCTTTTAATAGAGCCGTGTCAGATATTACTAGGGCCTGGCCACAACACCACGGCACGGCGTCGTTAACGTGAAATGTCGCGGCGCCGTAGAAAGGCACGTTGCCGCGTCGTGCAAATACACGGTGCCGTGTGACAACGGCTTCAACTATTTTAAACTCTACGCGCAGAATATTGGGCTTAGTATTGCACTTTATAATGAATGACGGCACCGTGTATCTGCACGTCGCAGCAACGTGCCTTTCTACGGCGCCGCGCCGTTTCACGCTAACGACGTCGTGCCGTGGTGATGTGTCCAGGCCCTTATTGTTGCGCCCAATGTTGGTTAAGATTATTATTAAGTCGTTGCATGTAGGTACTGTACCTACATGCAACAGCTTCTCTTTTTTGTATTATGATACCTAGCTTTTTTGTACGCACTTATTTTTGGTTCGAAATCTCATTGAAGAGCTTTTTCCGAAGCTACCACAGGGAATCTAATTACAATATGAAAGGCTCTCAACAATCGTTGATATATATATATATTGAGTCAATGGCGTCAGAGTTAACAACAATACGATAACAAATCGAATGCAATACTTATTGTTGTACCGCGTAGAATAGAGACCCTGGCTCCAAATTCTACTCAGTGAATACATATTACCTTTGACATGTTTTCGTATTATCAACGTTATGACTAGCCTTTATTACAGTCATGGTGGCCGTGTTAAAAACAAAACAATATAAAGCAGATTGCAAGCTTCTGACAAAGCTCTTCGATACGTTATTTAAATTTAAATTATTTAAATTAAAATGATTTTAATGACTTTTAAATTTTAATGACTAATTCTACTGTAGTTTAACAAAGTTTATATTAATGCTGATGTACCTTAACCGAAACCTAGATTATTCACAAAAATGTACCTAGATACTTAGTTCTCTCTATAAAGACCAATTACTTATAGATATATATTATGAGAGACGAAGCGTGTTTAAGTTTTTAGTTGAGTTTAATTATATTGCATAACAAAAAAAAAAACTGCGCATCGTTTAGACGGTAAATCTTATTTTAATTTGACTTTATAATAAATTATTATCTGTGCATCGTTAAGAGTTGAAGTCTTATTTTAATTTGTCATGCTATTAAAAAAATGTTATAAAACAAGCATATTTTTTAAAATGGGTACTGCTTTTACTACTATTAATTACATATTTTTATGATTACATAATGTCTTTTAATACACTATTACCCCCAATAAAATCACGTAGATTCCTTTTACAACAAAGGTTACAGTTGTACACTATAAAAAATGTCTTAAAAGCCATTTTTAATTCTTGTTGTCAGTCTTAAAAGCCATTTTCAATTATTTTTTCTGTAGTAAAAGCCACGCTATCTCTGGATCTATTAAAGCTACGGGATTTTAAATTTATAATTATGAAACATCTCGAAAACCTAAGCATAATGAGCTCAAGTGGTTTATAATAGCTTAAGTATTTCAAAAAATATATGCAAAAATAAAGAAACCATTTTCGTTTTTTGCTCGCCCTGAAAAAGTGCATTTTGGCTTTTACGACATTTGATACTTTAAGGGTCGAGCAGTGAAGTGAAGGTAGGTAGAACATTCCCATTAAAACGTAAAGGTTAAGCGCTAACCCAATCGGGGTTAACGTTTACCGAACGGCTTGGATGAGTGGTAACCTCATAAGGGTAACCCTTTCGTAGAGGTAAGTCAAATGAATGGGTTATCAATTGAAAGGGGTAACACCAAGTTATTTGGGTTACCAAAAAGTGATTAGTCTTTCAAGGGGTTTTTTCTGGGAAGGGGTTGTCGGGTCCCTGTTGCTAACAAACCCTCTTGCATACCTTTGGGGCTGGACTGTCGAGTGGTTTGTGGTATAGTAAAAAAAATATAAGCTGGTAGTTATCCACTTTAGAGTTTATCTTATACACAATGCAATTGTTATCTTTTGTTGAAGGCTACCGCTAATAACAAAATAACGAATCATAGCAAGTAACACAAAATGCAAACAAATAGCTACCGTCTTCTACAAGTCACAAGGTTAAAATTGTACAAGCTTAACTCATCAAGAAAAGCCTTTCGTCATTATCAATTGGTCGTGGACGCATTACACAGCGACGATCTACCTGAGTACGGGTTTCAATGTCCAAATGTTTGCAATTTAAACCTTGTGACTCGTAGAACACGGTAGCTATTTGTTTGCATTTTTTGTTACTTGCTATGATTTGTCATCAGCGATAGCCTTCAATAAAAGAGATCAATTGCATTGTGTATAAGATAAACTCTCAATTTATACATATATTATATACTTATAAAATTTCTACTATAAAGTGTTCCTCTCAAAGGGACAAAGGTCAACATGGTCCTATTTATAGTGGCGACTTACCTAAATGTTAATGGATTCGGAGTATTTATGTTCAATTTCAGTAGTCCAGGAACGGCTCTCCCTGTCTCAACAGCAACGTTCGGAGGAGTCTGAGTGCTGACGTTGCGGGCGTTCACACTTCTAGCCTCGGAGCCGTTAATGTAGCATAGTTGTGGATTAGAAACACTCGTGCCGATCTTGTTGCGCTCGTGATTACTATTGGAAAAAGTAAAAAACTAAGTCACCACTAAGTAGGTAATAGTACTCTACAAACAGGGCGGACCGTTTTTGTTTTAGTTGATGTTGAAAACAAGCAAAATGGACGAAAAGGTAGTAGAATCGTTTAACTCCTAGTGTTAGAAATCTGTCTTTTAAGTCTTGTCATTTACAAATCTCCCGCAATTATATAACAAAAATTAGTATTTTTATCTTCTTAAATTTAGACGTCAAAAACAAAAGAATGCTTTTTGACTGTTCGAACCGTTTTCTGTAGCGTCGTGTCAAAGTAAACTAGTTTCTTGTGAAAATGGAATTCTCTAAGGAAAATTTGCGTGCTATAATTTTCTATAACTTTCAAAGAGGGTTAACGTGAATTCAGTGCTTTGAGGAGCTGACTTCTGTATTCAGTACCAAAGCACCGTGCCTTAGGACTATACTCGTAGAACGCTGGTATTTAGAATTTCAACGTGGACACTGCAATCTCAGCGACAAACAACGTGAAGGTCGTCCAAAATCCGCCGCGGCACAAGAGAACATCGACACTGTGCGACAGCTGATCGTCGAAGATCGTCACCTGACATACCGTGAAATAGAGGCACTTGTGGGCATTTCAGGAACAATAATTAGAAAAATCTTGCATGTAGAGCTTGGTGTAAGAAAGTTAATCTCGCGATGGGCAGATACTACATTTGCTGAGTGATGAGAAAAAAATGGCTCCTGTTAGATGGTGTCAAAAAACTCTGCAACGTTTCGGCCAAGGAGAGTCAAAACACGTCTACGATATGATCAGTGGCGATAAATTTTGGATTTATACCTATGATCCAGATTCCAAGCAGCAGTCAACTGTTTGGGTCTTCCAAGATCAGCCCAAACCGACAAGTCATACGCTCTAGAAGCACTTCGAAGAGAATGGTCGCCTCGTTCGTGGCAAAGGCTGGTCATGTTGCCACTATGGTGCTACAAAATCGTAAAACGGTTAATGCTGACTAGTATACGACAGTTTACTTGCCACTTTACTAGTTATCGCAAAGTTTCGAAAAAACAACTTGAAACGCCGAATGAGACTGCACCACGACAATGCAAGGTCTCACACTATTGAGTGACAAAACCGTTTTAAAGCAAGGAAAACGTCGAAATTCTGGGCCACCCGCCGCATAGCCCTGAGTTAAGCCCTAACGATTTTTTAATGTTTCCAAAAATCAAACAAAGTCTTCGTGATCAACGTTTTCACACACCCGAAGAAGCGGTGGACGCATACAGATCGGCCATTTTGGCAACCCCCACTTCAAAGTGGAATAAGTGTTTTCAAAACTAGTTTGAGAGAATGGTAAAGTGTATCAAATATCGTGGTGAATACTCAACTAACAATAAATGATAAGTAATACACTTTCCAAATTGTGTATGGTTATTTCAAACGACACAACTTAAAAGGCAACCCTTGAACTGCATTGATTGGTAGAATTAACTCGTCTCACTTGAGGTAGGACATTTTGTTCCACATCATTTTAAATGAGTGACTCCTTCAAAATCATATTAAATTAATTTCCTGCCAATACTAGACTCCATAAGCATTTATATAGAAAACCGGGCAAGAGCATGTCTGACCATTCTCAGTGTAGGGTTCCGAAGCCGTTACTACACAAAAAGTTATAGAGATGAGCTAGTAAGCTAAGAAGTCCTCTATATTTGAGAGGTCAGTGTCCTCTCCCACTTTAATTCTAATAAATTATAGAGCAACAAAGTCCCTCTGGTTAGTGTGCCATACTATCATTATTAATTAATCCGGACGCCTGGCAGCTGCTCAGCGGTGGGTGTGAGAGCGGATGGGCAACAAAGGGGTTGTAAAATCAATTGAAGGAGTGCAATTTGTTGGTGCCAGGAGCCGTGTTGGTGCCGGTGCCGGTCGAGAATAGCACCACCCCATCTCTTCCCGTGGGTGCCGTGCGAGGCGACTAAGGGATAAACCGGAGGATGGGCAGCAGCGTCTTCCGCGGACTACATGGTATAACTGCGGTCGCCAACCCGCCTGCTAAGCGTGGCGACTACGGCATTTTCCCCCCAACGGTTCTAGATCAAAAGCCAATTATGAATTTAAAACAACAGCCCAGACCCCTAGTCCCCGGCGGCCCCGCTATTCCTGTCTCCGGTAGCGGCCATGGTAACGGCGGGGCAGGGGGTGCTTTAGGTAATCTCCGGCAGAGACCCGGCTACTAGAAACGACGACCTTTTGGCCCTGGCAACATACAACTGCCGAACATTGCGGATCGACGAAAAGTTGCTGGAACTGGAGGAGGAATTGAGCAGGTTAAGATGGGGAATCATAGGGTTGTCAGAAGTCCGTAGAGAGGGGGAGGACATGATAACCCTGAAGTCCGGTAACTTGCTCTATTTCCGGGAGGGCGACCACCAGTCCCAGGGAGGTGTCGGGTTTATCGTCCACAAGTCCCTCGTGAACAACGTGGTGAAGATCGAGAGCGTGTCGAGCAGGGTAGCGTGCCTTGTACTCAGAATGACCCAACGATATTCGTTGAAGGTCATACAGGTATATGCGCCGACCTCGTCACACTCCGACGATGAGGTGGAAGCTATGAGAATGTTTCCAGAGCCATGCATAGCTCCAAAACTCATTTCACAGTTGTTATGGGGGACTTCAACGCAAAGCTGGGTAAACGAGACGGTGAAGAGCAGAGAGTGGGGAATTTTGGAGTGGGGCACAGGAATCACCCGGGCCACCTACTGGCCAGTTTTATGGAGAAGGAGGGACTCTATATGATGAACACCTTCTTCAGAAAACGTGAGCAAAGGAAGTGGACCTGGATGAGCCCTGATGGTGTAACGAGGAATGAGATAGACTTTATCATGTCGACGAAAAAGCACATATTCAGTGATGTCTCCGTGATCAGTGCGGTTAAAACCGGGAGTGATCACCGTATGGTACGAGGCTCATTGAATATCCAGTTCAAGCTTGAAAGGTCTAGACTGATGAAGTTTACGCTCCGCCCGGCACCCGCTCAGCTCCAAAACCCCGAGAGCTTTCAGGTCGAACTTCAAAAACGTTTCGAGTGCCTAGGTAGCGACGTGGACGATTACAACGACGGGTTCGTGGAAGCTGTCCAAACGGTCGGGTCTAAGTTCTTCAAGATCCGCCGTACAAAAACCAAGAAGCTCTCGGACTCCACCCTTAGGCTCACGGAGGTGAGGCGCGAAATGATTCTGCAGTCCTCTGGTGACGCTTGTCGCTATCGGCAGCTCAACAGACAGATCTCGAAGTCTCTGAAACGTGATATGCGCCGATTCAATACTAAAAGTATTGAAGAGGCTATTGAGCGTAACAGGGGCTCTAAGGTGTTTGCCAGGGATCTCTCTGTTGGCCAAAGCCAACTGATGAAGCTGAAGACCGACGACGGCAGAGTCATTTCATCCAAACCTGAGCTATTGGCGGAAGTTGAGAAGTTTTATGGACACGACAACCCGAACACCTGCCGAAAATCGAGCTAAAGACCCGAGGGCTAGATTAACCCGACACTATACCGAAGATCTCCCCGACGTCAGCCTGTACGAGATTAGTATGGCCCTCAAACAGCTTAAGAATGGCAAACCCCAGGTGAGGATGGAATTACAGCCGAACTTCTGAAGGCGGGTGGTAAACCCACCCTTAGGGGCCTTCAGACGCTGTTCAGCTCCGTCCTCCACGAAGGGAGAACGCCGAAAGCATGGAACAGAAGTGTGGTGGTTCTCTTCTTCAAGAAGGGTGATAAAACTTTGCTGAAGAATTATACACCCATCTCACTTCTGAGCCATATTTACAAGCTGTTTTCGAGGGTCATCACAAATCGTCTCGCGCGCAGGTTTGACGATTTCCAGCCTCCCGAACAAGCCGGTTTCCGAAAAGGCTTCCGGAAACCGGCCGGCCGGCCGGCCGGTGCGGTGTGGTCTACCGTACCGCATGTATGTGGTACGGTAGACCACATACATGCGTTGCGGCAGGTTATACAGAAGACCGAAGAGTATAACCTCCCCCATAGCCTTGCATTTGTGGACTACGAGAAAGCCTTCGATTCGATCGAAACCTGGGCTGTACTGCAGTCTCTCCAGCGGTGCCAAGTTGACTACCGATATATCGAAGTGTTGAAGTGTCTGTACGAAAACGCCACTATGTCCGTCCGACTACAGGACCAGAGCACGAAGCCTATTCGTCTGCAGCGGGGAGTCAGACAAGGAGATGTGATCTCTCCGAAGCTGTTCACCGCTGCATTGGAGGATGCTTCTAAGGTTCTGGACTGGAAAGGACGAGGCATCAACATAAATGGCGAGTACATCACTCACCTTCGATTCGCTGACGATATCGTAGTCATGGCTGAGACCATGAAGGACCTCAGTGCAATTCTCGCTGACCTCAGTGGAGTTTCCGACCGAGTTGGCTTGAGGATGAACATGGACAAGGCGAAAGTCATGTCCAATGTCCATGTCGCGCCAACTCCCGTGATAGTCGGAGGCTCTCCGCTCGAAGTTTTTGACGACTATATTTACCTGGGACAAACGGTCCAGTTAGGTAGGTCCAACTTTGAGAAAGAGGTCACTCGTCGAATCCGACTCGGCTGGGCAGCGTTCGGGAAGCTTCGCAGCACCTTTTCGTCCAAATTTGACCTTTGACCAGTGTGTGTTGCCAGTGATGACTTATGGATCTGAGACGTGGGCGCTAACAGTGGGCCTTATAAGGAAGCTCAAAGTCACTCAGAGGGCTATGGAGAGGGCTATGCTCGGGGTTTGATGATATCCGCAGTAGAACTAAGGTTACCGACATAGCCCGAAGAATAGCCAAACTGAAGTGGCAGTGGGCGGGGCACATTGCTCGCAGGACTGACGGCCGATGGGGCCCGAAGGTTCTTGAGTGGCGTTCGCGGACCGGGAGACGAGCTGTAGGTAGGCCTCCAACAAGATGGAGTGACGACCTTGTAAGGATCGCGGGAACGCGGTGGATGCGAAAAGCACAAGACCGGTCTGAGTGGAGAGCCTTGGGTGAGGCCTATGTCCAGCAGTGGACGTCTTTCGGCTGACATGATGACGATGATGAATTTATAGAGCTCTGTGTCTGGCGTCATATTATATCTAATTATGTATTTAACTCAAAAATAACAATGCCAGGCGTTTTATTTGGGGGAAAAGTAGTGCCACCAACCTCAGAGTTCAGTAAATTGCACACCTTCAAGAAATTGATTTTACAACCCCTTTGTTGCCCATCCATTCTCACAACCACCGCTAAACAGATGCCAGGCGCCCGAATTAAGTAATTAATAATGATAGTATGGCACACTTACTAGAGGGATTTCGTTGCTCTATAATTTGCAAACCTAATCTGTAGCTAGCTCTCCGTCTATAATAATAATTGCATGATGTAAAAGTCAAATGTAGATCGGTAAGGCAAGCCGTCTCTTTTCTTTTTCAGACATAGAAGACATAGATGGCATATGAATTCCACTGATGAGAATACTTCAGTGATGAACCTACCTTACTACCAAATCTTCACTGATTATCGTCAGGATAGGATGGTGGAAAAGGGGGCTTATAGTAAGTAGAATCTGAGACCCATTGACATACTCGCATTCTCAAAACTGCAATCATAAGACTGCAAATGCGTTGCCAATCGATATGATGTTATCCTGTTTTTTATCTTTTACCATTCTAGCGATCCGGACGGACCCCACAAAGCCCTACCAACATTAAACTCGTCCCGTGTTGTTGTTTGTTCCTAGAACTAGAAAGTAGTGATATTATTTGTGAAAAATATTACTATATGTTATTACTCGAATTATACTAAGATTTAAATGAAAGAGTTTTATCTAGATAACGAGCAAAGCCTTTGCAATATAGCTGAAATTTATGTTTTGGCGAAAATTAAGTCGAGCGAAAACAAAGAAAAATTATTTTTTGTCAGGATAATGAAAAATTTGAAAATTAATAATCATGAGATGTGTTTCGTCGTCTCTAAGTAAAACTTGGATTCGAATCGTGGGATATTTTGGGGACTCCAATGAATTATAAAAATAGTCATCGATACTCGTAGCCATATTATCCGCCGGCATGGCATACGGCATGGAACCTTTATGGATCGGAAAATGTTCAAGTAAATAATTCAGGTATGAAAGAAACTTTCCTAAAGCAAATATATTATTTTAACATAAATAATGATGATGAGAGTAACTGTTTACTTTTTATCTGTAATATCTTGATCACATTTAACCACGGACAAATTGTTTTTTTTTTTTTAATTCTTTGCGTTTATTGTTTACTATAGATATTATCTGTACAACTTCAGGCATGGTTTGACTAGCTCTTGGCTAACTCATTTAATACTTAAACCAAATTTAAGATATCTCTTTGTTGAAAAGTCCCACAAACTTGTTTGAACATCGAATGATGATTCGATGTCCACAGGGAAACCAAGCTGAAAGCTGTCCCTGAGGAACCTTCACTATTACTTCTTCGATAGTTTCAATGTGTTAGAGTTTCAATGCGTACTTCACAATTCCATAGGCTGCTCAAGATAGCTATTATTCAACCTACGGGATTACAAAAGAGGCGGAAGTAAAGCTCAAACCTAATAAGTACTCGACGAATGACGCAAGAAATTTAAGGAACAGCAGTTTTATCCAAAGACTTCCCGGGTCATTTACAACCTTTGCGACCTTTCATTCACAGGATAACTCCCTTAGAGTTCACCCTGCCTTAAAGTTGTTTAAGAACTCAATACAGAGATGACCCATCAGGTGCCTCGTCGCACAGTTCCGGCGTTAGCCAGGAGGCATTTACCAGCTCCAGAGTGAGAGTGGGGCTCTGCCTTAAGCTATAAAAATTTCGGGCACTTCTTTAGATTACTCCTTGAAATACAAAAACCTTAAGCTCATAATTTCATTCCTCCGTCAGGTCGTTATCTTTCTAAAAGACCCTGAGTTACTCGATTCTCACTGTAGAATCCTATTTTCCCTAATCTAATCTCCTATTACCCTAATAATAGATGTATAGTCTTGTACGGATCGTTCATCACAGTTTCCATGACAAAAGTACTTTATGGTTATTCTATGATTTCTAATGTAGGTTCTTTATTCCGTAAACTAATCACTTGGCTAATTCTATTCAATTCGTTACTAGAAACTGGATCCATTAATATTTTTTTTAGGGATTAGCGCGTTAACGTAGGTTATACCCCGGGATATATGGTACAAATGTTCCCACTAAGTACTGGCCTATGGCTATGGTAGTTACACATAAGGCCACGACGGCCACGATTACTAAAATTTGTATCTTAGCCATACAGGACTACCTTTTAATTAAGTAATTAAATAATTTTGAGTTTACTTGTAAAACCTAACTTCATATCAAATCGAGGCTTTGGACTTGATATGAAGTCATGGCGTATGGGGCACTAAATTTTGGCATTTTGTAACATGTGCGTTTTGCTTATTGTGGAAGCTATGGGTTGGTACAATAAAATGGAAAGTGGGAATTTTTCAATTTTAGTTGGTTCAATTACCTGTAGAGATAACCAATTCTTCAAAAATCCGTAAATGTAGTTAAGTATTTTTATTTCTAAAAAATAAATGTTTTAAAATCTGAAAAGCGGTTTTTGGTCTTTAAAACATTTTTTTTTAGTGATCGTAATATGCTGTTATGGATTCCCATTTCTCGATTAATAAGTCATTTCAAGCTCGCCGCAAGTAACGCCGCAGGAAAGTCATAAACATGTATTTAACCCATTTAAATGGGCCTTGTCATAGTCGCTCTACTATCTTAATCAAGATAATTATCTTATCGCCGCCTTTGGAATTGGAACCGTTGAGGAGTTCCGGTGGTTATCTGTAGTCTTCATCATCAGTTCCCGTTTAACAAATAGTGCTTTTGTTACCATGCATGCGTGACCATGCATACTCACAAATGCATGAGTTACTATGAAAAATTCCCAAATCACTATACAGGGTGTAATCGTTTAGTGTGTCCGTCAGTCAATATTCCGTAAATATAACAGATATCAGAAAACTTTAAACTGATATCGAAAGTACGTTACCCAATGAGTAAAATCACATCACTAACTATTTTTAATAAAATCAGAAATATTCTAAATATTAACTTAAAACCCTCCCATACATTTAGTAGGGTTTAAAGTTAATATTTGGGACATTTCTGGTTTTATTAAAATAAAGTTAGTGATGTGATTTTACTCATTGGGTAACGTTATTTCGATATCAGTTTAAAGATTTTTGATATCTGTTATATTTTACGGAATAATAGCCTGGACACACTTAACGATTTTACCCTGTATATGTGTGCCTATCATATTTAAATAGTTCCCTTGAGTTCTCCGAGATCCTATCATCAGGTCCTGACGTGTTAACAAACGCAACCAACTAGATAGATAGATCAAACATTGTTTTTTAATCCGTCCATAGGTCTTTGATTAATCTGGGAACATAAAAAAAAGATCCCGACGAATACAGAACGTTCTCCTTTTTTGAAGTCGATTAAAAATGAAGGAGTAAAATTCTCTATTTTTAATGTTTATGGTACTTTTCCTCCGGGTTAAAGGTTCAATATTCTGGATCACCTGGGGGGTTAAATGTCCCAGCGAAATGATCTCTCTTTTTGAGAATATTTGTTTTTAGTTACCAACATTTCTGTGTTAAAATTTCTACGTGCCTCAAATATTTTTTTTAGATATTTTTATAACTTCTTTTTTAATCACCTAGCTCAATTTTAGGCCCGAATCATTTAGATCTGGCTCTGTAATTTTTTTGCTTCCTAGATATTCAATTTCACGTTTTTAAATGTTTCAAAATGCCAAAAAAACACAATTTTAAAAATTATAACTCGGTTCAGCCTCGGTCTATTCAACACCGTAAAAATAATATAGTTTTTGACCTGTCGTATTGTCAACGGTTTGATAGCTCTTATTGCCGAGTTAAGAACAAGACCATAACAGGTCAAACAAGATTTGGATTTCACCGCCTAGAATAGAGGAGCTGGTTTTCCTCTGTGTAAATTTCATAAATTATCATAATTCGTTTAAATATCATTAAAGAAGCACACACAACAAAAAAGCAAAAGAAGAATATCAAACACCTACTTAAAAATGCTTGAGAGCTCTTGGACTAAACGTTTAATTACATGTCGTTTCCTTACTGCCACTCGTATCTCAAGAGGCTAACGTGTCAATTTGATACACAGTTGCATTAATATAACTATTTAATTTACCTTATGGTGGCTTCCGTTACCCTCCAAGCCTTCTGTTTGGATAATGACCGACTTGAAGATAGATTGGGCGAACTTCTAGCACCCACTCGTCGAATACCGTAGAGACCAGTGTCAAAACCACACAACCTGCATAATTTAAATTCTCCATATTAAACACATTTTTTCTACCAAACTAATTAATTATACTAGTTATAATACTTAAAGCAATTGAAGGGCTACTTATGATTTATTTATAGGTTTAAATTTTGTAAAAGTTTCCGAAAGCGTTTCGCATTTCTTCCGAATCGGTTCTGAAAATGTAGGATTTATTTTTTTCAAAAATAAAAGTAAGTCTCCTTTGCGTAGAATTAGTTATGGTACGAGATTCGAATAGGAGACGATTAGTACCGGGCTGTTTATTCGATAAAAAGTATTTTATATCAAATTTAATATGGTAAGTAATATATGGTGAATAGGTTGACTGAAAAATTGCAGTCGTACGATATCGTTTTTACCGCCTAGAATAGAGGGACTGATCGTTGGTTATTAAATGAAAATTTGCCACATGGTTGTCGATAAAATGATAGGATACCGCGTCCACTGTATCGGCGGCGACCGGATTTGCCGATGCGACTACCAGCAATCAGATTGCCGATGCCAGTTCATTCGGATTTTCGTAGTACGACGTCATCGGCACGCATCGCAAAAGTTGCCTCTCGAAGCATCGGCGTCGGCATTGCCGATGAGCAGATTCGTGCGATCCGTGCGGTGCGGATCAGTGGACGCACTTGTGTCACTTTCTATATAAAGAATATTACGATCCGTTTGATGCGATGCGTCCGATGCGTACGAAACCGACATGTGGGCGCTTACCTTAAGCCGGCGACCAAATTATTAAAATTTCATATTTTATTGTAACAAGGTTAAAATTTAATAAAATAAGAAACGCCTAGGGAATGACATGAACAATCCAATTCTCAAGAATGAACCCTATAATATTTTTTTTGAATTTTTCGTACTTTGTAAGATAACGATACTTTAAATTTCAAAAAAGTAAAATCTATTGCCACTTGCAATAGGGGAAGCAGGGGGAATTGCGTTCACTTAAAGTAAAATGTCCATATTTTTGCTTATATCAATTTTTATTAGGAGAAAATCAAACATAACATAAGTGTAACTAATCAGTCATTAGAAATTGAACACGAAACATTGTTATAACTCCTAGATAAGGAGCAGTAAAATCTAAAAAAAAAAACACTTTTGAACGTCATTACCCTCAGCTATGGGTAATACCGTTCGGGCAATGGGGTTATAACGCTCAAACCGACATAAGCCCAAATAGTATAATTGAGATCAACTTTTGTTGATTAATAACATGAGATCAGCCCTTAACAACTAAATTAACATTGCTTGTCTAATTAAAGCATAAATTATACATAGTAAAGCGGTATTTTTTTGGTACAATCAACATATTAATATTACTTTAACTTTAGGAACATAAGTCGCATATGTACCCCTCTGCCGAATCCCACCCTGAGCACATAGCATGGCTCCATAGCCCGCATACGGTACAGCGGTACCATATCTCATTATTTCGCCCAAATTCCCTGCATAGATTACACATGTTATCGTTGTTGCCTTCATCATCCATGTCATCATCACTGTTGTCGTTGCAAATAACGGAATTTGACTCACTATCAGACTCTGATGAAGTTTCTTGTAAAACTTTACGTCTGTAGCTTTTTCCACTGTCTTTCTTTCCTTTTGCTGCTCTCTGAGTTTCACAATTCTTGCCTTTTTTATTGCTATTCTTATTTTTCAAAACTGTTACTGTTGATGTGTTAGAATCCTGTTTTTTGTTCCTAAGACCTCTCTTAGTTGGAGCACTCTTCTTCTTATTCTTTTTCTTCTAAGACAGCTTTTAATGGTGTTGATGTTAGTATGGTAGCATGTTGTTTCCTTGTTCTTCTTTGAGTTGGTAACGATGGCTGGATTATAGGAGTGGTTGCTATATCAGCGAAATGCACATCAGTTCGCCTTTGACCGTCAACCTGTGCTGTAGTAGCTGTATCAGGATAAGTGAATGTAAATCAGAAACAGGTGATTGATAGCGATACCGAGGATCATTCGACGAGCCAGGGATTGGAGATTGCACTTCATTAGCGGGCGTAACCATTGATGGATGCACTGGAGTGGTAGGTCTTAGATTCATTGTCATGCCAGGTGTCTGGGCTAGGACATGACTGTCGATTGTAGTGTCTTCAACAGCCTGCATTAGTTGGTCTGAGTTTTCGGTCATCATTGATGCCGCTAAGAAGTCTTGTTCTGTAAAAACATTAGGATTCAACGGATATATTCCCGTCGCTCGGAAGCCAGCTTCTCCTTTACTTATATTAGCAACTTGTGCGTAGGCTTTGTTGAATAAAGCTGCAACATCATACGGAGTTATTTTAGCCATCAAGTGTGTCTTCATGTGTCTATTACACTCATGCCTGTAAGCGGCTTTCAGAGGTCCATAAAAAGAAACATCAAGAGGTTGAGTCCTGTGAGAGCTGTGTGGTGGAATAGAAAGCATTACAATGTGATTCCCTTTGCAATAATTGTAAGCCGGAAGTGATATATGGCTGCTGTGGTTATCAAGTATTAATAGGACAGGGTGTTCTTGCGTGGGTTTAGCATATGCAGCAAAATGTTTCAACCAGTCAACAAACAAATCCTCATTAATCCAACCATTTTTAGAACAAGTGTATATTGCACCAGGTGGTCCATCCTTTTCTAACAACGGTGTCATCCTTTGTCTAGGAAAAATAAACATAGGCGGTATGAAGTTGCCAGCTGCACTCATAGCACACATGACTGTTATGTTTCTGCCTCGTTCACCGCTCGTAACTGCTCCTACTCTTCGCTGGCCTTTCTCTGCAAGTACCTTGCCTGGATCTGTAACGGTTGTAACCCCGGTCTCGTCAGCATTATACATATTGTTAGGTAGAAACTTATGTTTTTCCATCAAATCGCCAAGTATATCAAAGAAGCGAGTAATTTCCTCCTTATTGAAAGCAGATACCCTGTTTAAGCTCGTAGCTTCAGCTTTGCGTACAGTTACGGAAGAGTTGCGTTTCATGAAGCCTTTTACCCAGTCTAATCCTGCCGTCTGGCTATTTTTATCAAAGTTATTTTTGATATTTTTCATCTCTGCGTACTTAAAAACCAATTTTCTCAAATCTGTGACTGTTAACCCATAATACAATGAACCTAACAGCTTTACCTGTTCAGCAATTTCAATTTCTTGATCTTGAGTGAACACTGGTCTACGTCCAAGTCGGGGATTAACAAGGTTGTCGTTCATCAGTCTCTCTCTCAATGTAGAAAATGGGATCATGAATGTAATCGCTGCTCTTCTTTTAGACATCCCCCCCTCAATCGCGGCTTTTGCATTAATTAAGTTTTGCTCACTCCATGCCGCTTTAGCGGTGGTTCTCTGACGAT
This sequence comes from Acleris literana, assembly GCA_946894065.1. Classification (NCBI taxonomy): domain Eukaryota; kingdom Metazoa; phylum Arthropoda; class Insecta; order Lepidoptera; family Tortricidae; genus Acleris; species Acleris literana. The sequence goes on along the minus strand of OX335668.1, from coordinate 40,278,460 downwards.
TTCTTGGCATTTCTGTAAGAAAAAAGTAAGTGGGTAATGGCGTTCACTCAGGGGAAATGGCGTTCATCCGAGCACTATTACCCCTAACGGCCGTTTCGTATTAAAATTTAAAATTAAAATTATACTCGTAAGATTGTGCAATAATATCAACTTGAGCTTTACCTTTAGTTGTTTAACAATAAGAATAACGAGGAATACAATATATAAATGTGTAATATGAAAACTTACCGACAAAAACATCCAGTGAAAAATAAGATCGAATTAGCTCCAAACAAACACACAACTGTCACTCTCACGTTCTTCGAGCGGACTGGTGGGGCCGGTCGCCACTGGCTCAAGCGTCACTCCCCGCTCCCTTCCACCCGCACGCCGCCATTACACGCACTAGTTTTTTATCAAGTTATTGAGGTGACCGCCATTACCCGGTGACTGGTATTACCCCTGATTCCCATCATTTACGAGTCTATCACTATCTGAGCTACACGCAGCTGCAATGCTGCGTCCTCTTCTATCGCACTGGATTTTTCGCTGGAACCTTTCTGTCGCACGTATTCATTCGGAGCAATATTTCGATTTTTAAAACTCGACAACCGGAATTGAGACTGATTTTTTGCAGTCAACCGTATATCACCGTGTTCGCAATGAAATGATCTTCATTTTGGTATAAATTTTATTCAATAAACAGACCGGTGCAAATTATTAGTACTGACTTCCTGTTTATACCTGCCTACCCCAATAGTTATGACGGGAAAACAATAGTCAACTTAACGATTGCATATTCTATAGGCTTCATACTTTCGATTTGTATGTAATTTATGTAATAAACAAGCCGGTGCAATTTTCAAAAAAAATCCTTCTTAAATTTTTAATTAATATTATACTGGACTGAAAATTTTCAGTCAACCTATTCACCATATATTACTTACCATATTAAATTTGATATAAAATACTTTTTATCGAATAAACAGCCCGGTACAAATCGTCTCATATTCGGATCTTAGACCATAATTATGTAGTATAGCTCTTGCTGTGGTATTTAACTTCTAGAGCTATCGAATCGAATGTTTCTGTAACTTTACTTAAAATTAATATGTCATTCAGTTTTTTCGTACAGTCAGGTGTAGTATCATTGCATGATATCTTGGTCACTGCGCTTAATGATTCTGATTTTGTACTTAACCTTGCACAAAACAAACATGTGTCTGCTGAACTACGCGAAAAATATGAAGTACTTGGTTCTTAACTAGTATCTTTAGATTTGCCAACTAGTAATTTTGTTCTAGCTCAGTGTTGCAAAAGTTTTGGTATTACGACTTATGCCATAAAGCCTTATATGTTGCGAGTAGTTTACTTGTGCAGTTTCATAGGAAAGCAGAGATCTTGTTAATCTCTAGTATATTAGATGATAGAGTTTCATAACCAACACCGGACAAACCCCCCTTAGCATTGCATGCATTTGAAAATAATGCGCATCCTAGATTCCAGACTAGTTTCTAACATCTTTGAAAGGTCTGAAGAGAAAAAGCATTAGGTAAGCTAGTTTAATTTAACCACATACATGTTATATAGCGTAATAATCTAATAAAAGTTTAAAAATGAATAAAAAATTCGCTTTAAAATTGTATTGTCATCGGCCCTTGAACTCTTTGCAAAGTTAGTGAAAATTAGAAAAAAACTCAATCACTGGTGCTGGCATTTCTTTAAGTCTCAGGGCCCAGCGCCCCTCGTGGTGACCCTGCCCAGGCACGACAGGATGTAAAATAACCCTTTAACCTAGTGAAGCTATATTTTAAGAGGCCACCACTGCTGCCCGGCGCGAGCGATTTCGTACCCACCGTATTCGATTTCGTACATCGCGGAGCGCGGTTCATCCGAGCGCCGCGCGGCGAGGCGCTCCCGCCATTTTGCCGTACCCGCGCGGCGTTCGAACATAGAAACAGTTGAGACGTGTTGTATATTTTTAAACATAAGATTTTTCAACTGCGTCATAAAAAAATTAGATATCTCTTAAATGATCGGCGTGCCGTATATGTATGTATACTATATTGAATAATAAAATAAGATAAGATTATTTGCACTCAAAGGACACAGTCTTATAAATCTTATAATGTTTGAAATAAGTATACGAAATCAGAATTTGCAAATTAGAAAAACCTACCTAAGCCGAGAAGCGTACCTAAAAATACAAAATATGAATACTTATTCCTATTTTTATTGTATTAATGAAAAGGGTCAATGATAATGCTAAGACCTCTGTAATAATCAAATAATCCAAAACATAAGTTTAACATCTTTAGTAGGTTGAATACCTGGATCAGGTTAGACAAAAATTTAAAAAAATTAAAGTATGCTATCTTAAGTATGCGCCGAGTGTCCAGTGGCGCCCTCATTATTATTATTCTGTTTTCTAATAAACTAAAGAAAGTAAAGCCTGTTTGTGCAAAATGTGGTTACATAATCAACAAGTTTTTAGCCTACCCCACTCTGGGAATGAACGCGTGAGTGTATGTATGTAAAGTATTGTCTTGAAATCGAAAAATGTTTTTTTGTTTTATGTGTAGCATACCTATATATAAAAAGTTTTATAACCTTTAACCTTCGTGTAGTCAACTTAAAGGAAAAAGGTGGCCACTTTTTTCCGTTAAGTTACTCACTCATAGTTCAATTGGGAATATTGTGATACACCTAAAAACCCTGACAAGTGCCAGTCGGCCTCGCCCACCGAGGGTTCCGTACATAACACAATTCAAAATTTGGACCGCCGCCGTTCCTTGCATGAAGACCCTGTTTTTATGCGATTTAATTAAAAATGTATAATTGTCAGATTTTTTCCTATATGTACTTGTAGTATTAGACGGTATTACTTGCCAAATTTCATAGATCTACGTCAACGAAAAATACCCTATAAATTTTGATTCCCATGAGAGTGTCAAAATATACGTTTCTTTGCGGTAAAAACTGCTATATCTTTTTTTTACGTTAACTTAGAAGTTTGATTTTTTTACTACTTTAAGGGACTGTAGATTTAAGTATATGGTTTTAATTTCAATTCGATACCTCCACGCGTTCCCGAGATAAAGGGTCTTGACAGACTGACAGGCGGGCAACAAAGTGATCCTATAGGGGTTCCGTTTTTTATTTTTGAGGTACGGAACCCTTAAAAACTGCTATATTCGACAGAATAGCCTTTCATAAGGGTCATTTAAAGCATATCATTATTAAAAGTGTTATTATTACTTAAAATAATTTATTTAATAAAAGTAACGTTAATTTATTTTATTTTATTTATGAGAATATTATTTATGTTATTAAGAATTTAGATTCTTTCACCAAAAATTCTGATCTACATAATTTAAATAAAAAATAAAAACACAATCGCTTTTCGAAAATTCTGCGTCCGTAAAGTGTATAAATTATTTGTTGGTCAATGCATAAATTACCTGACGTAGTTATCCTTTCCAGCACTCAAAAAATACTTGAAAAAGTCGTAAATGTCTAAAGCGTATTATAGGGTCGAGGACTATCTAACAGACAAAAATGCATGGCCTACACCCGAGACTAGCTTCTATAGTTTCTGAGAAAAACTGCTGTGACATACAGACAGACCGACAGACAGACACACAACGAAGTTACACCATAAGTGTTCCTTTTTTACCATTTTGGTACGGAACCCTAAAAATAAAGGCTTCTATCAAAACATTGCATTAGGAATTATAAAAATTCAATAAAATTAAATACATAAATAAATATTCAATTATATAAATATTGGATTGCAATATATAATTATTTTACACATTAAAATGATGAACTATACCTAAAATATTACCCGTCATCTAAATCTCGAAATATTAATGGCGATTTTCCCGATTTTGTACCGGCGCAATGTTAATAGATTGACTCCTGTAAAGTATAACCAATTTTGTTATAGAGATTTTATAAACAAACAGCAATAAGTCGTTGAAAACCAGTATTAGCTGTTTTTATCATATTCGAAAATTTTTATTTGATGATAACTATTATTTAATTTATGCAAGAGTAATTGCGACTCCACGCCACTGCGTGTGCTTTTGTTCTCCACATCTCCATCGCACTCTAGCGCCGAAGTCGAAGCGGTAGCCGTCTCGCTCACCCCGTGCTCACGATCGTCTACGCCATTTCGGAACGCCGGACGAGCAACTGGCACAGGTCCGTCGTGTAGCGAGGTCAGCGAAGACTGATTGTAAAAATCAAAAGGAATAGCTCTAGTGACGTAGTCGCGATGGAGATAGTTCGCGCGCGGCCCGAATAGAAAGTCGTAAGCGCCAAATCAATTATTTGATATTTACTACAAAACTAAGTAAAAACTACGTAACTACTAACTAAAAAAAAACGCTAGGCCAGTTTCAAGAACTTGTTATTACTCAACTATTAAACTAAAAATCATTGTTAAAGGCTTTGAAGATTCAACCAAAAATATGCGAAAAAGAAGTTATGTTTGAAAAATAAAACTATCGAGGATTTTTTTACCAATCGTGTTTTCACGTTCTGCATTCTCAAGGTAAAAGGTTTAAGTTTAATATATCCAAAGGTGAGAAACGTAGCAACGAGGGTTGTTGAGATCCAGATCGATATAGGTCACCGACTTTAGCATAGGTGCCCTCTTAAGGTAGGCAGGTACTTTGAGCAGTACGGAACTCTAAATTTATCCACATAATTAACCCACCGTTTCGAATACAATTTGATGTCCTACCGAACTATAGATTTATTTAATACTTTTAAATAAATAAAAAACAAGTTGAATAATAATAAAATATAACACAACTAACCTATAATATAAATCCCTTCATTACCCCCACTTGCGGCATCGTGCCGAGGACACTCGCAGCGTTACCCCGTTGCACTGCGATGCTCAGTCTTTGGGCAAAAAAGGAGCCTTGCCTGTGGTCGCCAGAGACACCTATTAATTTGTCTGACACTTCTTTAACCAATTTTTTGTGTCAGATGACCACGGACCAAACGTTTCCATAGCAAGTGCAGCAAATTCGTAATTTGGCTTTAAAAAAGCATATTTGCGGCACTTGATGGTTTGGGCGAGGTCTGCGGCGGTCCCTGGCTTGCGAGAAGAACCTTGGACGTGAGACGGTGCTAGCGTATCAACACAAGTGACGTCCCACGCCAAGGGACTACCAAGATGCCATGGTATTAAAGTGCATCCGTCGGGTCTCTTTCCATCTGAGGCAGACAGGCCAGTGGGCTCAAGCGAAGCGGAAATGAAATTGTACTAAGAGCCCGACGGATCAAATCATTTATCGACGCATGTCTATAAACTCGACCAGCACTGGATTGGCAACATAGACCGTGGCGTCCTAGCTCGTCGACTGCATTTCCACATCGGCAACAAGGATGTGGCTCGCAGACTTTAAGACCGAGGCGGAGGCACACTGCAATCCTTAAAGTATTAGAATCCAAAAGAGACCCTAGGGTTCGTGAAGGGAGAGAGTGCAGCCAGTGACCCGACTCTGGTTCGGAAACTGCCAATAAACGGGCCCTCTCCGATGGATTTTGACTATTTTCCAAAAGATTGCGATGGCAAATTTTGACAGAAATAAGGTCCCATGCTGCTTGGCTAGTTTTTTCGACTGGCAAGTTCTCACCCGGGTTACAGACACGCCAAGCATCCACTGCATCGGACAAGCACGACACCTGAACATCAATGGGGTTAGAAAAGTTAAGAATCTCACTGATGAGGGTGATTGTGCTGTGGATCGATGAGAGGAAAGCTGGCAGTGCCAAGTCGCTAGTAGCCCGAATGCCAAGCCCACCGTACTTTACCGGGAGGGTTGCTTGAGACCAACTGTTAGGTGAGTGTAAGATGTTCAAAATTTTGCTACATGTTAGCGTGTGAAGGTGCAGGCTTACGTTCTCCACGCAGCAGTACCGCTGCCCTGGCCAGAACATCCTGGGCACATGAGCGACCATTCGGGTGAGATCGTTTCATTACGTACGCTTTAACGGTTTTGAGAGTAGATTTTTGAAACTATTCTATCGCGGCCTACCAATAGCATATGAATCCGAGGACGCGATAAAACACTATATATTTTTAGGATCGTGTATAAATCGTTCCTAAGTTTATATGGTGTATAGAACTCGGCTTGTAGTAGTAGCGCAATTTTATTTGCTCATACAGACATCACCATAGGCGGTAATTGTTTACGACATATCGAACAAACTCCAATATTACGTACATGCACCAACACGTACCTAGCCTTTAAAATAAATAACTAACTTCGGCGGGCGAGAGTAGGGTTTTAACAAAAAAGTTAATAAAATAAAAACAGTACGTGTAGCAAGGAGTTTAGATATTTTTTTCGAGACGGCAGAGGAATAGGGCTCAGGTTACGCAAAACGGTATGCAAAGAGGCTTCGTACGAAATCTACAGGACTCAGGGTAGTGCGATACGCGATGAGCTCACGTTCTTCATAGCATTTAAGTTCATTTTAGCATACGGTAAGGACACACGGTAACACTTCAAACAAGATAGAAGCAAGGAAAAACCCACCTCTTTACCTCAGTGGGAAAAAAAAGGGTCACGCTTCGGTTCTGTACTACCCCACGGTCAACGACCACATCTGGAAGCAATTGCACAAGTCGACGCAAGTTACTCAATAGTTCCGAGAACAAGCAACCCTAGGTAGGAACCAAACAAAGGAAGAGCCCTTCCTTTGATTTAAAAACGGATTGTACGTTTTCTACAAACACGGTTAGAATAATGGAAATTATTCCGATTCCCCTAGGATGGAAACTGTCTATTTAGAGCGATAGCACATCAAATGAATACAGTGCTGGATATGGATTACGACCATTGTTCTATCAGAGAGGAACTTGCCAACCACCTCGCGTCAGAAAGGGATGATACTCAAATCAAGTTAGCCCTCCAAGGTACTCGTAGTATCCTGGACTTCACGGCCGCGCATAATGACACGTCATAACATTACGCACAACTAGTAGATAGCTACATTCAAAACCAGACTAAGGACGGTTTCTGGGGTGGTGAGGAAATCATCTTAGCAGCGTCGCATTATTTTACAGTAAACGTCTACGTTCACGCTAACCAACAGCGAGCGTTGTATTACAAAGCCCCAATAGCGGAATACGCAAAAATGAAAAGCACACATTTATTTTATCATAATCACCACTACGACTCGGTAGTATTTACGTCCTCGTAAGCGGAGAAAATGTTTGTGTCACAAAAGGCTCATGGCGTCAGGGACGCCACAAATAACAAAGGACAGACAAACGCACCGGTAAAACAACGAAACACGTGCGACTCGCCGGACGCACAAACACTTAGCCCGACCCCGGTCATAGCGAGTTTGCCTACCCCGGATCTCAATAGTTTGATAGAGAGCGTGCACGTTGTTGATACAACGGGCCAACGCCTAGTCAGGGCCCCCCAACACCCCCGGTCCTGGGTGCCGCAACCTGCCGAGGTAATCACTGTAGCCACATGGAACGTAACAGGTTGCGCGTCAGCGAAAGACAGGGCCCGCATAGACCAAGAACTAGCGGCACGGCGTATAAGCATAGTGGTATTGCAAGAAACGCACCTTCCACGCGGAGAAACGGTTTCCAATAACTATCACTGGCTCCTCAATGGCGGAGAAAAGCCACGGGAAAAACGCGGAGTGGCAATCTTGATTAACAAACATACAGACCAGGATTTAATTTAAACATATAAGAAATACTCCAATATCATAGCTGTCCACATAAAAATAGAGTTAACAAATAACAGAGCCCCAGCGGAGTTGCTTATCATTAATACTCACTTGCCGCCGGGGCCTCAACGTGCCTGGCAAACATCGGTACGCTTCTGCGTCAAGCTCCTATGAAGGCTTACCCAATAATCCTAGGCAATTTTAACGCACTCATAGGGTTACGAGACGTCAAAAAGGCGCGTTCACAGGTATCTAATAAGAACCTCTTACACCAAGAGTCCAATACGAACGGCAGCCTTCTAATGAGTTTCATATTAGAACACAACCTCAGGTTAAACAATTCGTGGGGTCGCCCATCATTTAAGGTAACATGCACTTCAGAAAACAAAAGCTCACAGATCGACCATATTTTATCATCTAAATAACGGCCCATTTTTTTCCATACTGTAAGAGGAGAGTTCGCCAAATCCGTAAGATCCGACCACAAAGTAGTATGGGGATCAATCCGCAACACAAGTTTCCAAAGTAAGAAAAACTACCAGCGACAGAAAGGTACCAACTTCACGGGCAAAGAGAATTTAGTAAAACAATTCAATCATAAAACGGTCGCCTATGAAACTTTACAAAACAACGAGATAAAAAGAACATGCTAACGAAAATCCAACTTGGAATCAGCTAAATGGGATATTAATACAAGCCTCAAGAAAATTCCCCCGAAGTCAATACCCCGATCTAGGGAAACCCGCCTTGCTCTTGCAAATTTGCAAAAAGCGCGTTTCTTGAAAAATAAGTCCCCGGACGATCAAAGGTACGCCGAAAAAGTTAAACAGGCGCGCAAAAACTAGCGTAGGACCCAAGAAGAAGACTTTAATACAGAATGTGAGCGCTTCTTCAACAATCTCAGCAAGGCGCACAGAGCTGTTCGAATAAAGGTTACGTACAAGTACTAGCGCAGCTTTAAAAATAAACCAAAGAACAGAATAGTCAATAACAAATATATTCCGATGTCCAATTGGATTTCTGAAATGAAAACAAGCGAAGGAGATCCGGTTAGGCCAGTCGACCACAGTACGACGACGACCAGACAACGGTCCCGATTTTGAAACAGTAACGAACATTATTAGTAAGTTGAAAGGCGGGACAGTCCCGGGAACGGATAAAATAGTCACGGAATTATACAAGGCAGCACCTAGTATATAGAAGTTAATGTTAAAAGATATGTTAGGTCACTTCAATAGAAATAAACTGCTTAACAGTAATCAGTCCGGCTTCACCAGAGGACGATCCACAACTGATGCAGCATCTGTACTCATTAAATATATATACAATATTTGGGAGAAATCCTGTGATGCAATAGGAATTTTTTGTGACCTTTCCATAGCTTTCGATTGCGTAGATCATGCGACTCTTATATTAAAATTAGAACATTATGGTCTGTCAAATAATTCTCTAAAACTTATGTCTTCATATCTTAGCGATAGAACACAAACGGTTGTTGTAAACCAAACACAGTCCATTGGAGCAACTGTTAAATTAGGTGTGCCTCAGGGCTCTATATTAGGTCCTTTCTTATTTCTGGTCTATATAAATGACTTACCCCCCACGGTAGATAACCTTTGTGATATTGTGCTATTTGCTGATGATACTTCATTAATTTTCAAGGTGGACCGAAAATCCGTCGATTACAGTAGGATAAACGCCACGCTGGTTAAAGTACTTAATTGGTTTACTATTAACAATTTGCTACTTAACGCTAAGAAAACTAAATGTGTTAGGTTCGTTTTGCCTAATGTTAGACCGGTAAAATCTAGTATATTTCTAAATGATGTGTGTTTGGAGATGGTGGACAAGGCGCTTTTCTTAGGGATAACTATAGACAAAAACTTGCAATGGAAATATAGCAGTACTAGCAGGTAAATTAAGTTCGGCAGCTTATGCTGTTAGGAAAATCAGGCAACTTACCAATGTTGAGACAGCTCGCTTAGTTTATTATAGTTTATTATAGTGTTATGTCGTACGGTATTCTGGTTTGGGGAAAAGCTGCTGACATACAGACTATATTCGTGTTACAAAAAAGAGCCATTCGTTCCATATATAACCTAAACTCCCGTGATTCCTTAAGATTACTATTTAAAGAAATTAGTATTTTGACAGTAGCGTCACAATTTATTTATGAGAATATTATTTATGTCATTAAAAATCAAGACTCTTTTGTTAAGAATTGTGATATACATAATTTAAATACAAGAAATAAAAATAAAATTGCTATTAAAAAAATTCGTGTCCGTAAGGTATATAAATCATTTGTTGGTCAATGCATTCATTTCTATTATAAATTACCTGACGAAGTTTTAAAGTTATCATTTCCAGCACTTAAAAATTACTTGAAAAAGTCGTTGATGTCGAAAGCTTATTATAGGGTCGAGGACTATCTAACAGATAAAAATGCTTGGCCTAAATTAAACACCTAAATAACTTAGTAATAGCTTAGTCAGGAAAATATCTAAACATTGTAGGTATAATTATTGTCTAGGGGACACGGTTTCTGTAGGAGAATGTATCAAAACTATGTGGTTGTTTTGCACCGTCATGGGTAAGTATATGTATACTATTATTATTACAATTTAAGAGTTCATCTGAACATACTGAGTTTTGACACATTTTCCTGCTCAACTACGCATGATATATATATTTTAATGTTAAATTCATTGTTTTATATAATGCTAGGTTAAGTTCTATAATTGTATAAGTAATTTTAAAAAAAAACGACTGACTGTTGAGTTTCTTGCGGCGTTTCTTCTCAGCAGTGGTCTCTTGCGAAGCGCTGGTAGATTTTTGACGTGTAAAAGTGCCCGTGCGGCCTACTTACTGAATAAACATCTTTAATCTTTTTTTTTTTTTTTTTTAGTGAGTTTATACAACAGGTCACCAACATAATGCGCGAAGCATGGTTGGAAAACAAAATACCAGAAGATTGGCTCACTACAAAGCAGGTACCGATACCGAAGAAACCACGCCCACAACACGTCATCGACTATAGAAGAATATCGATTTGTAATGTAGGATACCGTATCTATGCCAATTTCCTTTTAAGAAAACTAGACGCGAAAATCGAAGCTCTAGGAAGCTATTAGGCAGCATTTCTAAACAACAGTTCAACGGAGGACCATCTATTTATACTCCGTAGAGTCTTAGACGTAAACTGGAGGGAGGGTAAAAGGCTGTATGTTGTAGCGCTCGACATTGAAAAAGCATTCAACAATGTAGATCTGAACGCTTTGAGAGACGTGCTCGTCACCCGCACAAACATACCACTAACAAACAGGATTGTCGAGGCTTGCATGCGGGAACGGACTTTCATCACGTGGTTTGGCCAAAACTCACAAATCATCAACAAGGGTATAGGTGTCAAACAAGGATGCCCCCTGTCGCCCAGATTATTTACAGTTTTAATGGATGATGTTCTACGAACCCTAGAGGAAGAAGAGGATGTGGTCAAGCTAGACCAGGACGTGAAGGTCACACTACCGCTAATTTTGTCTTTTGCAGACGATCTTATAATAGTGGGCGACTGTTGCACTACCCTAGACCGCATAGTGCAGAAAATGAAAGATTTGCTTATAACCATTGGTCTTGTCATAAACGACACGAAAACTAAACTAGTCATTAGGGACCCCTTTGGCCCCCCAGCAGCCGAGCAGCAACCAAAATCTATGGGCGGGATATTGATACAACCTGTCGAGCAAATACAATATTTGGGGTCGTATATTACAGCGACTCACAACCGAAAAGCTTCAATTAAAACCAGATGTGCCAAAGCGATCAAAAATTCGAAGGTCCTTACCAAATTTGTAAAACAGTACAAACTGGAATGGCGCATTGCGCGACTTATGTATAAAATGGTTATCTCTCCTGCGATGACCTATGGACTGAATTTTATGGCACTTACAAAGGCCAACAGGTCAAGACTAAGAAAATATGAGCGCCACATCCTAAAGGAGATGATGGAGGCAGCAAAAGACCACCCTAGACAAAGAATCCATCAGGTTCTTGAGGGGAAAACGATTACCAAAGTAGTCAAAGTGCGCAGAATTTCCTACTACGGTCACATCCTACGACGGCAAAAGCCGCATCTACTACGTGCAGCGCTGAGCTTAAAAGAGAAGAAAAAGAAAGTAGGCCGGCCAATCTTTACCTGGGATGATTCCCTAGCACATATATAGAGCACTACACCAATAAAAGTCGAGCCTACTGGAGATCCAGAGCGCCAAATAGGAGCCTATTAAAAAAAAAACAGCCGAAAAAATATGCAAGAGACCAGAAACCGACACTGAAACGGAACCGGAAGATAACAACGCATGAAGGAGGAGGAAAAAAAAAAGAGGAAAAGAAAAAGGAAGCACCAGGAAACAACTTGCCGGAGTATTAGTAAAACGCAGTCCCAACTTCCTCTCCACAACACACCAATTATAGTATCTATCTTCCCTCATTCGGGCCACGATGCTAGTATTCGGGTCTAATCTATCCTCCCCACACCCCATCCGACTGCAAAAACCCCAAACACTCCCTACCTGTAACTCCGGCTCCCCGGTGTCTCGGACAGGAGTGGCAGTTGCTGACATCGGGTGGCAAGCGACAGCGAGGCTGTACGAGAGGGCCTAGGTATCCTACGGGACCTGGTCTCTGGACGGGGGATGTTAAGGTTCCTATACACCCTCGTCCTACAGTTCGCGTAGAGACACTATGGGCACCTGAGCCCCCCTGTTAAACCGACCTGTTTCTACCTCTTTGATGGTGGTAAACGACTCTGCGTCCTTGCAGCAGAACTGCTGGCTGGGTGTAGTCGTCGGAACGGAACGGAAGATGAAGGGTGGCAGCCGTCTTTGTACCCCGCCCACCCCCACTATCCTCACGTTTCTTATTGCCTTCCGGACTAAAAATACTTAGAATTACTCGTGGAACATATATTATGAAGCTGATAACTTTAAAAAAACAAGGGTTATGTATGGAAGCGATGCATAACTTCCTCCACTAAAAAGTGCAAAGCTGTGGACGGTTAGTTAATGAAATAAATAATATAATACCCCTCTTAAGCACCCGTATGCTATGCAGTACCTTTTCGCTTTTCGAGTGGCAATAGGTTCTACTCAAATAAAAACTCGAATTACCGTACAACGGAGTAAAAAGGAATGGCGGGGTAAATAGGAATAAAAATATGCTTTCCTAAACCGGTCTGTTAGTCCCATTACTAACAGACCGGACAACAACTGTTGTTAATTTCTGAACGAGCGAGGTATTTTTTGCTAATGGTGAACAGCATTTAAATCAGCCAATGACGTTTCAGTAAGAAAAACACGTTCGTCGGTCGTCGGGAACACGCGTTAAATTTACCTTTTAATTTCAAGTTTAAGGGCCAGTACAGAAGGACTGCATTTGAACTGCAACCCAGCGGCAAAATGGCAGTTCGAAGGCAGTTCTGATGCAGTTCACGTAACTGCATTAAAACTGCAAACCAACTGCGCAGTCCGCTTGTAGTTGGCGTGCTGTCTACCTAAGCGGACTGCGCTGTTGGTTTGCAGTTTCGATGCAGTTATATCAACTGCATCAGAATTGCCCTCGAACTGCCATTTTGCAGCTGGGTTGAAGTTCAAATGCAGTCCGTCTGTACCGGCCCTTAGATGAGTCATATTGAGTTAAACTGTTAAAATTGGTGTAATATCTGTAACTGTTATAATAGTGGATTGTGGTTTAAAGAAATAAAAAAGTAAGTGAATAATTGCAATAGTTCATTAGAAATCTTAGTTTTAGATTACCACTTGCTTTTAGGTTACTTTGGAGATAATAAGAACGGCAAAGGGGGAAATTGGAATATCAACAGGTTTAATTCGGTTTGATTATGGGGTAAAATAAGGTTGTCAAAAATTAAAATCTAAATAAATTAAAGGAAGTTTCATTTATGTATTCTATGGCTAATGTTATTTTCACTGTGATAACCTAACTGTTCGGTACGTATCGTAATATATACAATCAAAATGCATAAGCTTACAATGTATACGTTCAAAATATATAGGACACGAAAATATAATTGTTCTGGTAAAATCTCTAAGGCATGTTCTCCTTAATGGTCAACTTCCTAAATAATGTTAAAATTCATATTAATCTTCTTTAATAAGTAGTCGCTTAAATAAATATTACTTAATGTTTTTTTTTTTGTTTTTGATTATTTCATTGTTCAAACTGGCGATGATAATACTTTTGATCAAAAAGGTAAAGTTTTAATGTTGTTCAGTATGCCTCGCAACTGCGTAGCCAAACCAGGAGCTAATTATGTATAAGTTAAAGTTACTTAATACATATTCAATTCAATAAAAATATGATCTCACGAAGGATTTTTTAATTTAGTACCTATTTTAATGATTTTTTGAGGTGTAGGTAGGTACCTAAGGACTGTTCAATCTTACTTGTCTTATATAGTAAACAACTTTCTAACCTCAAAATGAACCTTTTTTTGGCTAAAACAGATCTTTTATCGTAAATAATAGAAAGAAAGTTGTTTACTATATAAGACAAGTAAGAATGAACAGACCTTAGGTAGGTATTAGCTTTGGCTAGATTGAGAGACAGCCCTAGTCAAAATTCAGATTACCCTCCCTTGCGAACCTATTAACCCCGTCAGGGGTAAATTGGAATCCAATAGGATTATTTGTTGTATTCCTCAAAATATGGCAATAACTTGGGAATCTAAGGTTACTTAGCATCTAAAAGAGCTTACCATACATTTTATGTTGTAACTTAAAATACCCTATGAATTACGGAAGAAGGTTAAAATTCCAGTTGAAAGCGAAGATTGGACCAATTTACCCCATGGTACTTTAACAGCGTACGGCGCGCGTGACACTCAACTAATTAGCCGCCCGTGCCGCAGGCCGCACATTTTCTAGGCGATAGCGCGGAGTGCTTCCGGCCTCTTAGGAGCTACGATGCCATAGACACAAGTACAAACAAACACAGATACACACGTCAAACTTATAAACCCCCTCTTTTTGCGTCGGGGGTTGAAAATTAGACATACATGTTGTTTTTAGGGCTCCGTAAATCAAAAAGAAAAAACGGAATCCTTATAGGATCACTTTGTTGTCCGTCTGTCTGTTCGTCTGTCTGTCCGTCTGTCTATCTGTCTGTCTGTCAAGACCCTTTATCTCGAGAACGCGTAAAGGTTTCGAGTTGAAATTTAACCAAATAGGTACTCAAATCTACAGTCCCTTGAAGCTGTGGAAAAATCTAACTTCTAAGTTAACGTAAAAAAAAGATACGGCCGGTTATGCCATATAAAGTATATTTCGACACTTTCAAGGGAATCAAAATTTATAGGGTATTTTCCGTTGACGTAGAACTATGAAATTGGGCAAATAATACTGTCTTATACTACAAATATAGGGAAAAACCGGAAATCCCAATTTTTTTAGTTAAATCACAAAAAAACAGGGTCTTATGCAAGGCACGGCGGCGGTGCAAGTTTTGAATTGAGTCAACCGTGTCATGTGTGGAACCCTCGTTGGGATATGAGATAGTTTTCTGTTTGTTGTAACGGTTTCGGAAGCCTTCACTGAGCATGGTCCGATATACTCTTGCCCGGTTTTTTTTATAAGTTCTGAGTAACAGTTAATAGCCCACCCAACGAAAACCAAGAGCTGCCAATCAGGGGGAAAAACTCGTGTATAAGCGAATTTCGGCATAGGGGTAGGGAATGGTGTTTTAAACGACATACTAAAAGTACTGATGGGTGGGGGAAAATGTTCCATCACATAATTAATCTGCATAAAATTCTCTACAAAAAAGATTCAATACACTTTTTTGCTGGGATCAATATTTAATGAGATGTGGAGGGAAAAATGATTCCCGAAAGGCCATAGTCTGGTTTGCATAGTAAGTCGGCCCTTACATCAAATGGACTCGGGTTTTTTTTGTGAGTACCTCTTATAGTGAAAAATATTTATGCTGAGTATCAATATCTTAATTGTGACAGTTCTGGACTTACGATTACTTAATGATTTGTTTTTCATGTACTGTTTTTCAGGATGTCTTAGCGATTTGCTTTAAATTTTGAAATAATGTTCTTTTCATAGATTTGCATCGCCTCCCAAAAAACAAATACTAGTTATCATATAAAAAAAAAGAAAATAAAGACCAAATAAAAAATATACATTATTTTTTATATGGTTGTGACACCTCTAGATTTTTTTTTCAGAATAGTCCTTAAAATGGCCTACTACTTGCTAAAATATCAAAATTGTCCAGGCGGTACTTCCTACCAAAAATCAGCAATATGTGTATTCAGTTCTGTATTCAATCGGTTCTGTTTTCTTTTTTTTATATGATAACTAGTATTTGTTTTTTGAGAGGCGATGCAAATCTATGAAAAGAACATTATTTATAAATTTGAAGAAGATCGCTTGAATACATCCCGAAAAACAGTACATCAAAAAAAAACATCAAGTTATCATAAGTCGAAAACTGTCACAATTAAGATGTTGATACTCAGCATAAATATTCTTCACTATAAGAGGTACTCACAAAAAAAACCCGAGCCAATGTGATGTAAGGGCCGACTGACTATGCAAACCCGAATATGGCCTTTCGGGAATCATATTTCCCTCCATATCTCATGAAATATAGATCCCAGCAAAAAAGTGTATTGAATCTTTTTTGTAGAGAATTTTATGTAGATTAATTATGTACTGGAACATGTTTTGCTATCTGCCACCGTTTACGAGTTATTTACGAAAAACTAAAAAAGAGACCTTTACATCCCCCTCCACCCGTTAGCTCCACCCCCACCCATCAGTACTTTTAGTATGTGGTTTAAAACACCATTCCCTACAACTATGCCAAAATTCGCTTATACACGAGTTTTTTCCACTGATTTGTCTTCGTTGCTTAGGCTATAAACGCTTTCCTTTAGAACAGTAATTGTTCTGTCATTCAAAAGGCAAAAGAAGATAGACGATATTTTAATATTGATTTTGTTGCATTATTGAGTAATAGGAAATGTATTTTTATTATTTAAACTGACCTTCGTCGAGTCCCTCCAAATACAGGCATCGCGGCTAGCTTGGCTTGCTTTTTTAGTAGATAGACTGTTAGCGCAAATGACACAACCATTGTCATCATTGGTACGTAAAATGCGACAAGCGAGCCAAAAATCCAAAACACACGATTGTTGATGACACAGACGCCTTGATTCGGCATTATGTTTTTCTTGTTGATTATCCCTGAAAACTTTATGTTTTTCAGAATTGCACTTAGAAAGTAACATAAATAGATATTCATTAATGTTATTCTGTAGTGGAGTTGCTGTGAGGCGTTAATTTTTGCGGACATCGATTTCTCTCCTATTTGATAATTACATCTGTAAATCAGGTCAAAGGATCAATAGTACGGGGAAATTAAACCTAAAAGAAGGCCAACCTTGCATGAATTAATAACAGCACTTTATTCATCAAATGCGTGGTGTAGACAGGAGAGTGTATTAAGTTTTATCCCGCGAAAAGTTTACCCCCGCGCATGCTTTTATTTTAAAGTAATTAATTTTATCAATTTAACTTGGTAGAAAAAAATATTAACTTGCATATTTGTAAGGAATATTTCTATAAGAGATAAAGTTTTACTAGTAGGTTAGGATATTAAACATTTTTCGACCGCGCAACAATGTTTTATTTTGAAAAATCCTATAATTAGACTTTGTAAGTTAAGTAAAAACATTCACATGACAAAATAATTCAGCTATTATTAAGAAAATTAAACTTTATTACTTTGCACTTCAGAGATATCAAAATATATCAAACATCGGTTCTGGCAAAAATGTACCAGAATTGATAGAGGTTGAATAATGGAAAATATACAAACCCATATCGTAATTTCTCAAAATTAAACAGATTAGGTGTTGTTTAATATTTTAATATAGTAAAACAAAGTATAAGCTGTTAAGTGAATCATTATGATGAGTTTACAAAATACAAAAATACATTCTTTCATAGTAAATGGCAGAACACAGTTTTACAAAAAAAAAAACAAGTAATTATCTGTTTTAATTTTTAATTAATATGATTCAAAACCAGAATGTGTTAAAAAGTTTTAGAAAGTATTGATGACGGAAGCGTAGATATGGTGCTTTAAACGGAATAGTTTTTGAAGCCGAGCTGTTCGAAAGCTTGAAGCAGGCATACTTCGGTATACCATTGGTTAGTGACGGTTCTTCTGTCTTGTAGAAGAATAACTGCTACAGGACCACTACGTCGATAAAAAAGGCAATAATTTTTTTGTTGACCCTCCTACCACGAACAGCTTTAGTAGGCAAAGTTTCTCCCTCGAACAGCCATTATTGCGTCGATTGCTGCTTTGTAAGCGGATCATAGCTATATAAATATATCCATAATTCATCACTTGTCAGGATGTACGACCACTACAGTGATCTACCGTTCTCAATTTTTTCGAGCATATATTTGCACTAATCTACCCGGCGGGCTTTTTGCTCCTCAGTGAGCAAATGTGGTATCCATCGTGATGAAGCCTTTCCTACTTTTAGGTGATCGTCTAAAATATAAGAAACTGCTTGTATAATATTCCTTTTTTCCTTAATAAGCCACTCCACTCTGATAACATTCTCGTGAGTCACTGCGGTCGGCGGCCTTTCAGGTCTAGCTTCGTCTTTGACAGAATCTCTTCCTCGATTAAATTTACGAAACCTAAAGGAAACGGTGGCTAACGAAGGAGCAGATTCCTCCAAAGCTGCGTAAGTTTTCATGAGATTGTTTAAATGTCAACACTCTCTTGTAGTAATGTCATAGTAAATCATCACGCAAAATTCTTCTCTGGTAACGTTCATTTTGCTATCGAAATAATGTGTGACACATTATTTGAGACATTTTTTTTGTTTAAATTTTTTTGTTTATTATTTTCGGTCAAAGATATGAAACTAATAAAAAGAGGTTTTAATCGGCACTATAAAATTTATAAATTTGCTGAGAGATTCAGATTCAGATTCGAATTTTATTAGTCAATATAACACAGTATAAATTACATGACATGTCAAATTATAAGCAGTTGAGGTCGTCAGAAATAGAATTAAATAAAAAAAATTGGTTCAGCACAGCTAGAAACTTATGGAACAGCCATCGTATTTTAAAAAGTGTTTATCAATCAGTCACCTACCCTCACGTACGTAACGTTTGGTGTCAGATGTGAGATAGAAAATGCCCATAACTCTACGAGCTCAAGATCAGGAGGGGGTCAAAACCGGTTGTCGACCTCAACGCAATCTAGATACTTTTGAAGGAACAATCCAGAGCCCAAAAGGAACTATCTAAAATCCTTCAAAGTGAGCTACTTAGTCAGTCATATGTATTCTGCGTGAGGTAAGATATGCGGCAACGAAATGGAAGAAAGAGATGACTGAGGTTCAAAGAAAACTTGCTGACATGGACATTAAGTTCGAGAACCGGCTCCAGGGAGTTAATGTTAAAAAGCTAAAGTGGTCAACAGTCCCTCCGGACCTGAGACATCGACCACGTTAGCAAGATGATTTAAGGTACAGCCATTTCATGGAACTTCGTCATGACCAGCCTATAAACTGCAATCTGAGTCGGTTTCTCAGGCGAATGGCTGGAAATGGAAAATGAAAAACAAAAAGTCGAACCAAAGTGCATCGGCTTCTTTTGTGGACAGCATGGTTAGTTCAGGCCTTCATTGACGGTATCCGTGATTTAGAAGTCAAAAGTACTGTGCGACTAGGACGTGTTTAGTTATTTTATTTGTTATTGTGCAAAGGAAATAATGCGAAAAAAGGTCTCTGTTGTTCCTTCAACTCTTGTAAAGGAACAAAAGCGAAGGAAAAGTCCCAGTAGTACCTTCAGTTTTTGCAAAGGAACAAAGACGAATTAAAAGTTGCAATACGTCCTTCATCTCTTGTGAAGGATCTAGTGCGCAATAGTTCCTTCGAAGGAACATCCAAAGGATTTACCGCGAATAATCCGAGAGATTCAGCCGCGATGAAAAGAAGTAACGCGAAGAATCCTGAAAGTAGCGGCAGCAGTAGAAAGGCGAGCGGTGCTCGCGATTGCACTGGGCACTGTCGGGTCTGCGGGTGGCGGAGCGAGTTCAGCATGGGCGTATCAGTAACGTGGGGGTTGCGAAGCAAGCTCAGCGCGTCTCGGCCACCATCGCGGTGAAAGGGTAAGCGGACGGCCTTGGTCCTTGTCATCAACTGTACAAAGATAGTGTGTGAATGTTGAGGACGGACACTGTTAGCGAGGAATGGAGTTATGAGCCCATGCGACGAGTTCAGCAAGAAGACATTGACATCAAACCAATTTTTTAGTTGATTTAAACCGGCGTGCCTAAACCAAAATGGTGTGAAATAGCTCCGATGAGTAGAGAAACAAAGAGCTACGGGGCTCAATGGGAAAATTTGGTTATGCATAATGGCGTACTGTGCAGTAAATGGGAGTCGACCAATGAAAAGGATGCTTACCTACAAATAATTATCGCGAGGAAAAGAGTAAGTGACATTTTAAGATCTTTTCATGGTAGATTTGCAGGAACTTGGAGTCAAGAGGACTAATTAACCTTCGGTAACGTTTTTATTGGATTCACTGCCTTCAAGATGTAAAAAGCTGGTGCAGGAAGTGTACCAACTGCTCATCAGTCAAGGGGCCGCAAACACATTTTCACAACACTGCTCGGAAATATGGCCATAGTGGGTCTTGTTTGGGGTCACAAAACGTCACTTATAAGGACGGATCAAGAATGTTTTTGTCGGCGTGTTTGCTGATTGGTCGAGAACATTGTTGTCCAACTTTAAGAACCAATGAAAGTCAATGAATCAATTTTTGTGTCATAGCTCCTTAAAATGAAAAATTGAAATCGACCAATCAGAACACACCATTTTGTGTCGTAAAATATTAGGTGTATTTTTGCTAAAAGATACACAGACTAAAAACTATGTCACTTGCTTATTTATAAATGTAATTCAAACTTGGCCCCTAATCTCGAACCACTAGAGATGAAATTACATGGGAGATATGGCGAAACAAATACAATTTTATATGGAGTTGACATCTTCATCTCGCATGTTAGTTTATTATTCTCGAGTGCCACGAGAATAGGGGTCCAGATTTAAAAAAAGTTATCTATGGTAAAATTGGCGGTGACGTCACATTAACATGAATTAAAATTTGAGTTTTTAATATGAATTTTTATTTTATTTCCTCTCAGTAGTTGTGAAAAGCACTATGTCTGCCTCGGTAGAAAGTGCAATTTATGGACTCGTACTTTCTATCCTCTGCAACAATGTACTATTGCGAATCCCAACCAAGAAGCAGTCACAGCTATATCTTCACTATTCTTATAGTGAAGATGTATTAATCGACACCAGATACATGAACCGAAACCTCTATACAAATACCTGAAAACAGAATAGAAAACATTTTTTTTAACTCAAAGTGTATGAATTTTTCATAACTATTTAATTTTTTATTGAATTACCATGTGTTTTTTTCGGTTGGATTCAGCTCAATACATGAGCGTGCATACAATAATTGTTTGTGTACTCTTTAGATACTATTAGTATTTTTCTCAATTATTACAAATTTTTAACAGTGTGTTTTTTTTGGCGGCCATATGTTTTAATGGATTATTTAGAACTATATAATTATGACACACATACATAAACTCACGCCTTTATTCCTAGAATGGGGTAGGCAGAGCTACAGAATTACCAACAACGCTAAAACCTTGTATAATTATGAACTTATACGTACCAAATAAAATAACTGACATAGATGTATTGTCGTTTTCATAGAGAAAAATAGTACCTTACCTGGGCTGTAGTGATGTTTTGTTATCACAAATAATATTCGTGTTATAAAACAAATTGCAAAAAAAAACTGGGTCATGCATGGATAAGCCTAAGACAGCAATTAGATCATACTTTTATTTAGTAATTAATTAATTAGTTTAACCGGTCTGTGATCGTGTTTTGTTTTGTCCATAGCGTGTTAACGAATTTTACTGACTTAAAACTTACCTAAAACTGTAATAGAACTAGACACGATCATGCTGAGAAACCAAACTAAAGCTATTTTGATAATAACCACTCTTTTGGTAGAACGATGACGGCTCCTCAGAGGGTTTCGAATTCCCATGTACCTGCAAATAAAATAAATTATCAAGTTAGTTAATTAAGAAGCACAGTGACTGTTTTTTTAGCAGTCCGCGGTGTGAAAGCGTAATCGCGGTAACGAAGCGCTCGTTTTATGTTTTGTGTAAACAGGCCCCTATTCCCCTCGATAAAACCATAACTATATTGCTTTTGAGATGGTAGAGTATTGTCACGTATGTGGGGGTAGGTAACTGATAGAAATACACGAATACACCGATAATCAAAAGTAGACTTTAATAACGCACTCACTTAAACCCTTACCAACAATTATCGACTATCGTACAATAAACTTCGAAGATCGCTCGGGTCGCTCTTATTCGCACTGTTTGCTTTCCAAGTAGAGACTGAATGTACCTACTCGCAACCGGTGTCCGCCTTTTTATAGTCCCCGTGTCCGACCATTCCAGAATGCCTTCCAGAATGATCGATGTACTTCGACCCGCCGCGGACGATCGAGACTGATTCGTCGCCGGAATGTTCTACGCCTTGCTACCTTGTCTTGTTCTGCTTACAATCGCTCTGTCCGTCACTCACGGGTCCGGAATGTTCCGCGTATTGCTGTCTCATTTCCAATCGTGTTATCCCCTTTCAACGCTTCTCGAAGGTTCTCAGTATTGCTGTCTCTTTCTAATCATGCTATCTCTTCCATTCTTAGTGGAAAATTGCCATATACTGAAATGTGCTTTAAAGGCCCATAAGGAGTCCTGACAACGCCTGAAAATGGGTGTTCAGGTAATGGCGTAATCTTATAGAGGGTGGCCTGACACGGACTGAAAACATGTTTCAGGCGCCTGAAAACAACGGAAAGTTGGTCGATTTTTTTATAATCTGACATGTGATAAGGTTACCTCTGAAACGGACTGAAACGATATTTCGGCCAGCTGAAAACGCTACTAAAGCAGCATCCACGATTGAAAATTAGACGCCTTATCCCATCAGCGTAACACTATTGTTTTTAACTCGGCCGCTATTACTGTGAAGTAAATAAGAGCTATCGTAACGTTGACACTACGATAACATTACAAAAGCAATATGGTTTTACAAAGTAAAATGCCCCTGTGTCGGTTTGTTGAAAACATGATGATTTCACAGGATATTAATATCCCATGCTAATACTGTAATCGTCACGAAAACTTTGAAAATTACTTTTTGACGAGATCATAAAAGTGGACCGTAACGAAATAGTTAATATAGTCTTAGCTAAATAATTACAAAACTATTAAAAATTACAATTATTAAACTAGGTAGGTATATCGACGACAACATAAAAAATGCAGTCGGGGTTTTAAAGCTTGCTTTTAATTTATTGAATACTAGGTTCTGCCCGCGACTTCGTCCGCTTAGAATTAGTAATTATCCATCCCACGGGAACACTGATTTATTTCGGGATTCAAGGTAGCCTATGCGTTAAGCCAGTGTATATCTAGCAAACTCTATTCCAAATTGTATCCAACCAAATTCTTCCACCTTTCGCATTGATAATTCATATAGGATAGGATGTAAATAGGTACATCCAGCGCACACAATGGCTCTGGCCGAAATCGTAGTCGATTAAAATACCCTCGGTGCGCGAGTCCGACTTGCACTTGACCGGTTTTCAGTATTTATAGTTTAATTAGGGTTTGTACTATGTACCTACATATAATCATACGAAATTTGACGCTTGTGTATTTTACCGTTTATATGATACAACAAAATGTTTTTTTTTATCTTAACTTTGTATCGAATAATACCTACAAACTGACAATATCCCAAACAAAGCAAGAAGGACGAAGTTCTTTGATCAATGAGCGCGAGCGGGCTTTGCCGCTTCTATACACTCTCGGCGTCCGCGACAAGCTGCGAAGAACTTTGTCGCTGTATATTATACTTTCATGTATTAACTAAAGTCGCACAATTTCACACTGAACGAATTTAACGATTTTGATGTTAATGCGTAAAGTATTGTAGTGCCCAATTAGTTTTTACTTCTAAAGTTGAATAGGTAATAAAGAGTAGTTAGTGTATTTAATCTTTTACATGTTTAATTTTCGGTACTGGGTGGTCGAAAAATAACTTACGCTAACCAAGCCTAAAAAAAATTAACCTAACCAAATGTACTTACTCCCAGTACATTACAGCTATGATCATAGCTCATAGCTTTTAGTATACTTAACTTCGGTACATTTCTACCCCAATTTCAACCACTATACGTTTTTTTTTTCAAAATCGCCAAAAGTAATATTTTTTATTTATGAGTAGTAATACCAATTTTAACGTTTCTAACTACAAAAATTACGAAACTATCATACACCCCCTTTTATCACTTAAGGGTAGTTTTTCCAAAATATCTGAAAGCTATATATGTTATTTGTAAAAAGTACCCTATTTGTATACCAATTTTCACGTTTCTAACTGAAAAAATGACGAAACTCATACAAAATTCTACAAACACCTTTAACCCCTAAGGGCTTGTTTACGGAGACTCGGAGCGTCGCGCGTGGCTTGCGGCTTGGCGTTGCGCGGCGCTTCGGGCGTTTTTTCCGTTTACAGAGAGGCGGCGCGTGCAGGGGACCGCGTCATCACACGCGCAAACACAAACATGGGAATGTACGGTGTTGTTTATAAAGATGCGGGGCGTGATGCGGCGCGTGGTGCAGGGCGTAGAGAGCAGCGGTGTTCTCTACATCCGCGGCGGACTCTTGAGCGTGTAGCGGAGCGCGCGGCGGAGCACAAGACTGTCAGAAGGTTCCGCCGCGCGGGCCCCGCTGCGGGCGCAGTGGCGGCAACCGCCGTTATTGACGCGTGCGACGCTGCGTGCAACGCGGCGATGCCATCCGCGGGCTCCACCGCAAGTAACGCTGTATTGAAGCAAACGCGCGTAAAGCCGCTTCTCCGTAAACGCTTTTATACAACGCCATATGTTTGAATTTAGTGCAGACCGCGCCGCCCAACGCTACGCGCGACGCCCCGCGTCTCCGTAAACAAGCACGGGTTTATAACATTAGTAAGATTAGTAGGATTCTCATATTAGTAGAATTAGTGGATAATAGCTTCTGAACGCGTCTTCGTCTGCTTAAACTTATTCCCTCCGGAACTTTTAAATTTTCCGGGATGATAAGTAGATATTAGTAGGATTAGTAGGATACTCGTATTAGTAGGATTGGTGGATAATAGCTTCAGAACGCGTCTTCGTCCGCTTAGATTTCGATTATACTTATTCCCTCGGGAACTTTTAAATTTTCCGGTATGAAAAGTAGATATTAGTAGGATTAGTAGGACACTCGTATTAGTAGGATTGGTAGATAATAGCTTCTGAACGCGTCTTCGTCCGCTTAGATTTTGATTATACTTATGGCCTCGGGATCTTTTAAATTTTCCGGGATGAAAAGTAGATATTAGTAGGATTAGTAGGATACTCGTATTAGTAGGATTGGTGGATAATAGCTTCTGAACGCGTCTTCGTCCGCTTAGATTTCGATTATAGTTATTCCCTCGGGAACTTTTGAATTTTCCGGCATGAAAAGTAGATATTAGTAGGATTTGTAGGATACTGGTATTAGTAGGACTAGTTGATAATAGCTTCTGAACGCGTCTTCGTTTGCTTAGATTTCGATTATACTTATTCCCTCGGAAACTTTTAAATTTTCCGGGATGAAAAGCATGTGTGTGTTAATCCAGGGTATAAGCTATCTACATTCCAAATTTCATCCAAATCCGTCCAACCGTTGCAGCGTGAAGAAGTAACAAACACACACACAAACTTTCGCATTTATAATATTAGTAGGATGTTGTAGTTACTTTGAAAAACTAGGTTTGTACGTTTCCGTATTGCTTTTTTATATTACTATTTTTTTTATTATTTTTTGATGAAATATTTTTTTTACTGGAAAGGAAAACGTACAGAACTAGATTTTCATAACGACAAAATAAAGATCTATAAACTTAGTTGTAAAGTGGTACGGAGTCCGACTCGCATTTGGCCGGTTTTTGTTGTTTGTTGTATAGCAGCAATGTATTATTTCTCAATTGGTAAGTAAGCGTCTAGCGGACCTGTCTGACGCATTTGTGATGCGTATAAGTCCCTGGTCTCAGTCGACATATTCAATGCGTCAAGGCCTAACTTAAAAAAAATGGTGCTCGAGCTGTTGGGTACTGGTGGAGGAGGTGGATAACTACATACCATGGCCACTTTTTTTTTAAAAGCTAATATTGATATCGCTAACGATAGCAGAATACCACATAGCATATAGTCCATTCGCTTAGATAGTGTCGCTACACTCGCACGTACTTTTGGTTATTGTAATAAAATCCTATCCTATCCTATCCTACTAATATTATAATTGTGAAAGTTTGTATGTATGGATGTTTGTTACTCTTTCACGCTGCAACGGCTAGACGGATCGGGATGAAACTTGGCACACATACAGGTTAGGCCCTGGAATAGGACATAGGATAGTTTTTATCCCGTAAAATTGGACCGTTCCCGAGGAACAAAATCTATTGTATTATCCACTAATCCTATTAATGCTGGTATCCTACTAATCCTTCTAATGAGACTTATCTATATTTGTCATGACGTTTGACGTTACAGTGACATAAAATGCTACCGGTCGCCGATCATTAAATATTATAAATGCAAAAGTTTGTGGGTTAGTTTTTTACTTCTTCACGCTGCAACGAATGGATGGATTTGGATGAAGTTTGAAATGGAGATAGCTTAGGTAGGTATAGCCTGGATTGAGCCTGGATAAACTCATCATCGCAATCTACGCGGAAGAAGTCGCGGGCAGAAGCTATTTACAAATAAAAATTATATTTTTTTGCGATTTTAGAAAAACTACCCCCAAGGGGTAAAGGCAGTACCTGCCTTACTTACAAAATTCTACACCTGGTGTGGTGAATTTTGTAAGTAAGAGAGTTTTGTCATTTTTGAAGTTAGAAACGTTAAAATTGGTATATACGAGGGGCGGCTGAAAAGTAATCTACCTAACAATGAAACAAAAGACTGTCGTGGCTAATTTTTTTTTATTTTTCTATATAGTCCCCTGCTAGTAAAATGCACTTATTAAATTTTTCAAATATTGAATTTAAACCATTAAAAAAAAAATCTTTCGGTTTGTCGTCAAAAAAGTCAGTAACCGCAGCCTTCATTTCGTCATCGGTCATAAACCTTCGTCCCCTGAGGTCTTTCTTGAGAAGTCTAAACAGAAAATAGTCACAGGGGGCTAAATCTGGACTATAAGGGGGGTGGTCAATGGTTTCGAAGCCATTGTCTTTAATTGCTAGCTTCGTTGTGCGGGCGGTATGCACTGGTGCGTTATCGTGCAAAATCAGAATACCTTTGTTTAGTTTACCTCGCCGTTTTTCTTTTATTGTCTCTCTTAGTTGGTATAGTAAGTTTGAGTAATAATCAGCATTCATTGTAGTTTTCTTCGGTAAATAATCTATGAGCAAAATCCCTTCTGTGTCCCAAAAGATTGTAGCCATAAGTTTACCTGCCGATGGACAGACCTTGAATTTCCGAGGCGGCTTCTCATCCTTAAATTTCCACTGTAACGACTCTTGCTTACTTTCCGGGTCCCATTGTCGAATCCAAGTCTCATCACATGTTACAATTCTAGAAATTATTTCTTCCTCTTTCCCTCGACTCATCTCCAAAAACTCTTCGCAACATTTGACACGCCTCTCCATGTCAAATGCAGTCAACATTCTGGGGACCCAACGTGCACTAACCTTGGACATGTTCAAATGCTCATGAATTATTTCATTGACTCGCTCTTTACTGACGCCCACATCTCTAGCTATCTCCCACTGCTTCACTCGTCGGTCCTCTAATATAATTTTTTTCACCCTGGCTACATTTTCATCGGTGACGGCCGAAACTGGTCTTCCGCTACGAGGATCATCTTCCAGACTCTCACGACCTAACTTAAACTGCTTTGACCAAAACTTTATAACAAATTCGGAAGAACACAAACTGCCAAACACACGTAACATACGCTGTCTGATCTCCGAAGGCGTATTCCCTTCTTTAGTCAAAAACTTAATCACCGCACGCTGCTCGATTTTATCCATTTTCACTTTTTCTACCGACATGTTTGAAACAATTGTAGGAGACAAATAAACGTGATGCAATAAACAAATGAATGTAATACATTTTGAAAATAGAATAACAAACGAATATAAATCCATACCAGCCAGCATTATTTTTGTATATATTTCTGACCAAGGAGATTACTTATCAGCCGCCCCTCGTAGGCTACTATTTACAAATAATAAATATAGCTTTTAGCGAAGGTGTAGAATTTTGTATGAATTTCGTCATTTTTGTGGTTAAAAAAACGAAAATTGGTATTTAGGCTACTGCGCAATAAAAAATATTACTTTTGGTGATTCTGAAAAAATTACCTAGTGGCGTAGAAGTAGTATATCGAAGTTGAATAAACTCATAGCTATGAGCAATGATAATAGCTGTAATATACTAGGAGTAAGGACAGTTGGTTGGGTTAAGTTTTTTTAACCGGAATTAAATGCACTAAATATTCTTTATTCTTTAAAAACTAATTGGGCACTTAGAAGAAGAAGAAGAAGAAGAAGAAATACATTTATTCACCAACCATAAGACACACAAATATACAAATGATTCAAGAAAACAATGAAGGTAACAGGCACAGCACGCAAATGTGTGTCCTCGCGGCAGTGAAACGGATACTGGCTCAGCAAAATGCTGAGGTGTCAGACACCTACAGCGCTGATTTTCAGCCGGTACCGGCAGTGATTCACGGAACGCTGTACAAACATACTATACTATACGTGTAAACTACTTACATAATACTTAGTTATTATAGCAGAAAAATAAATGGGAATATAATAATTAAAAATAAAACGCATACATAAATACCGATATACAGCCGTGATAAAACTGAAAATGAATGAAAAGGTCAATTTAAAAGCAGCAGGTTGAATTAATGATGAGTGTAGGTAAGTGCTGGATGAGGGTTAGGATTTCTGGAATGTCAACAAATAACCTTTAAGCTTCCGCTTAAAGGTGTACCTGCTAGACACTCCTTGGATAGGAGGAGGGAGATCATTCCAGCACTTGGACGCCGCAAACCTGAAACTACCTCTGAAAGCCGCAGTCCGGTGTATAGGCACGATGGCGATTGTCTTATACCTGCGCGCACTTCTCGACCATTTAATTCGGTTAAAAAGGTAAGATGGAGTCTCGCTACTTACAACACCAAACAGCAGAGTGGCGAGGTGCAGGCGCCTGCGTGCAGGCATGTTCAACAGGTTTGCGGCGTTCAAGTAGGGAGTGATGTGGGAGCGGGGAGGGACGCGGAAACAAAAACGTGCGCATGCGTTTTGAACACGTTGTATCAACCTCTTAGATCTACCAATAATGCAGCCATCATAGACTACATCACAATAGTTTAATCTAGATAATATAAGCGATTCACAAAGGTCAACACGCAAATCGACACTTAGGTAATCACGCATATTATATAGAACTTTAAGGCGATAGAAGCAGTTGCTCACTACTCTAAGTATGTGGCTCTCAAAGCGCAAATTGCCATCCATAAGAAGGCCAAGGTTATTTGCTTCTACCACCTGTTCTATTGGCTCACCCCTGACGGCAACATCCCTGGTAGTCAGAGCATTCAGAGTATTACGAATTTGATGTCTTGACCCAAAAACCACATATTTCGACTTGCTGGGATTGAGAACTAAGCAGTTCTTCTTCGACCAAGAGGAAATACGACCGAGGTCTTCGTTAATTGATTTCACGGCGGCTAACGTGTCCGACGGCGCGCTGGAGAGGTAAAGTTGCAGATCATCCGCGTAAAGATGGTATCTACTGTTCTTTATACTGTGAATAATGTCAGCGCTGTACAATATAAAGAGCAGGGGACCCAAGATCGAACCCTGTGGCACTCCCCTAGTCACAGGACAAGGAGAGGACCACAGAGTACTACCATCTATCCTACGCAACGCAACTGCCTGCGCACGACCGGACAAGTAACTGCTAAACCAATTAATCGCAGTGACATCAAACCCATAATAGGACATCTTAGATAACAGCAAGGGTACGCTAATGCAGTCGAAAGCCCTGGAGAAATCTAAAAGAACCATAATGGTACTTTTACCAGCATCCCGAGCCTCTAGGATATTGTCGACTACATCGAGTAACGCAGTAACTGTCGACCGACCCTTGCGAAAACCCGACTGCAGCTCAGGTAGGATACTGTTCTTCTCCAGGTATTCCGATAGCTGTTTGTTTAACAACACTTACACCTACTGTAATACTTTACGCACTACCATCTAAATCATATAATTTGTTCAGTGTGAAATTGTGCGACTTTAGTTTATAAATGAAAGTACAGCGACAAAGTTCTTCGCGACGTCGCGGATGCCGGGAGTTAAAATAGGAGCAGCAAAGCCCGCTCGCGCTCAATGCGCTCATTCATTGAAGAACTTCGTCCTTATTGCTTTGTTTGGGTATTGTCAGTTTGTATTATTCAAATACAAAATTGTGATAAAAAATCTGCAAACCATTTTTCTTTTTGTTGTATCATAAAAACGATAAAACACACAAACTTCAAATTTTGGTTATACATAGTATAAATCCTAAAAAAAACAACAAATACTGAAAACCGGTCAAGTGCGAGTGGGACTCACATACCGAGAGTATTTTTATCGACTACGATTTCGGCCAGAGTGATGCTGGTCGCTAGATGAACCTACCCATTTACATCCTATACTACATAATTTGAAGTACATAATCATATATTATAAATGCAAAAGGTTATGCGTGCGCGAGTTTGTTACTTCTTTGCTAAAAAAGATGGACGAATTTGGTTACATACAATTAGGAATAGAGTTTGTTTAAACACTGGGTTAACACACAGGGCTACCTTGAATCCCGAAATAAATCACTGTTCCCCTGGGATGGCAAAATTACTAATTCTACGCCGACGGAGTCGTGGGCAGAAGCTAGTACGAATATAATTTGATGTGAACTGCCAAATTCAATTGCGGCGTAACACCCGACGAGTACGTGCGAGTATAGCGACACTATGCAAGCGAATGGACTATACGCGAAGCGTGAAAACAGTTAAATATTACCATGGTTAATGGGTTACACGTATAAACAATGTCAGTGATGGTGTTTGGTGATCAACTGACATCGCAATCTTTATGTTATACTTGTTTAAAACTGTTTCTACAACCGTTTCAATGTGTGAAAATACGAAAAATATTAGATAGTGGCCTATGTAAACACTTTAAAAGCTTAGTTTTTTTGTAAACTTATTCTTAAGTTATCGATTTCCGCCGCAGGGTGGCGCCTTCCTCGGCCTGTTAAAAGTAAGTAAGTAATTAATCAAGATTTTTTTACTCAATATTGAAATTAAATGTTCTGTCTGGTCTTTCAGGTTCTAGGCCTAGGGCACGCGAGTTACATTAATTGCGAATATTGAATATAAATTGTTCAAAGTTATTCACGGGAAGGCAATAAAAACAAAACGTCACAAGCTCGATGAAGTTGGATACATTTGACGGCGAAAACTTTAAACAATGGAATAGTCTGGTCAAATGCTTATTGAGAGAAAAGAGCTTAGAAATAAACGATGAGAAGTCGAAAGGAAGCGAAGAGCAAGCGGATTGGAATAAGAAAGATGGAATAGCGATGTTTTAACATCGTCAGTGGATTTAATCATATTACTCTGATAGAAAACTGCGAATCTGCGAAAGAAGTTATAAATAAATAGGATGCAATTTATGAATAAAAGTCCGAATTTAACAAGATGATAGTATACGAGAACTTTTATCATGGTATTCCATTACTGTTCCAGTGATACCATGGCAACACATGTTTCACAAGTTTAGAGTTTAGCGAAACAACTACGACATCCTGGCATAAAAAAATACCATTATGAAGACTGATTGATGAGGTGGCTAGTTTAGTGAGTGATACGAACCAACTGCTCTTGTAGGTATTAAGGGCAATGTAAAACATGCTAAAGAAAATCCTAATAAAAACCAATCACGAGTCATGTGTTTGCAAGAACCAAGAGCAGCAAGGCATGTTAGCATTCATTGCTGAGAACAGCTTCTTGACACACATGACTTACAGGCGTGATTTTTTTTCTGTGAAGTAAATGAGTTGTTGAGTGTGAAGTTAGTGAGCAAGAAGGTTGTAATGTGGTGCAAACATCTATTAATCTATGGTATGAGAGATAAGGTCATGTAAACATTAAAGAACTTCAACAGATGAGTAACAAATGGTACAATACCTGTAGCATTAACTGGAAGTGACATTTGTTTTAGTAGCAAGCAAGACTACCATTCAAGAAACCTTGTAGAGGCTTATGCCATCGTAGAGATATGGCCTTGAGTTACATTTGTGACCCTAAAGAGACACCATCAGTGTCGGAAATGTGATATTTTGTCTTGTTTAAAGATGGTGGAACCAGTTATCGACATGTTTATCTCTTGAAGCAAAAGAGTGAAGTGCTTGACTGTTTCATAAAGTACCTCTATAATGCTATACGAGGGGCACTGAAATGATCGGGAATAGACTATTTCGGATTGAGTTACAGTAAAATCTTTTTTCGGAATTTCAATACTGGTCTCTTGGAAACTTAATGACATACACACAATTACACAGAAAATAAGTCCTTGACTAAAATGCTGATTATTAGTTTATTCCTTGTGTGTTATTTGTTACAATGTTCACATATAACAATACACTAAAACATTATTTTTCTTTATTATTCAAAATGGGTTTGCGTTTGACCTCAGTCTCACCTTATGTTAAGAAACGATGAGGGTGGTGCAGGCTTCTCCAGAAAAAAGTCTATTCACTCTTGCCTTGATAACTTGATAATCACAAGTAAGAGATAATTTTCGATATAAAATTATTTGGTACCATTTTGTGATTTTCAGTAGATGTAAACATTTTAGTCGTCTGTAACTCAAGAACAAAGGAAGATAACCCAACCCAATCCTTAATTTCATATTTTATTTCCAAGGTTTTTTTTATCATTTTTGAATTATAAACAAAAAGGTACAAAAAATTACCGTTCCCTCCCCTTATCAGCAAAGTTTATTAATCAAAAAACCTGAAAAAATCCTCACGCATACATAATTACTTATATTTTATGGGAAAAATAAAATGAAGTGTTAATTATTTACAGTTTTTGAGAAATAACATTAACCTTGAAAATCTGTATTTAAATTTAGGCTTGTCAAAATGGACCTTATTGCATGAAAAATGTAATTAAAGCACCTTGTTAATAAAAAATGATATCGTACGTATGTGAGCTCAGTTGAAAGAAATGAACATTTAGGAGTTGAACATAAAGATTGTTGAGCAAGAAGGTTGTAATGTGGTACAATACCTGTACCTGTGTGCTCCTCCAGAAAAAAGTCTATTCACTCTTGCCTTGATAACAATATTCTAAGCCTAAGGTTACAATCTACCTACTCATTTCTAAAAGGAAAACTATGAATTATATGAACTGAAGGGAAAAAGAGGAGAAAGGTATCGAATAATGTTGGCGAACCTGCTGACACTGATGAAACACATATGCAAGATGCTGGCGGAGCACGCCAGCACGTCGCACGTGACGTACACGTTGCACCACACCGCGCCCAGCGGCCAGCGCCCTGTGGTACCAAAACGCACTGCTTTACACAAAAACGTATACCTTGTGCTCTGACACTATCTTTAAAAGTACACAGGGTGAGGAATTCGGTATCCATAAGATTAAGGGTAATCTGTTCTAAGGAACCAAGGCCTCGATTTTGGTAAAGGGAAAATCTGCTTTTAAGTACCTATTTAAAACCTGGTGCACTTGCCGTCCCCGGGCAAGTCTAAATGGAGCGAAGCGGTTTGCTGCCAATCGTAAGCTCTGCTACAGATTTCTCATCATGTCTGTAACTAAAGCTTAAGATTAAGCTTCAAAAAGGTTACGAGCGAATTTTCGGCACAATTCCCATTTTTCCCATTGAAAGTCTATGGGAGCAGACTTTCGGTGATTATTCCTCCATGGTATGTCCGATTTTCAATTTTATTTTTTCTAAACCATCTATGGCTATATGTCGTATTACGCGCTAAATTTGATCCTAATAATCTCTAATAGTTTGGGAGGAGTATGCGGACAAACGAAAATCCGAATGGGGGAAGAATGAACCAATTTTATTGGTGATATTTTTATTATGTATTTTTATCTATGGAACAAAAGTTTCAAAAGGAACCGCCATGGTATAGGAAAGGGGACGCAGGACATTATGACACCTGATTTAAATGATATAATCGTACCTATAGAACTCGTTCGAAAAAGGAGTTTTACTGGTTTATTAGTTTCTAAAATCAAAATTTTCTCAGATATGATGGCTCAAAAGTTCATTAATCACAAGGGTCAACACTTGATTTTTTTTATGAATTCAAATTATGTCGACATTAAACCTGTTAATAATGATTATTTTGTGCAAAATATACTAAAACAAGCATCTTTTTTCATAAAACTTTTCTCTAAATTCAACTATTATAGCGGCGGCGGCAGCGTAATACAGACAGACTTTCGGTACAGAACCCTATAAACAGGTACTAACCGGTAATTTCTAACTAGGTTACCAGTTTTTCACGAAAAATGCACAAAACGTGTTGTAAATAATTGATAGTGTTAGTGGTAAGGCACGATTTGCATTGGAACTTTGTGTCCAAAATAGAGAAATCTCATAATTTCTGGGTTGATTTCCTGTTACTACGTAGGTATATATATATTTTTAATGCTGTTTTTCCCTATCCCAAAGTAGAGGACTTGGTTACTTAGGAATGATTACTTAACTTAACTAAAGCTCCGTTTAGACGAGAAACATTTTTACGGCAATTTGCTCAAACATACGTAGTAAGAGTGAGACAGCAAAGTTGATCTTGTACCAGCCCCTTAACATTTAAATGATTGGTGCAAGATACAGGTTTCCCTCACACGGACCTACTAATAAACACAAATTGACGTGTGGTTTGGAATATTTTTTCACAATCCTTCCTATTAGGTTTTTGTATCAAGAACGGTGAAAACTGAGCAAGAACATGTAGGGCCATGAAGGGTTCCGTAGCTCTTTCTACAAACATTAAACCCTTTTTCATGAATCACAAGCAAGAGATAATTTTCGATTTAAAATTATTTGGTACCATCTTGTGATTTTCAGTAGATGTAAACATTTTAGTCGCCTGTAACTCAAGAGCAAATGAAGATAACCCAACCCAACCCTTAATTTCATATTTTATTTCCAAAGTTTTTTTATTCTTTTTGAATAAACAAAAATATACAAAAACAGACCGTTCCCTCCCCTTATCTCCAAAGTTTATTAACCCCTTGTGTCCCACGCTACGCGAGCTCGAAAAGCTCAAGTAACCCACGGGTTTTAAAGACACCCACCGCGTTAACGACTTGGTTTGCTTTCCACGTCCTATCCACTTACTTACTCGTACACTTTTTTTACATAGAAATGTACATTTTTAGAAAGGTGAAAATATACATAACTTACCCAATTATGTCCAAAATTTTACGAAATAATGCATAATCCAGTGTATGCAGCCAATTGATTTCAGAGAAAAGTTAAACTGAGACAGTTTCCCAAAACACTCATATCTAAAAAAACTACCACACAAACGTATATATTTTTGTAATTTTCTGTTTCTCTATGTTATATTCTATAAAAAATGTATGAAAAAATACAGTAGATCACATAAATTAAAAATATATAGCACTGCACATGCACTCACGCAACGATTGGATAAAGTAGAGTGAAGTTCACCATGAGTTCACCTGACCATATTTAGATTTTTCCGTTTAAGTGTTATGATTGGTTGATGTTGGTTTACGAGTATAGCTAATTTCACAATGAATCCATTGACACACAATTCATGGGAATTTATATGTTAATGTAAGAGACTAAGGACAGAAAATCGAACCATGGTGTACCGGAAACCACCCGGCAGCTATGCTTGCCGGTGAGTTACGTTGCTTTTTGGGGCCGTCAGTTATGCTTGCCGGTGGGGCACAAGGGGTATCAAAAAATCTGAAAAAATCCGTACGTACTATAGATAATTACTTATATTTTTGTTAATTACCTATTTCCAGTTTTTTTAGAAATAACAAAAAACCTTGAAAATTTGTATTAAAATTTAGGCTAATCAAAATGGACCTTATTGCATAAAAAATAAAGTTCATATGAATGAGTATTTTCTTTTTTCGGTGTTCGCGCCATCTGACGGCGCCGCTTCCACGAGACAGCTCGCCGGCTCGCGGATTTACACATATGTTAAAGGATTCGCGCATGCGCGAGGCGCTTACCGATCACATGAGCCACGCTGCGGCCCAATAGCGTGGAGCCTTCGGGAAGCCTGGAGCTGCCGCTGACCGCCGCCATCGCTCTCTTCTGTCCATGTCTTGCATGTCCTGAATATTCCTGATAAAACCTAACTTACTCGTATATCTATGTAGATACCAACCGTTGTAATGGTAAAATAAAACTCTTTCTTGTAAACATTATTTGTTTCTGTTCTATCTATTCTATGCACAAACATGGCCGCGAGCCCAATCCAACTTCTCCTTTTGCCCATTACCCTAACCGACGGCTGTCGGTGCCGGTCTGGCTGCTTAATTTGTAGGTGGCTGCCGGTCTCCCACGTGCGTGGGGCGCCGCGGCCCCCTTCACTTGAGGGACGCCGCTTACTTAACCTGCTTAGGCAGGCCTTGTGTTTCTTTACCGTGCCATGCACATCGTATTCTATTAACTTAACTTCCTTTCGTGCCGCGCACCTCGTGTTTTTTGTTAACTTAACTTACGTCGTTATGAGCACATTTCTTAACCTTTTGACTTAGGTATTTGCGAAATCTTTCTTTCTTTTGCAATTAAATTCTCCTTGGTTTCTTTTTGTTTGCCGCATATGCACCTTGCTATTTACGCCATTTCAGCCACGCGTTAACGCGTTGACGTGTCAACGTATCAGCGTGTCAATTGCCGCGTGCTGACACGTGTCTCTTCACCTACTTCGTGCCCTGCTGGGTGCTCCCGTGCCTGCCTCCGTTGTGCGACGGATGCCTCCACGTGGCCAAGGGACCGAAGGCCGTGAGCTGTTTGCGAATTATAACTTTATTTTTGTTTGCAAGTGGATAGCTTAAGTGTTTTATTTATAATTCTTGTACAACTAACAATAATTAATCAATATGGTTAATACAAATGATGCTGTTGCTAAGCTTGCTGAGTTAAAAACTAAGTGCAGTTCTATGAAAGGACAAGGGACTAGATTCACAAGATACTTAGATGCAATTGATGATAATGAAATAACTATTAGACGTTGTGAAATCGAATGATTTAACTTTGAGATTAAATGAAATCATTGAGCTATCTGCGCGCTCTGATGAGCTGCAAACTTCGATTGAGGTCATAAATAGTGATGAACTGGACAGTGAACTCGAACACCGAGAGTTGTTCGAGGATAATATTAACTTAGCTATTGCAATTGCACAAAGTATATTCGCCAGGGCACCTTACTTTAAAGAAAAAACCCGTGCTCAGTCTCTAGAAATTTGTGGCTCGAGCTGTCATCATGCTGATGAACTCGATTTGAAGTTACTACAAATTAAAATCAATCGCTTTGATGGCTCGTGTCACAAATGGATGGAATTCAGGGATTTATTTGAATCTTTAATCCATAATAATGATAAAATTCAGTCAATTCACAAGTTTCATTATTTGATTTCATACTTGGAGGGTGAGCCTGCTCGAGTAGTCTCCAATGTGGAGGTCTCTGCTATCTATTAATTATACTGAAACCTGGGAACTCTTGTGTGAAAGATATAGTAATAAAAGACAGTTGATCACTTGCGATTTAAACTCTTTGTTTATCATTGATTCTTTGCAGCGGGAGTCTGACCGATCTTTAAGTTTTCTAAGTGACCATGTTACAAAGAATCTCAGAGCGCTGAAAAGTCTTGGTCAGCCTACTGAACATTGGGACACAATCTTAGTGCATTTGTTGTGTGCGAAATTAGATTCAAGTACAAATATAAAGTGGGAAGAGTACAGGAGCACTCTTAAGGAGTGGCCTACTCTAAATGATTTTAAAGATTTTTTTGATAAATTACGCAGACATTTTAGAAAACTTGCATAGGGCAAAAAGGGACAAACAACCGAACAAAAAGCCAGAAATTTAAAATAATAAAACTTTATTTAAGCAAGATAAAAACATAAAAACGTTTGTGATTTCAGCGAAACAAAGTGACAGCAGGGGTCGGCCGTGCGTCGTGTGCCGCTGCGACCACCGTGTCTACGACTGTCCCGTCTTCAGGCAGCTCTCTGTCTAAGACCAGACCATGAGTCGCGTCGGTGTAGACTGAGCAGCTGTCGCGTATGTAAGAGACGACATAACACATACCTACACACAACACAAACACAAAACTGTCCGTCTAGTGGTGCTAGCATGGATCGGAGCATCCAGCCTGCCAGTAGTGGTATGGTGGAGCCTGCGTCCTCCTCTACTATGACGGCTTCTAATAGTGCAGAGGTGCCACAGACCTCCACTGCTAACTCCTTACTGTCGAGCAGTGAGGTGCTGCTATCCACAGCTTTAATAGAAATTATTAATCCTTGCAACAATAGGATAGAAACCGTTAAGTGTCTTCTAGACTTTGGTAGCCAGTCATCTTATATGAGTGAAGGACTGAGAGAACGCTTGCAGCTTGCATCTCAGCCCGTAATTGCCACAACCATTTTAGGTATAAGTAACACTCCACTTAAGTGTATTCCAGGTCGTTGTGCAGCAAAGATAAAGTCTAAGGTTGATATTTTTAATGCCAACGTTAATTTCCTGGTCTTAAACCAAACAACTGATAACTTACAGTGGTGGTCATATAATAAAGAACGCTTATTTAAAGGGAAGTTTTTTTCCAACTAACAAGTATAACTTACTGCATGTATTTTTTTGTATTTCTCTCTGTATCGCAAAACTTTTGCATACTACCGGTTCATTCGCTGATACAAATGATTGGCTAAAAAATAAATAGATAAACTTTTTACATTAGATCTGAACCTAGTATTACTTCTTACTGGCTGGTCACATAATTAAGAACGCTGAATGGTTTATTTTTTTATTAAAATTTAAATAGAGAACACTCTGTGGCTCTGTGGTTGTAGGTCACTATTTGTATGATTTTGGCGCCATTTAGTGCTGTAAGAGTTTAAAAGGTGATTGCTTCGTGTAAAAACAATGGGGAAAAATAAAAGTTGCAATAAATCTACAAGGGAAGTAATAATAAAACTTCGCGAGAAGAATTGGTCATATAAAAAGATAGCCGACCATCTGCAATGCTCAAAAACAATGGTTTTCCACGCTGTGAAGCACTTTGCGACGTATCAAACTACTTCAAATGTTCCGCGTGAACCTAAACAGAGGAAGTCATGTCGTCGAGATGATCGAAATATCATTCGTTTGGCAAAACAAAATCCTTTTAAAGGGTCTAATGAGCTGAGAAAATAATATTTTGGTGAAAACAATCCTTCAGCAATCTCGGCACGCACTATTCGAAGGCGTTTAGTAGAAGAAAAGTTGCACGGGAGGATAGCAAGGAAGGTGCCCATGTTGAAACGGTGTCATAGGCAAGCACGGCTTGCATTTGCAAGAAGGTATGAAAACTGGACAGTTAGACAGTGGAAAAATGTTCTTTTTTCTGACGAGACAAAAATAAACAGGGTATGTTCTGATGGAAAACGATATGTACGACGACCTCCGAATAAAGCATTCGACCCTAAGTACACAAAAGTGACATTAAAGCATGGTGGGGGAAATGTAAAAATTTGGGGGTG
The DNA here is from genome assembly GCA_946894065.1 of Acleris literana. NCBI lineage: Eukaryota > Metazoa > Arthropoda > Insecta > Lepidoptera > Tortricidae > Acleris > Acleris literana. The sequence goes on along the minus strand of OX335668.1, from coordinate 40,238,685 downwards.
CTTTTCTGGACATGGTGTTGGACCTGTTAAGTTGATAGAAGGAAACATGGATCAATTCCAATACAAAAATATACTGGAAGAAACAATGTTACCTTATGCTGAAGACGTGCTTCCGGTTATTTGGACATTCCAGCACGACAATGATCCAAAACATACTGCACGTACCGTTAAGGAATTTCTCACATCGCAATCAGTTTCTGTCTTAGATTGGCCAGCTAACAGCCCAGATCTAAACCCTATAGAGCATCTTTGGTGTGAAGTCAAGAAAAAGGTTTCAAATCGACAGTGTGGCAATTTAAGAGAGCTGTACGACGTTTTCTTAGAAGAATGGAAGTCTATCTCTCTTGCGAAATGTCAAAAATTGATAGAGTCTATGCCTCGCCGGTGTAAAGCAGTAATTAAACGCCGTGGACACGCTACTAACTATTAATTTTTGTTTAAAATGTATTAAATATATTTTTTTCCTTTACGCACTTCCCATTAATGTGATTTATTTAGTCTAAGTTTCATATAATACAACTCTCGAGCAGTTCAATAAATCGTTCTTAATTATTTGTCCAGCTTTATTACTATTTGAATTTGTTACTATAGAGAAAAAATACAATTTATAAAATAAATAGTTAGCGATTTTAATTTATATTCCTAATCCCGTTTGCTCTATTCATGTGGCTATTTCAAAACATAACTAGTTACTTTTAAGAAGGAACATTATAACTACACATGTCATGATTTAGATAAATATATTCTGCAACTTCAAATCGTTCTTAATTATATGACCACAACTGTACCTAAGGCTAAGGCCGCACAGGTAGGAGGCTTGCTTAGCGCCTAGAGCCTAGCGTGAAACAAACGTACTAGAAGCTTTGTAACCGGCCGCACTGCGCGCTTGGCGCCTCGCTAGGCGACTACGAACAAAAGTAAGACGCTAGGCTCTAGACGCTAAGCAAGCCTCCTACCTGTGCGGCCTTAGCCTAAGAGATACTTTGATGTAAGTCAACTGAATATACCTGCATCTTTAAAGCTTGCAGATCCGACATTTAATGTTCCGTCCCACATTGATATTTTGTTAGAAGCAGATATTTTTAGGCAAATAGTGGGCGGTGCATAAAAAACATTGTCAAACAAACAAACCATGTTGATTCAGTCAAGACATGGCTGGCTCTTGACAGGTCCAGTAGCCAGTACAAGTGACAATTTAAGTACTGTTACACGCAGTAACCTTTCACTATATGATCTGTCTGCGCAAATGTCAAGGTTTTGGGAGACAGAGGAGCTACCCATTGACGTGAGCTTCCCAGGGGATGTGTTAAAATCACACCCCATAGAAAAACATTTCACTGATAACACTTATCGTCAGCCAGATGGCAGGTTTGTAGTAAAATTACCTTTAACTGACACGCTTGATTGTTTAGGAAATTCATTTAATATTGCAAAAAGGCGTTTGTTCAACTTAGAGAGGCACTTTGCTAAGCAGCCTGAACTTTAATCAATGTATACTGATTTCATAGATGAATATATAGAAGCCTGGGTCATCTGACTGAATCTAAGTTCCAGTATCGAGCAAACTATCTCCCGCATCTTGCTGTGATGAGGGAAGATAGCGAATCAACTCGACTCAGAACAGTTTTTGGTGCCTCCTGCCCCACCTAGTCGGGATATTCTTTTATTGATATTGATATTCAGATGGTAGGCCCTAACATCCAAGACTCTTTATTTAACATACTGCTTAGATTTCGACATTACAAATATGTCCGTAAAAAGGGGTAAATAGGAATCAATGGGTAAATAGGGACACAACTTAAAATGAAGCTTATGATACTAATAATAAGACTGAAATTACTTCCAATAGACGTAACGTTATTGTCCATTTAATACTTGTTCTTATTTGTAACAAGTTATGAGTTATGACTTATTTTAGGTTGTGTCCCTATTTACCCCTTGATTCCTATTTATCCCGTTTTACGGTACTGTCAGGAGACATCGAAAAACAGTACAGGCAGGTTTTAGTTGATGAGTCTGACAGGGACTTGCTGATCATTTTGTGGCGCGAGGACGAACATTTACCCGCTCGCTCGCTCACTTTAAACACCGTAACGTACGGCTTTGCTTCTGCAAGTTTTCTAGCGGCTAGGTGTTTGTGTCAATTGGGGGCTGAGTGCAGTGACCTTTTAGGAAGACTGTAATACATAATGGTTTTTACTGTGACAATTTATTAACGGGTGCAGATTCCGAATCCGACTTACTGTTTATACGTTTGTTTAAACAGTAAGTCGAATTCGGAATCTACACCTTTCACCACCAAAGGTTTCGCAAGTTTTAGCTTCTGGTTGTTTTAACGTACATAAATACCGTTTAAACTCGACCCAATTGTTAAACTTAGAGTACATCACTTCACAAGGTAACTTGACCTTAAGTAAATCTTGCCAAACGCATGGTATAGGGTGGGATCCTAGTCAAGAGATATTAAGTTTCTCTATTGATGATGATGATGCTATTAAAAATGTGACCAAACGAACCATTTTATCTACCTACAACATTTAAAATATTTGACCCATTAGGGCTTTTATGTTTATGCACAGTCAAACCGAAAATTTTAATACGAAGACTATGGATGGCAAGGGCTGGTTGGGACGAACCTGTACCCCCAGAAATCCATCGTAATTGATCACAATTTATTAAAAACCTGCATCATCTTAAATTATTAAAAATACCTAGGTATGTGCTTAGTGACGCACCATCTATAATCGAACTTCATTGCTTTCCGAATGCATCCCCAAATGCTATAGCTTCATGCATTTATGTAAAATCTTTTTCACTCAGGCGAGCAATGTGTCAACCTACTGTGTGCAAAGGACAGAGTGGCGCATATTAAGCCCACCACAATAACGCACATTGACAGACACATTAACTACGCAAGAACTCACTGACTCGTTTTGTGCATTAGTGAATTTCTCACAACAGCGATCATTTCCTGTTGAACTTGAGAGTTTAATTAAAAATAAAAACTTAACTCCAAAGTCACGCAGTCCTAAGTATTGCGTCTTTGACACCTTTTATTGACTCTCAAGGCATCTTCGACGCTTCTGATTATAGCTATGATAAGAAGCATCCCATGTTATTACGTGCTAAACAACCACTCACCAAACTCATATGTAAACACGAACACACTCGTCTCTTACACGCGGGACACCAGCTTCTTTTGTCCTCAGTCCGAGACACCGTACCTGAGACACCGCACGGAGCACGGCTCGCACCTGCGTCACTTGGAGGCGCGCCGGTGGTCAAACTTTAAAAATATAATGGGAAATTTGCCAGCGCAGCGCTTAACAGCTGATTTTCCATTCGCGGTTACAGCAGTAGACAAGGCTGGTCCTTTTTTAATTACTGATCGCCGTGGCCGCGGCTGTAAAATCACGAAATGTTATTTGTGTTTATTTATTTGCCTAAGGTATAAGTGTGTTCATTTAGAAGCCGTAAGCGAATTATCTAAAGATGGATTTGGCTCTCCGAAGGTTTATCGCTCGCCGCGGCAAACCTTCGGAGCCCTTTGTGACAATGGTCGTAATTCTACTGCTGCTGCATAGGAAATTAATGACTTAATTAATCTTAACAAAGATGACATTTCTGAGTTTACAGCTGATTAAATGATTAAATTTGTATTCGCACCGGCTTACGCCCCAAATTTCAATGGCTACGTGGAGGCTGACATTAAAAGTTCCAAATTTCATCTTAAACGGATTCTTGGTAATACGCGCCTCACGTTGGAGGAGCTGGCCTCCCTGTTCAGCCACGTCGAAGCTATTTTAAATAGCAGACCATTTTGTCCTCTCTCCCCCTCCCCCTACGATTTTTCCCCGCTCACGCCAGGGCACTTTCTGGTTGGCAGGTCGCTGATGTCGCCGCCAACCGCGTCGCTGCTAGAAGACAACTCGAGCCGCTTCGACCGATACCGGAGACTGGAACAACTGCGACATTATTTTTGGTCTTCAGAGTACGTCTTCGAGCTACAGCAATGCGGCAAATGGCGCACGCGGCAGCGCGACCTACAACTGGGCGAGCTTGTGCTGATCAAAGATGAAGGCTTGCAGCTACTGAACTGGCGTATCGGCCACGTCACCAAATTATATCCCGGCAAGGACGGCGTACCTCGCGTGGCAGATGTCACTACGTCCAGAGGAATCATAAGACGGGCACTCAACCGAATATGCCCCCTTCCGGTTAAAGAAGATTCCTGAAGGTGAGCTTACAGCGGCCCCGAGTATGTTCGCGCCATCTGACGGCGCTTCCACGAGACAGCTCGCCGGCTGGCGGATTTACACCAGGGACCGGCCCGCTATCCCATTCAAGGGGTTTCGAATGAGTTTTTATAAGGATTTATTTCGAAAAGCCGTATGGCTTGAAAGCCATTCGATTTGCTTTTTAAAGCGCTATTATTATAAGGGTTACCCTTACCAATCCCTTTCGTATAAGTCTTGTTCGATTTTGCTTTTAATGCGCTATATTTTGAGTGATACCAATATCCCTTTAACTTAAAAAAGCCGTTAATTGGCTTTTTAAGCGCTATTGATAAGGGTTTCCCTTATATTTGGTAATCAATTTACTGCTGACGATCTGAGCTTTAGCCCTTTAGGTTTCCCTTATTTATGTTATCATGGTTAGTTTAACGAATAACTAAGTCATATATTTCCAAAGGGGTTATTATTTTAGTGGGTTATTCTTCGAGAGGTAAGTTTTTTAAAGGCTTTTATCGGGGAATGTGTGGTCGGGTCCCTGATTTACACATATGTCTAAGGATTCGCGCATGCGCAAGGCGCTAATCAATCAAATGAGCCGCGCCGCGGTCCAATAGCGTGGAGCCTTCCGGAAGCCGCCGCCGACCGCCGCCATCGCTCTCTTCTTCTCTAACACCAGGAACACCTCACGTCGCGTGTCCTGATAAAACCTAACTTACTCGTAGGGTAAACCATACTGTTATTGCCCGCGACCAGTTATTAACCAATACATTTTTTAGAGACTGCAATCACTAAAAAAATATTTACTACACATACCTACATGTAACAAGCAGGAACAAGGCTATGGTTCTAGGTAAACAACTTTTTTGTTGTGATTGCAGTCTCAAAGAAATGTAGTGGGTAATCACTGGTCGCGGGCAATAACAGTATGGTTTACCCTATATCTATCTAGATACCAACCGTTGTAATGGTAAAATAAAACTTTTTCTTGTAAACATTACCTATTTGTTTCTGTTCTATCTATTCTATGCGCAAACATTCAGTTACCAAGCATATTATCTTAAATAGGTACGGAACCCTCTCGGTGCGCGAGTCCGACTCGCACTTGACCGGTTTTTTAAATATTGCTTATGATATTATCTCTTCTCTACATAGTAGTATATAAATTAAAGTCGCTTCGCGCCTGTCCGTCTGTTTCTCCGCTAACTCCTCCTAAACCACGCAACGGATTTTGATACGGTTTTCACTGTCATTTAGAGAATTTATTCCGGATGGTTTATATGTACATTCCAAGTCGTCAAAAATTCGAATTTCGGGCGCTTACATAGCTTACTCTGGCTAAACCTTAAGAGATATATCAAAATAATGTACTGAAGAATTGTAGTTCTTCAAAAAACCTACAGAAAAGTCCGCGATGGCATATGTCTATCTCCTAAGGTTAAGTTACAGTAACCGTTTTTATCTTTAAAATTTTATTGAAATATATTAGGTTATTTGCGGAGCTGTTATCTCCGATTCAGTACTTATTTATCATTATCCAGATAAATATGTTAGTTACCTTGGGCATTTAATGTAGATAAAAATAGTCCTGTACACTATATTATTTAAATAAATACTTTAGAAAATATGGCAGCTTCAAAATTACGGGCAACGTAAATCTGTATTATCGAAACGGTTGACCGGGGCCCGCCTGCTTATTCATATACAGGGTGTCTGGAAAACCTTTGGATATATTTAGTTCGCACGATTCTGATCACGAGGGTATGGTTAATTTTTGTTTCTGTTAATGTAAAAAAAAGAAGGTTTAATTATATTAATTTCGTTACTTGACGTATCGCAGCCGATATTTTGACCTTGAGATTTTGATGTTGATACTATAATACTCCAAACGTTCGTAGTAACTAACGTCAAAACTCAAAGTTCAAGGTCAATGACCAGAGACCATACCCACGTTGTTTAAATGGTATGTAAACAAACAGTTCGCCCCATCTAAACAAAAATCAAGTAAACATTTTAAAAAATAATGATAAATTTTAGTGAAACTTACTGTATTTTCATTTTTGCAATTGGAACACCTGCTGGTTTAAAATGTAAATTCACTAGATCTCTTGTTCATGCTTTGCCAAGAGTGATCATATCGTCCGTCTTGTCGAGATCTAACCATTTACCAATGTTTTCTGCTCTAAAGTGGCCCATATAACTGGTTTACACCAAAAATAATTACGACTTGAATATCTGAAAATTACATAATTTAACAATGACATCTAATGACAGCCATAAATTCATAGACTTCTAAAAGTTCGGATAGACATGGATTGAACGATATTGCCCTCCGTATTGAATAATAACTAGCACAGAATAAGAACTAGCATAGAAGGAGTAATAAAAAAAAAAACAATAGCGGTCTTCTTTACTCTTCAGGGAACTTGAATATGCTAAAAAGAGAACAATCCCATTTCTGTGGTATTGATCCGCATGGTATTTGTGGCAGTAGCCAACAGTCCGAATGCTTAACATTTTGTCGATGGATATAAAGGTTGTCGCATAATTCATTTTTATTTATGATGATGTCACACTTACCATAGAGAAACAAAATTACCAACCTTTCCCAGGCCATGGAATCGATAAACTTACGTACCTAGTACAGGGTGATAGCTCTTAGAAGGTGCTTCGGGTTTGTACTTCTCTCTCACTCGCTCTTAATAAGAGCGTAGGTATGGGAGCGAGAGACAAGTTCAAACACGAAGCACCTTCTAAGTGCTCACATTCATTCCATCTTACACAAACTTTCTTCTCTGCCGAAATATTAGACCATAATATAATGATCTAACACATTTACAAAACAAAACTCTTAAGTCAATAACCTCTCAAAAAGTTGTTGATAATTTCGTGTCCACATTTTGCACAATGAGGCTAACCTGTCATTATCTTACTCGTTTTCGCAATAAGAAGCTTCAAGAAAATGAAATGCTATAGCAATAACCGTGTCAGAGTGCAAACATTGACGGCCGCCAAAACTGACAAAGTTAAACTTCCTTAATTTCAGTCCTTAATTGGTTCACTTTTTCGTGAAAATGCCCAAGTACGGCGTACTTACTCGACTTTACCAGGAAGTGTAGACGGTTTTCAGCAAAGTTAGCAAATAGCCGATATTTTCATTTAGTAATAAGTTTAAAATAGCTCCGTAACCTGTGCCGGATTGCACGCTAAGAGAGCCTTCTTTTGTTGCTGTGAAGAAAGTGTGGAGCCCTTACGCTTTACCACTGAAAATATCGCGAAAGCCGTCAACGGTAGAGTTGTGGTAAATCGCCAGGGCATGAGGATCTAAGCCTTGAGCATATAATATATGCTGGGCCTATTTCTTTGGCTACCGTTATAGGTAAGATCTTCGAGCGGTTGTTGCAGCCCGAACCTGTGAACCATATTGATATTGACTATGCTCAGTTTGGTTTCCGTCCAGGTCTCTCGACAGACTCGGCCATCGTCAGCCAGAAGTATGCCGTTAACTACTATCTGAGACACGACACTTCTATCTACGCGTGCTTTCTAGGCCTTAGCCGCGCATTCGATCTAATAACTTATGAAATTCTCTGGAGTAAAATGCGTGGCTATGGAGTTCCTCGGAAAAAGTAAGGATAGGTGATGTTTGTGTAAATAGTCTTAGCTACGCGCGTGACATGGTGCTTCTCAGTCTCTCTATCAAGGGCATGAGTAAGTTACTTTCAATCTGTGAGAAATATGTCAACTCTCACGGACTGATCTACAACGTTGATAAAACCAAACTCATGGTTTTTCGGGCAGGAAGAGGTCCGGACAATGTAACAGAGGTCAAATAAAGTGGTTCATCGGTACGGGTTGTTAAGCAGTTTAAGTACTTAGATCACGTACTTACAGAGGACTCTCGGGATGATAGAGACATGGCACGCGAGATGGGGACCCTAGCGATAAGGGGTAACATTTTAGCCCGAAGGTTTGGCTGATGTAGCAAGCAAGTGAAACTAACATTATTTAGTGCATACTGCCTATCATTCTACACCTGCTAGCTCTGTAAATAATAAATAAATGTCAAAAATTAAGTCAAGTTCTCATGTGATTACCATAAGTTTTTTCTGTACAGCTACAGTATGTTACGATATCATGTAATGCTGCGACATACCCATGCGTATTTAATAAGATAACTGCAAAGTAATAGCTCTTGGTAATTATTAATTGACTGCCAACAATGTAGTGCTAAACTTTTCTCATTGGCACCTTTTCTCGGCACTTGGTCTATGTATGTGGCATTTTAATTAGGAGTACCTTTCGCCTTTTCCATATTTAGTAATTATTCCATTTTAATTTTGCTAAAAATAAAATTATCTTATATTTCTTCGTTTTGAACAAAAATATATTAAACGTGATTGAGTTTCACATTTCAATCTTAAACAAAATTTTCACAAAAGTTGTCTCAGTCTTGACCACAATTTAGTCGAAACGCCTTTCAGTCTTAAACAAAATTTTGTCAAAACGCGTTTTGGTCTTAATCTCAATTTAATCAAAAGGGGTTTAAGTCCTAATGCATGGTGGTCTTTTAGTCTAAAATCTGCTGAAGTCCTATCGTGTTTAAGTCTAATTACTATGTAGCTCAAACAGCCTTACCCATAACGTGTTTTATTTAGTATAACGGAGATGTAATCGTGCTTATTAGGAAGTTCGCTTTTTATACTAAACGCGTTTTAGGTTTATGTACAATATTGGTATATTACGTTTTAGGGAGACGTAGAACAAAGGCCTGCTGCTTAACGTTCCTCTATGATCGCGTACATTTTGACTTGATCGTTCCATTTAAATAAATATAGTTGTCCTTTTCTTTGATATCTCACTATCATGGCGTCAGATTTTTTACAGCAACAAAATTGAATAATAATTTGGCCTCTTTATAACATTCTTTAGATTGAATTTCAGAAAATCCTTGTGTTAAGTTGTTTGTAGTAAACGGAGAATAGAACTTGGATATCTTTAATCACGTAAAGAAATCGACGGCCCTCGAATAGAGTTTTAAAGCTATTATTGGTCTAATTTAATAATTACCCGACTGCGGCGGAGCCCAAAAGGAGGGTTATGTTTTTCACCGTCATGTATGTCCAGTTCTATGTTCCCCGCTACAGCAAAAACGGCTCGGACGATTTTGACAAATGAGGTATATTGGATTCGTCTTCGCAGCGAGAGTGTCATAGGATACCTAAACTGTTAAAATTTAAATGTCAACAATGGCCATATTACAATTATTAACATATGTAGGTATATCGACGACAGTATAAAAAATGCAGTGGGATTTTTAAAGCTTGCTTTTCATATAGTTATTTCTAAGTTGTTTTAACTTTAATCGAGAATTCCCGAAATAGGTATAATTTAATAAACTAAAAGTATGCAAAATTCATGTGAGCAAACCGGTAACTTATTTGACCCCTCTTTTCCCTCCTTGAATTATCTTATCTTATTTTTTATAAGATTTTTTGAAATGTTTTATTTTGTTGGAACGTACTGGGCTGCTCATACTGATATTAATGAATAGATATTTTTCTTCTACGATTTTATTAAATGTCTAAGTAACGACAGAAATTAACAGCAACATTTTCAATATCTAAAGAGGTACCTCCTTGCATACCCCGTTATCAGTGTTGCAGAATCATTGAAAACCCTAGGGTTGGCACTGCACATTTTTTTTAACTAACATATATAACCAACTTATTGATGCACGTTTTTAGGGTTCCGTAGTCAAACTAGGAACCCTTATAGTTTCGCCATGTCCGTCTGTCCGTCCGTCCGCAGCCTAGCTCAGAGACTCTTAGTAGTAGAAAGCTGTAATTTGGCATGAATATACATTTTAGTTACGCCAACAAAGTGGTAAAATTAAATCTTGAAAAAAAATGTTTTTAGTGTACCTCCCCTACACGTAACGTGGGGATGTATTTTTTTTTCTCGTCTACCCCATAGTTTGGTGTGTCGTTGGATAGGTCTTGAAAATATATTGCGGTTTTGTCACAACAATTTTTCGATTAAGTGATCCGTTTATGAAATATTAAGCTTTAAAGCGCTATTTTTTTTTAGAGTCAAGCGTCCCCCCGTACACCCAAATCTACAAGTATTAAAATTCTGAAAAATATCTTAAATGAAATTACATGCAATGAATTTAATAGGGAAAACTACCGCGACTAAGTAGACTGGATTGGTTCTTGAGTTACTAACGGTTTAAATGTTTATAAACTACCGAAAACTCACTTGCGCTGTTGGTTAACTGACCGCGACCACCCGCGACCTAATTATGTCGATGTATGGGGATAACAGCTTTCCAACGGAAAAGTGAAGTTTGTCGCGAGGTCTATTTTGTTTGTAGTAACGGCTTCGGAACCCTACACTGAGCATGGTCCGACATGCTCTTGCCCGGTTTTTAATTTATATATTTTAAGTTTTAAAACATAATAAAACCTCTTTTCGGCCCGTAATTAAAAGAGGTTTTATTTTAACTCCATATTAGGTGGTTGCGTCATTTATTTGTCAATATTGATTAATGTCGTATATAATTCGTTGGCTTAGTATTCAGTTAAAATCATGAATTTCCTCAATGATCACGCTGAATTTTCCCAGTTTTATAGAGAGCCGATGGCCAAATTAGAAGTAATCCGATTGCGAAGCGGAAATGGTTGGTAAATTTAGAACATATAATCACAGTACCTATATAAATTAGGTAAAGCATTATGTCAATGTGCAATAGACAGTAATATTTTTCAAATACATAAGCATTCAAGTTGCAGTTAAGTTTCAGTTCTTTTCTGTTACAGATAAAAATACGATACATTTGTGCCCATGCACTATAAATTTTAACGTAAGATGCCTAAGATTCTTGTTAAAACCTGTCGACATATATAAGTATGGCGATTGTTGGGATGAAGTAGTGGAACTGTTTAGAAAATTTAAAGAATGTGAAAATGGGTTGTCAATAGAAGAATTAAATTGTACAATCGGGGTAAGAAAACCTTCGTCAGTTATCTTTTTCATTCCTTTGTCAAGTCATAAACTCTTAGTACCTTTTGAAACTAAAGCATTACGCAGACAACCGCACATAAAATTATACTAACATAGTATGATAACAAGGGTCAAATTAGTGCACACCTTTGACCTACGTCTAGTTTCATATCGACATCAAATCTTTTTAATGGCATATTTAATTATTACAACCTTTTAATTAGTTACGATATCTTCTGTTTAATTGTCAATGTCTGTCACTGTCACATATTTTTTCAATAATAATATATTGCTCCGTCGTGTGATAATGCCGAGGAATTTAAGCATAGAGGAAAGAGCTGCAATTATTGCAGACCATGAAGCTGGGTATAATATTAGTGAAATTTCGTCAAATTTCAACATAACAAGAGATACTGTAAGGTTCTGGATCATCAGACACGCGGAAGAAGGTAATCTTACTGATCATCGCCATACCAGTTCTGGACGCCGCCCGACCCTCACCCATGAACAATTAAATTGTATGAGGCAAAAATATGAAGAAAATGGTTTTGAGAAAACTAGTTTTTTTGCTGAAATGTTTGACGTGTCTCCAAGAATAATAAGAAATGCATTGCACTCAATGGGATTACATCACCGCCGTCCTGCCAAAAAAGTGGCTTTAGCTAGTGCTCATAAAGCTCAACGTCTAAGTTTTGCCCGATTATATTTAAATTTCGATTGGTGTCACACAATTTTTACGGATGAAAAGAGCTTCCAATCATGGTAGACTACACTTGTGGAGAATAATTGGAACGAGGTATACGGAGGACCGTATTGTGCCAAATTTCTGTTCTGGACGCATATCTGCCAACATTTGGGGTTGGATGTCTGCTGATGGAGTAGGCGAGCTTGTTGACCTTCCACCTAGAGTAAACGCTGCAAGCTACATAACTTTTCTGGAGGACAGCATGCAGCAGCAGTAGCGTTCGCACTTTATTTGCGGGTAATGAGCTAACCGAGTTCGATTTTGTCCACGACAACGCCCGTATCCACACAGCACGTATCGTGAACGAGTGGTTCCATCGGCATCCTGAGGTGGTGGTAGTGATTCCGTGGCCTGCAAAATCAGCGGATATAAACCCGATCGAAAATCTGTAGGGTTTGATGGTGCAGCGGTGGGTAAATAACAACGAGAGGAGCAAAGCAGCTGTTGTAGAACATTGCCGAAGTGTTTGGGAGGGCTTTAGAGGAACCGACATATGCTCTCGTCTTGTTGTCTCAATGCGAGAGCGTCTACAAGCTGTTATTGATGCGGATGGCGGATACACTCGGTTTTAGTAAGCACGATTTACATCACCGCCATTTTTGATTTCGAAATTGTGGCGCTTGAAGTGGAGAGCTTTATTAAGGCCCTATCATCCCGGCTCATAGACTCCTCCTAAGATCCTAGAGCTGGTGCTTGCCTCTCCCAAAGGATTGAGCTAGCTATCCAGAGAGGTAATTAAGCCAGTGTCATAGGGACCATGCCGCGAGCGGACCTGCGAGAGGGGGTGTTCTATTTAAATTTACATACGTTTAGTTTAAATTTTTAATTGTAAATGTTGAATTCTGTAAATATTTGGTTTGAGTTAAGTTTGTTTATTTAAATAAATTTTACCATAGTTGCAAATTATGTTTACTATTTTATTTACTTTTACTAACTATACATCCACGAGACGGCACTATTGAACACGAACTCAAGCCGCATACTCGTAAACAAGATGACACAGTTGTTATCGTTATCTCTTTCAGAAGATATCTTATCAAAGCAATTATCCAAATCTCCGATATTACACGAGCATTCACGAAGCATAGTCCTTCGTGAAAGCTTTGTAGTCTAAAAAGTTGGTAACCTTTAATTGTAACTGTCATCCCGACTAGCGGCGAGTGACAGTCGACCACCGACTGCAATATGTCATACTCAATCGGTAAAGCAGAGTATCGCTCATTCTGAGCAAACGAAAATAGATCTTAAGGTGACGAACCTTTTCTTACCCCGACTGTACATGCAATAGCCAAACATCAGAATTAAAAAAAATGGTAATGAAAATATCACCTCTACAAATGGAAACTTTTTGGATTGAAGTGATTAATGTAATTGAAAAGTATCTTGTAGTGTAGTTTATCCCTAAATAAAATGCGATTGTACGGGCACAAAATAATTTTATTTCTCGAGAAAGTGCTCTTGATATAAACCTTATCCATCCAATAAATTACTACAAATCTGTTATTTTACCTGTAAAAACATTCTTCTAACTAAAACGTTTTATATACCAATATATATATATATATAGGTTATAGGTTAGAGCGGGCTGGTTTCCGCCACTCGACGACTTAATGTATGCGCCTTTTTTGCGTGCTGGGTTTTGGCACTACTCTTGCCAACCCAGTTCTACCAGGAAGCCTAGCAAACCCTTGATGTTGCCGACGGCTTCCGGTAGCGACCTCGGTGTTCCGAGGTGACGTGCCCGGTATGTTGCCACCTAAGGGCATTCCATGATGACGTGGGCCGCGGTTTCCTCCGCCGTCATACAGGCTCTGCACAGGGGGCTGTCTGTAACACCTAATGTGAACAAGTGTTTGTTAAACAAGGCATGGCCAGTTATGGCTCCAGTTAGTAATCGAAGTTGGGCCCTTTTGAGAAGTCGTAGCTTACGCGATAATCCGGGATTGATTATCGGAAGGGCTTCCTTACTTTGCCTGCAGGTGTTTAGGTTGCTCCAGTAGTGTTGGTGCTTTTCCTTAGTGAAGTCCGTTTCCGTAGTTTATATACCAATATGTCACATGTCACCTTGAGAATGAAATAAATACTGTGCGACAACCCTATGCCTAAGTTTCAATGGATCTGCAACACTGATAACGGGGTTTGCTACTTGGGTACCTACTTGGGTTGTGATGGACTGTGTGTAGTACCATGTTATCACAAGCAATAGTTACGTGACAATTAGATGCGCGTGGTACCATTACTTCATTGTATTTACTATTAAGTCCATGAGGAAAACCCGAATCAATGAAATGTATATTCAACATGGTTTAAGTTCTTACCTGTAAATCCTGGAATAGCTCCCATTGGCATAACGAATAAACTGACAAGTAAATCGGCAATTGCTAATGATAATAAGAAATAATTAGTCACATTTTGTAGTCTCTTGTCTAAACAAATTGCCAAACACACCAATATGTTACCTACTCCACCTAATATGATAAAAAAAATAACAAAGAGAAAGTTCCAGTCATATTCAGTTTGGTTAGGCAAATACTGTTTTGAATCATTTTGAAAACTCCACATACATTCAAAATATTCCGGGATGCCGTTTACAAATTTACGATGATGAAGAATATTTCGCTGATAACTTCGACTAGATAGATTGTGAGAACAAGATAATAGATCCCATTCACAGATTTGGGGCATCGGTAAACTGAGCCACATATCCTTTATTGCATTTTCATACACAACTGACGCCATCTTAAGCTTGAAATCAACGTCGCACACTGATTCGTTGCGGTAAATACCAAAAGTGTCATTGGAATATCTGTTGCATGTATAAGAGGTTTCATTTTGAATATCAATGTTAAAGTTACACTTGTAAAAATGTTGTAGGCTTGGAAATCCACCATTCTGGCAGTTAAGTCCATAGGATGAGCCTCCGCAAGCTTCGCCAGTAATTAATGTACATCCATATTCTTGTGATTCTAAAAAAGTGTAGTTTATCATGCCGATGCGATGACATGTATTCCTTCCTTACGTCAAAACATTTATCTGTTAGTAGGAATTGCTGTTTGTAAGTCGCAGATTTCTGGTACGTGCTTTATAGACAACCTGTAACAATATGAGCATGCAATTATAATATAACAGAGTTTTACATGAAAACTATTCTATGTACAATAATAATAGAATAATAATGTGTAATAGAATACAATAGAATAACTTTATTTCCGGCAACAAGGCCCATATTTACAAATACTTTACAAACTAACTTAAAATTAGTATTATTACAAAAACTCATTCACGGTGTCAACAACACTGATTGAGATATATTTTGTAACTAGCTTTCCGCCCACGACTTCGTCTGCGGAGAGTTAGAACTTCTGTTAAAAGTATAGAAATAGTAGTCATCAAAGGGGTTTTTTAAATGAAAAAAATCCAAAAGGTGAACGTTAAAGGTTTATTTTAAAAACTGCTTTTGAAGTTAATGAGTTTCATGTGTCTGACTCGCCCGTCATGATCGAAGTAAACTAAATATGGTTTTGAACTTTCTCCAAATTTCACTCCGCGTACCTTTTACTATTACTACTTGTTAGGATGTATCGATGATTTAAAGAACTCAGATACGACACGATACGACAAACGACCTTGCATTGAATAAGGTTTGAACTTAAAATATCGATTAAAAAAGACTAAATAAACTTTGAAAAAACATAGGCATTTATTATTATCATAAAACACAACAATTAAACTCTCCGTCTACCTTTAAATCTAAAATAGTTTTTGCGATTAACTTATGTCATAGTATTAAAATAATGCTATAATATTAAAATAATTATAACCAAAGTGTGCACCGTTGGTAACCCTACATCAGCCAGTACTAGAAGACGGTCGGTTAAAAAGATGTAACGGACCAAGTTACAATTATATTAGTACTTGTTTCATAGCAGTACAGGAACTGAGGGCTCAGACAAGATGCACTACGCTAACTAACGTTTCTATTCGATTCGTGTTTAAACCAATCGCGTCACTGGTAGACCACGTGACTTTTCGTATCACGTCATCTTCCAGTGACGCGATTGGTTTAAAAACGAATCCCATAGAAACGTTAGTTAGCGTAGTGCATCTTGTCTGAGCCCTCTGGTTATATTTCGTATACTTTTTTGAACGTATCATTGTATTTATCCCATGATAACTGTGACCTGCTGTGACCTGCTCGTAGACACTATGCTTGTGACATTCTAAGACGTAAATGTGTATCAAGTTTATAACATTTGATTTTAGATGTTTTGCTACGTTACTATTAAAACCGCCTCACAGAGACAGTAGAAACCGCTTAATACGATCACGTTTAATACGATTTCCCGCATAATACGCCATTTTCTGCCGGTCCCTGCAACTTAAGGCCTGTTTTGTTAATACGACTCGCGTCCCGCTTAATACGTCATCTAAAACTATAATACCAAGTTATGTACGCGGGTGAAAAAGAGTTACGACTAAGCATATCGTACTAATATTACGCAAGGATTTTCCTGGATATTCACCCATAGACGATAATGTTGCAACTTAAGTGCTTTCAGTCGAAGACCTTATTGAAAGTGCAGGTTCCACCCAAAACGCAACCCTAAGTGATGATGAAGACGCACACAAACAGGAGGAAACGCCTCCAATTTTGTCAAATACTCAGGCGTTGTCAGTTGTAGCAGATTTAAGACGCTATGTATCGTCTATGGTTAATAGCGAAAAAACGATCCATAAAATAAATTATATTGAAAATCTTGTTATAACAAATGCACCCAAATCGTTACGTGAAACTAAAATAAATAATTACTTTAAGTAAAACAATTGCTATTAATATACTTTTACATAAACATATTTTTTGTGTCTTCCATTTAAAATAAACAAATTACATGTACCTACATGAAATAATATTAGTTTTATTTTAACGTTTAGTACGATTT
This sequence comes from Acleris literana, assembly GCA_946894065.1. Taxonomy (NCBI): domain Eukaryota; kingdom Metazoa; phylum Arthropoda; class Insecta; order Lepidoptera; family Tortricidae; genus Acleris; species Acleris literana. Next base: position 40,221,763 of record OX335668.1, on the reverse strand, counting down.
CCCGTTTAAGACGCATTTTTGCTAGGTCCCTTCAGAATCGTCTTAAGCGGGTTCTACTGTAGTCTAATTCCCTGTCGAACCTTTTTTTTGCATACCTGAATAACCAGTCCACCAAACTCTAGCCTTAAAAACCCCTGTTGCTCGCAGACCCCTGCGCACGGGCAGTCTAAACTTGTCATTGTCACAAGTGCACATCTTTGTTCTCGGCGATCTCGTTTTTGCAACGTGTTCACTTTGCAGAGGTGTTTTTGTGTGGCAGTGTTTTTTTAAAATAGCTTTCGACCATGGAAGAAAGAGGTATGTACCTTATGATGCTTTTTTATTTTACTGTGTATAACAATAAATAACATATTTTAAAGCAGTTAAATTTGCTTTCATGAAATTAAATATTTTAACAGTAAAATATTCAAAAAAATGTCTTTTTGTTTATGTGTCGGGTCTTGGCGGGTTAAACTTTTTTCACTAAAATAAACTTAGGGTCAATATGTCCGCCTGTCCGCCTTCTTCCGCCATTTGGTTTTTCAATAGGTTAAAGACAAATGGTCAGAAACTTGAATTGTTTAAAATATACATTTTTGTTTTCTTTTTCCACAGATTCTTCGGAAATGATTAAGGAATTTCCTAAAAAAGCATTGTTTCAAACGATGCAAGAGTTTGAAGGAGAGAAATTGGAGAAAAGTTATTTTTGCTGGAACAGAAATTGGGTCAAACAACTTGAGCAATGGCCCCGAGCATTCAAAAAAATGTTTTAAAGCGTGCTTTAAGGTATATTTAGAGTGATTTTAGACAATCCAATGGAAAAATGCACAATACAAAGAAGAGCGCATTTTAAAAAGCAAAGAAAAATGCCTGACATCTTCTTTCTATAAAATTACCTATTTGGTCTCCGGAAGTAGTAGTACAAAAAAGGCAAGGACGGCCTGCCAAGGATTTTCAAGAATTAAATGCTTGTAGCAAGCGACGAAAAACGACGCAACTACGAAAAGACGTATCTGCCGAAGAGCTGACATATGCAGCAGGTGTAAGCCAGCCATTTAAAAAAAAGATAATGGGTAATCTTGGAGGTGATATCGAGTGGCCACAGTGTAGACACACTTTGCAGCGTATGCACATGAGACTTGCAAAATGTACGTTGAGCTAAAGCATTTTATAAATAAATAATAATAAATGGGTGGTACCCTATGTCACCCACAATGCATAAAGTTTTAATGCATGGTGTCTAGGTCATAACTCATGCCATACTGCCAATAGGACAGCTTTCGGAAGAGGCAGCTGAGGCGCGGAATAAGAATTTCCGCCAACACAGATTAAATTTCTCAAGAAAATTTTCAAGAATAGATTGTAGTAGAGATGTACCTACTAAATAGACTGTTATTGAGCTCCGACCCATACCTCAGCTGTAAAAGAGAAAAGCAGCGAAAGAAAAGTAAACCATTTACAAGGGCAGCAGTTAGTCTAATGGCCGAATACACACCCGTACCTCAACATGACCTTTCAAATGACCAGACTAGCGATGAAAATGATGATGAAAATGAAAAATCTGATTAATTAGACATAATTGATGTAGAAAGTAATTTTTGTGGTGATACGTCATCGCAGAATTCTTTTTAATACATATTTACAGTCAATTATTATGTTTTATTTCACCACAAAACACAAAAACCCATTAAACAATTTTGATCGGTTTTTTGACACAAATACTCCTCTGTGCCTCTTGATATTTTATTCAGTTTAACAAAAAATCAGCATACACACATACTATCCTTAATTCTGAACTAATGGTGGATATATAATGTTGATCTCATCAAACATTATAATGTTTCTTTTTAAAAGCATCGTCAATTTTTAAGAAGTGCCGATACACGGAGCAAACAAAACTGCATGAGGACTCATGCAGTTTTGACTCCTCGGAAATTAACAACCCGATATATTCATTTCTCTTGCCTTCTTTATCTTCGACGCAATCCGGACCGTTCACTTCTATCTCCGGTGTTGTTTCTTCAGGTTCATATATTGGTGATGCTTCTTGTTTATATTTTTTGTGAACTGTTGGTACTAGAATGTACTTAATCGGGCATAAAAGTACATATCAAATATACATATCGTTATCTCTATCTAATTAACCTGTATTCTCATAAATAAAAAACCGGTCAAGTGCGAGTCGAGTGAGAGTGTTTAAGATAATATGCTTGGTAACCGCCAAAGAAAATATGCATTTTGTTATGAACTTTATTTTCTATGCCATAAGGTCCATTTTGACTAGCCTAAATTTTAACACAGTTTTTCAAAGTATTTTTGTTATTTTTCAAAAACTGTAAATAATTAACACTTCATTTTAATTTTTCCATAAAATATAAGTAAAAATGTATACGGCACGATATTTTCAGATTTTTTGATTGATAAACTTCGAAGATAACGATCATTTTTTGTACATTTTTGGCTATAAATAAAAAAATATATAGTAATAAATAAATATATAGGTATATGTTTTTGAAATGTGCAGATTGCACCCTTTCATGACACCCCATTTGCTATAATCGAACTACTTTCATTTTTTAACCCTACACCCCTTTTCAGTCTGAAGTTGCGAGTTCGGCCATGGGATTACTAAGAAACCAACCAAATTTACGATAAAAAAATAACCAATATTACCTATATTTTTCATTACTTAATCAGATAGGACATATTAAAATAAGCATTTTTTATTGATTGAAGTTTTTCTATAAACTTGCCCGTTTAGGAACTAGAGAAATCCGAAGTTGTAAGTTAGGTCATACAAATACTATGAAACCAGGAATAGTAAATTGGATTAAAAAAGTTTTTATTACTGAATCATGTGGAGCATGATAAAATAAGCATGTTTTTCATATAAAGTTTATTTATAAACTCAATTGTTCCGAAGCTATGATTTTTTTAAATTAATAATAACTAGCTTCTGAGAGCACGTCCGCGCGTTGTGCCGGCGCACTCTGGGCTGAAAATCGGCTTTCATAGACATAGGAATCGAAGTTAGCATTTTAATACTTTTTTGCTTGAAATGGCTATCACTTGCCATTATTATGCTAAATTATAATCTTGGCATGATTTGGCACGAAAACCTATGAGTTATAATTTTTTGCCGAAAAAAATGTATGGAGCTGGAACGAAAAAACTGAATACCTCGGGAATCGCAGAAAAAACACAAATATCCTTACGGCCGGTAATACTACTAATTATTCCTGATTTTTTGACATACTACATATTTCAGTGGTACGTGCGGTTTTTTTTTTTAAATCGTCAAAAATTTTCATTCAAGTTTTTCAACCCCGACGACTTAATTTAAAGGTGAAATACAGAAATATGTATGTTTTGCATCTAATTTGCTCAAATTATGAAAAATATTACATTGAAATAAAACCAAAGGCATTCCCGAGCTCATGTTACGTCTCAAAATATTATTTTTTCTTTTATTTTCTGCGGTAATGAGGAATCACGATATCTAATTGGACATAATTAGGAAATTGCATCAATTAGTAATGATAATGATCATATCAATGATTAGTAATAAGTAATAATCAGTGATCGGAAATAGGTGAGCTAATTGATACATGTTCATTCAATAATGTATTCCCATCTCTATCACGCATGAATGAATATGCGTCAAGTTTAGGCAAATTAGCTCTACCTATTCCGATCACTGGTAATAATATAAATAAATGAAGATTTTAGGAGGTTCAGGGAACATAACTCCAGGAAGAAAAGAAGACAAGCATCCAACGAGGATATTCAACATGCTAATTTTATCCTCCGATCCTCTAATTACTGCAATGAGACCGACCCTGGATGCAAAGAAGAAACAGGCGTTTTTTATAGAAACGATAGACCTGCTTAAGTTAGAGGAACCCCAAACGGAGGTTTTGGGTGCGTGTGACGTAGAACCTGACTCCTAATTAGATTCAGAAGATAGTGATATAGAAGGATAAATTAAAAGTAAAAAATATTGTAAGGTTATGGTGTGCTTTTTATACTTTACTTATTTATTATTTGTTTTTCTTTATAGTTGTTATATTTCTGTATATTTGTTTTTTTATGTAATAAAATTAACTTATGTAAAAAAACACTGAAAATTTGATATACAATGCCCCATCCTTTATCAAAAAGGCAAAATATACATATTTCTGTCTTTAATTTTTAAAGTAGGACGTCGGGGTTGAAAAAATTTAATTAAAAATTTCGTCAATTTAAAAAAAAAAACCGCACCTAGCACTAAAATGTGCAGTACGTCAAAAAACTAGGAATAATTAGTACTATAACTGGCTGTAAGGATATTTGTGTTTTTTTGCGGTTCCCGAGTTATTTAGTTTTTTCATTCCAGCTCCATACATTTTTATCGGCAAAAAATTATAACTCATAAGTTTTCGTGCCAAATTATGCCAAGATCATAATTTAGCATAATAATGGCAAGTGATAGCCATTTCAAGCAAAAAAATATTAAAATGTTAACTTCGATTCCTATGTCTATGAAAGCCGATTTTCAGCCCAGTGTGCGGCGCGTCTATAGTGTGTAAACGTTTTTTAAGCAATATTAAAAGTTGATGTTAGGGCGTTCGGTGCGCCGAAATTTTCACTGATTTCTTTGGATGCGCTCTTTTCGTTATTTGCTGGGTTTTAGTTGTTTGTTGGGTTTGTTTTTGTTGGGCTAATTTTAATCGTTTGGGTTTTTAGTTGGTTAGTACTTTTTTTGTTGGGGTTTAGGTTTGTTTGGGTCTTTAGTTGGGGGTTTGGGTTTTTGGTTGGTTTGTAGTATCCAGCCTGGCTATTGTTGCGATCGAAGCCGCCGCGGTGTCCTGACTGCGCTGTAAAAATGATGTGTGAAAAATCAGCGACATATAAGTTAGGATTCCGTTGGCGATGTTATATAAAATCGTGTCGCTTAATAATATCACCAAAAAATATACTTTTTTTGAAAAAAGTAAGGTGAGTGTGATGAACACTTTACGGCTCATAATGCACTTTTTTAGGAAAGATAAAGTAACACAGGCGGCGCAAGACGTAGGCGTAACAAAAATGAGCGCCACACAAATTTATCATTACTTCAGAGAGGTACGTGAGGTAGCGGAAGCGCGTGACCGGACAATGATTGGCGGTCCAATGGATGTTTTAGAGGTTGACGAAAGTCACCTCTACACGAACAAATATCACCGGGGGCGTCTTTTAAAGCGCCAGACTTGGACATTCGGCTGCGTCAGCCGTTTGACAAAAAAAGTGCATGTGGAGCTGATTAAAGATAAAACCCGCGCCACTTTGGACCACATTATACAGGCCGCGGTGCAGGAAGTTTCGTTTATTATGTCCGACATGCACCGCGCGTATACTGGGGTCCATTTGCGTTTGGGCATGCGGGGTCATGCAACTGTGAATAACAGTGAGGAATTTGTAGCAGGCGAGATTATCATAGACGCTGATCCACGTTTGGGGCAACCGATTCCCGGGTCGTAACGGCGTAGTTTGCAAGTGCACACAAATACAATTGAACGGCAATGGCTGGAGCTGAAGCGCCATTGCCATTCAAGTCGCAGTGAAAAAAAATGGAAATGGTATATCGGGGAGTTCATGTACAGACAAAATATTTTGCGGCCCTGCCCAACACCCGCCGCAAGATTTCGCAGACTCCTGGCGGACATACACAAAGTGTACCTTATTTTTAGTACTATCTTCACGATACATAAATAAAAACCACCAGTTATGTGGACATAATTTTCACCCCATCGAAATAATTCTTAATTCCCAAACGCCTTGTAATTTTTTAACTTTTGGACCCCCATATCTCGGTAATTATTGACCTGAGAGAAAAAGTTTACATAATAAAAGATACCTACTTATTTTAGCATTATCTACACGATATAATAAAAAAAAACTACGTCCCAAAATCGGGCCCCTTTTGGTATACCCTGACCCGTTTGACAGTACGTGAGTTGTCAAGGCGTCGTGTTATCTTTTAAATTATTAAATAACTGGAGTTTCTTTACGACCTTACAACATTAAACTACACCCAAGTATGAGGAACATTTTATTTATAATGACGAGATTCAGTGTCATAGGACGTGGAGCAAGAAAAAGTGGAAATCAAAAAAGTTTAACATTGCACGGGTAAGTTACAAGTTTTTTCTCCCACATGCTCGGAAATGTTAACCTTACGGTTGTAAAATCAGTCCGCGAAGTTCTGAGTTCCAGGTCCAGGCAAAATTAAAAAAAACAATTTTTTTATTTACCAACAGCAGCGGCCGCGAAAATGTATGAAATTTCATTATGTACCTGGTGTTTAACTTTTAAAAACCATGATTAGACTAGGATAACTATCTCCAAACAGCCAAACACTCGTGCAATCAAAATTCTTCCTTGTATATTTTACTTTTTAAATGTCATAGACTAAAAAGTTAAGCCTTTTCAAACAGCGTTTACAACGTATATAAAAGTGTGTCAAATAGTTAGACTTTTTTAAATAGAAATTGCGTTCATAAACAAAATAAATTGCCGAAATAACATAAACGCGTAATAAATGTTAAAGTTTAAACTATATTTTATACAAATTGAATTTATTACGTTTAAATTTGTGATTGCTCTATTTAAGTGTTATACTAAATCGTACGTTTCTGTTCTTTTTTTCAAGGAAATATTGGGACTGTGTTTAATATTATTAACTATTGTGTTAAATTTCCTCACATTGTTGGAGAAAAGCACTATACAAGCCTCGACCGGTAAGGGCGGTTGCTGGACTCGTATATAGCGCAGCCTCGACTGCGTCTCGGCCACGCTAACTCTACTCGTCCCGCAACGGCCTATTTCCCGGTCTGTGCAGTAATGTACTATTTCTCCAACATGCTCGGAAATGTTAACCTTACTGTTGTCAAATCAGCCTGCGAAGTTCTAAGTTCCAGGCCCAGGCAAAATTAAAAAAAAACAAAGTTATTATTTACAAACGGCAGCGGCCGCGAAAAATGTGTGAAATTTCATTACATACCTGGTGTTTTACTTTTTAAAACCATGTTTGGACTAGGATAACTATCTCCGAACAGCCAAACACTCGTGCAATCAAAATTCTTCCTTGTATATTTTAGTTTTTAAATGTCATAGACTAAAAAGTTAAGCCTTTTCAAACAGCATTTACAACGTATTTAAAAGTGTGTCAAATAGTTTGACTTTTTTTTGTAATAGAAATTGCGTTCATGAACAAAATTAATTGCGGAAATAACATAAACGCGTAATAAATGTTATAGTTTAAACTATATTTTATTCGAATTGAATTTATTACGTTTAAATAATTTGTGATTTTATTTAATGCTTCATTTCAGTGTCATACTAGATCGTACGTTTTTGTTCTTTTTTTCAAGGAAATGTTGGGACTGTGTTTAATATTATTAACAATTGTGTTAAATTTCCTCACATCTTGGAGAAAAGCACTATACAAGCCTCGACCGGGAAGGGCGGTTGCTGGACTCGTATATAGCGCGGCCTAGACTGCGTCTCGGCCACGTTAACTCTACTCGTCCCGCAACGGCCTATTTGCCGGTCTGTGCAGTAATGTACTATTATTGAAATGTCGCTCAGTTTTAACAATATTGCGTGTTTTGAGTATGTAACATATTATTATTAAACTATAGACCAGGATTAATCGTGCGTTATAAATAGGATTGTGTTTTATTTAAGATATTTTCGTACGAAATTAAACAGTACTTTAGACAGATAGTGTTGTTCGTGATTGAAATATCGATAAATAAGTTACGATGGATACTTTCGGACTAATCGTCAGTTTTTATTAAATTACTAGCCAGTAACCGGCGCGTTGCTGCCAATCTATATCTTTTTTCTGTTGCCTGTCAATTGCCTGTCTAAAATAATAATAATAATAATATCCGATCGCTACCAAACTTCACAGGATCACTTGCTGGGGTATCCGAAGATTGCCTGTAAACTTCATCAAAATCGGTCCAGCCGTTTTGGAGTCCATAGGGGACAACATATTACATACACTTCAATTTTTATATGCCTACAGTGTGTCCCTGGATATAGTGCACAAACGAATAAGAATGTAACTAGATGCAATTTCACCGATAAAAAAGGGAAAAGAATTTTCTTTTTGTAAGTTTTAAAAAAAAACCTTTATAGCTGTGAACACTATCGGAACAAAGTGAAATATCTCGCTTTATGTGAGGTCTATTGAGATGAAATAAACGGTTTTTAAATCCCAGAGCATTTCGTGTGTCAAACAAATAAAAAAAATACGGCATTATAGACATTAATGAACAATTAGGTACTTACCTATGTTTTTTATTTCTTAGATGATATATTATTGAGGCTAGTTATTAATTTTCTTTTCAGCCACAGGCCACTCAAGATAATTCTGCTACATTGACTGAAAATAGGCCAGATTTTTCTCCTTTATGTTATTACGTTTTATGGGCGCCGAGGAAGCCGTGACTGCGTTTCAAAATGCCGTCCAAGAAACCCCGAAGGACGACTCTGGGCAAAGTGCTTTTCTCAGTGGTTCCATCGGATGCTTCGATGTATTGATTTGAATGTACACTATTTTGAAAATATATAACAAAACTAATAACTAGGGGTCGTACTTTTGATGCCGATGACGTCAAAATTACGATTTTACACACAGGGTGCTCTGCTTTCATTTGGCAGTTGTTTAGGTATGTATTAACTGGTGCAAGGGATAAGTTCGCCTTTGTATATATGTTTATAATAATTATATTGTTCTGGTTTTTCTTTTGTACAATAAAGTGTTTACATACATACAACTTACATACAAATGAAAAAAATAATAAGAAACGGTAAAATGATTATAGTTAAATACAGCTTAATCGCAATCAAAACACGGATCACGGCAGCATAATTGTTTTTTCACCACTCTTTACTAAAAATGGCAAATTGAGACAATTTTCTGTTATGAATGTCAATGTCATAATTGTATTTATGACTATTTAATCATATTGATTTTTATTGGCACAATGTCATCTTTACAAGAGTTTTGCTACAAATATCAGTTTTTAATCGTAAACGACAAAACCTTTTATTGTTCTTATTGTGATCATAATATAACATCAAGAAATAAATGTTTTAAAAACTGGTATTTTTATGAATATCACATTACGTATGAAAACGAAGATGACGAATATTTTCTCTGTATGGGATTTAAAGCAATATGGATGGTGTGCTTCAAGTTAGAGAGGAGGAATTCTATTTTCTACTTAATTGTTGAAATGTGGTAACAATACTATTTAATAAAATTTATGTATCGACATAAAATACAAAACAAATAGTTTTACGTATGAAGTATTTATTTATTTTCTACGGGTCAATAGATAACTTAACTCATTTGTACATGATTAACAAGGATCGGAAAAACGCCCGTCATTTTGAAAACATAACCCTGTTCCGTACAGGAGAGACTTCCTTCTGATGTTAATTAAAATTATTATTAGGTATTTTACATTTATTATACCATTATTTATATGTATTCAGCAACAATATTATTAATGAATAAAACCATAATGGTTATGGGAAAGAAACACTTTCGCCAACCAAAAAGAATGTATTTTTTAAAAAAAATCGCCTTTTATTCCATAACGACGTGAATTTAGGACCTATTTAGGAGTCGAAAAAGTTTGTTCACAGTTTACGGAGGACATTGGGGCAATCGTTGACATTGGTTTACTGTTTGTATGTGCGTTTGTATTTTCTAATTAACATTTCGGTGTCATTCATTAATAAAATTGTCGCTGAGTACATATAAATTATTGTATAATAAATCTATAAAATACCTAATAATATTTTTAATTAATATCAACGAAGTCTCTGCTATACGGAACAGGGTTATGTTTTCAAAATGACGGTCGTTTTTCCGAACTTTGATGATTAAATGATTGACGACTAATATGGTTCATAATTACAATAAAACCATTTGGAATCATACTCTATGTAGCGTGACGTCATTTTTGCGTAAACGGCATGAAAAGTACGGGCCCTGCTAATAACTTGCTCTTTTGCTCAGTTTTTGATAATTTAAGAACTTTCAGTTTGACCCTCGTATAATTTGATTGAACCATGGTCTAATAAAACAAGGTCTTCTCTTCCGAAAAGGGACACTTTCTACGTCATCACAAAGTTACCACTTGATTAACCACTACCCTAAAATAAGGAAAAAAAATGATTTTAGGTTAGTGTAAGATTTTATTTCAAAAATATATATATCACGAATCATGTAAGTCACGTGTATAATTTACATATTTTCTTTCATTTAATGTTTTATTTTAATATTGTGTATATTTATGCATGAAAATAACTAACAGGGATTTTTTGTAAACATAAAGGTTACATTACAATGTGGAATTACAACCTGATACTACAGGCATCACCGGATTCAACAGATCAAACTGGCCGGTTACAAATTTGTCAACTTGATGTTTCCCGTCATACTATTCGAACCTATGGGAATATCATATTCCGCTCTCGCTCGGTATCATGACGCTAATGACACGCCAATGATTTTCAATCTGTCGCGGTAAAAGTTGACGATGACTTTTTTTGTAAAATGTAAAATGGTTAAATGCTCTATTAAAAGCTGTAAGAGCAGAAAGGGTAGGACACAGTCGGTTTCTATACTTTTCCACCAAAATAATCGCTTGCCGAGGAGTGGTTGCGATATTGCGGGTGTAAAACCACGCTTAAATACAGTGAGTAGTATTTTATGTCCTATTGTACCTAAATGAGAGGAAGCGCCTAATAAAAAGCGCTTATCAATATTCAAGTTCTCATAATCCATAGCCCTATAATATTTACAACTTATTTTTTATTTTGTTATGAGTATAATCGTATCGTATGGTAAATACCATTAAAATGTTCATTAAGTGCCGGTGCTCACAGCAAATTGCTCGTAGAACTTATACCCGTACCTACGTCAAAATGCAGCAACACGTCTACACGTATTTTTTTATAGAGAACAGTAAATGGTCAAAACGTAAAACCTATATACAATGGTAGTCTTAAGTTAATATATACGAGCTTATATTTTAAAATTACCCCGATTTTAAAGTTTGGAAATCTTCGGTTGACGGATATGACGTAGTACGTGTCCACTCACGTGACCAAGGTTTCTCGGAAGAGAATACCAGGCGAAGTATATATATTATTGTACCATGGATTGAACTATATATGTACTAATTTGCTTTATTTCTTTTAAGCCCTTTGTCTTTTGTTTTATGTTTATAGCGTTAGGTTTTTTAAATGTGCAGTTCTAAACACAGACACACAACGTAGCTAGGTTAGGTTAGGTTAGGTTAGGTTAGGTAGATAGCTTCAAATGTCCGAAGAGCAAACCGCCCAGAAATAGCGGTGCTCTGCTAACTTGTTGGATAAGAGAGGATTTTTTTAAATAAATAGGGCAGTTGCGAACTTAGACTACTTCCTACATAAGACCAGCTGCGTTTTAGACCACTTGCTACTTAGACCACCTACGTTTCAGAACGCTTGCTATAATTATAAGACCAGCTGCGTTCTAAACCACTTGCTACTTAGATCAGCTGCGTTTTAGACCACTTACCTACTGCTTAGACCAGCTGCGTTTTAGACGAGACGATACTACCCCGATGAAACTACGACGCCTGCCTGTTAATATTATTATATAACAACGATCCCGTCCGAAATAAATGATTCTTATTATTCTTATTATAAATAAAAACATGAAGCCTTATACTGAAATTCAGATATTCGTAATTTAATCGTGACTGTTACTAGAACGTCAAAATAAATATCTATGCAGTACGTAATCTGGTTTATCGATAAACGTGATTACTACCAACAGGGCATCACTCGTTTTTTCCATAGATATTTCGGGTCCTTTAGTTTCTATAGTAAAATACATCAACATTTTCAGATAAAACGGCGCGTTAGTGTAGTTGGTAGTGACTACTAGTGACTCTGCCTACGAAGCTAGTGGTCCCGGGTTCGATTCCTGGTAAGGGCAAATATTTGTGTGGTGCACACGAGTATTTGATTCCGAGTCTCGGATGTTTTCTATGTATTTAAGTATTTATTTCTCTATATAAGTATTTATATCGGTGTCTAGTACCATAAGAATAAACAATAACTACACGTAGAAGCGAATCTCCTTTACCAAGGCCCCAAATGCCGCGCTTTAAATACCTACTTCCCCCTTCACCCCGCTACGCCCTTCTGTTTTCCGCACCCAAAGTCAGGGCTCTCAGTTGTCAAATATTTTAATCGTTTTATGGGTGTGTTATAAAAATTTAGTGACGAAATGTTATTTGTTTTTCTACAACGTGGAAACATTGTTGCAAAATGAGTTTTTTACATTTACGTTAAATTAGGTACCTAATAATACTTTTTTATGATATTAAGATTATCTCCAGAAAATGAAATGGCTTATGTGGCTTATCATCTATAAAACACAGAAATGAGTCTATAAATAAACAAGCTTTTAAGCTCAATAAGTTTTATAGTTTGGGATCCGGAGTTACTTTTTACGTTCCTTTCCGGACCATTAATTAAATTTTTATTAAGTTGAAAAAGCTTTATTACAAAATACTATTCTTATCTATAAATTCGTTTTAAAGGTTTCCGGTGTTTTTTCTTCAACATCTAGGGGATGTACTAATTAATTAATAAAATTCCTTCATTCAATCAATTATTTCTAATTATTTTGCCGTAAATAGTCGTTCACTTTTTAAAACACTATCTTAGTTCAACCATAAACACTAAAATCAACACAAATACGAAAACCAATTCAAGACACAATAACAATATATTGGTTAATGTGTATTCCGTGTGTGACGCCCCTGACTGACTCGACACCTCAAGTGTCGTCTGGCGATAGGTATCTAACGCGCCGAGCGCGCGTCCGGAGCCGGGAGTCTCGCTTCTACGTGTAGTTATTGTTTATTCTTTTGCTAGTACATAGAGTACATACAAGGCTAGAGCTTAGTCCCTTAGTCCCTTCTTACTGGTTATAAACCGGCATTCACATTAAAATATAAAGTCAAGATTTTAGTTGACAACATAATTCAGGCAGATTAGTAGGTAACTCAAGTGTCGGAGAATAAAGATGATGATAAAAGTGACAATGATACAGGCGGTAATTTCTAATACTAAAACTTCAATAAGTAATGCAAATTTTACAGATTTTGAAGTATTTAAACCATGAAAACTGTAAAGGTTTTCTTCGGGGCTTTAAGTATATAAAAAACATTGAACGTGATAAAATCCGTCTTAAGTTTTACAGACACGAAACCTAAGAAGTTATAACGTTTTATTTATTTGCGTAATAAAGTATACAGGGTGGAAAGTTGAGATGGGGCATTAAGGGCAGCTACCAGATCCCTAGCTGCCACTTGAAAATGATCTTAGGAGACCTTTCCCAACTTTTTGAGTGATGACAATCGACATTCACAGGTTTTTGATAAAATGTACAGTCAGCGAGAAAATCGTCAGAATTGAGTTTTTTTTTTTAATGCCAATCTATCCCATTCCCGTAAAGGATTAAAACACTCTTTGAGACCAACTGAGGTTAGAGTACTAGAACACCCACAAATCAAAGAAAACTTTTTCCATACATTTTAGTAGGGTAAAGGCAAAGTGGAATTTTCTTAAGCATAAAGATCATTAATGTTTATAGGGACAACTTCCATTAGGACATTAAAAATGAGAAAAATCGGTATTCTTACAAATAAAAAAACCCACTAAATACGATAAGTACAAACTTTTTGCTACATAGATAAAGCTGGCCGTCATGGGTGAAAACGCTCAATAATTAAAAAATTAGCTAAATAAATTTTGAATTTAGAACAGTGACGATATCTGATGTTTTATTTCAATTTTGTTCTTTAAGTATAGGACCGATACGCGTAAAAAAACCACATGCAAAGATCTTTCTTCTCTGTTATTAGTGTTATTACCCTATTAAATGTATGGAAACCGTTTTCTTTGATTTATGGGTGTTCTAGTACTCTAACCTCAGTTGGTCTCAAAGAGTGTTTTAATCCTTTATAGGAATGAGATCGACCGGCATTAAAAAAAAATACTAAATTCTGACGATTTTCTCGCTGACTGTATCAAAAATCTGTGAATGTCGATTGTCATCACTCAAAAAGTTGGGAAAGGTCTCTTAAGATCATTTTCGCGTGGCAGCAAGGGATCTGGTAGCTGCCCTTAATGCCCCATCTCAACTTTCCACCCTGTACATTACTAATAGGTAGTCTTCACGAAAATGAAAATTAAAAAAAAACGTTAGAATATTTATAATGAAAAAGATGCCAGTGATTTTCTTTATGTAAATGTGTTTCCAAACCATTAAAACCTCTTAGCGTACTTAATTTGAATGAACAATGAGTGCTGACTGGAAAAGTCAGCACTTTATAGACAAAAAATAGACTATCGTCGTGCCACCCAAGAAAAAAAACGCGAGATCAGCTGAACACCCACCCCCTTACTAATAAACGTTGAGTAACGTTGGTATAGCTATACAATGTTTTGTCCTTATCTGTCAAATTCAAATGTCACAATGACAGATAAGGACAAAACATTGTATAACTATACCACCGTTACTCAACGTTTATTAGTAAGGGGGCCAGTGTGCAATGTATAAGCCATAACATTTTTATGTCCAAACTGTTCATGAGTACCTACAGTGTAATGTTCACTAGGCGTTTAGTTCAAATTTTTATTTTTTTATATCTGGGTGGTTATGCTGAGTGTCACTTTGTACAATGTGATGTACATTGGGTGGCACGAGGCTTTATAAACTATTTAAATAATTGTGTGACATGGTGATTAGAAAAGTGACGCGGTAATATAGCTAGCAGTCATATTAGCGCGTCACTTTTCTACACAATCTGAGAATATGTATGTTGCTTTGGCGTTTTTCCAGTGACAGTCGAGTCGGAAGATCTTTCGTGGGATGACAATTGAAACCCCAAAGTCATTTAGATGATTTGTCGTTTGTACGCTTTTCGATCCAGCGAATATTCAATCCAGTGACAGTCCAGTCAGCTATCATTCAGCGTCGGGAGATCTTCGATAGGATGATAGTCGAAACCCTAAATTCGTTTTTCGATCCCGCGTTAGTCGAACCAGCGATATTTCGATAGTATGACATTCCGAGAGAGAGAGACTATTTATTGTGTTCGTCATAATCTAAATGGCAAAAGAGAATAAGAATATACATGGATTTCGTAAATCATCATCAAAAGTGAAATAAAAATTAAAATATGCCAAGAAACACGGATGATACAATCATTTTAAACTGCTAATTGGGTCATACACACTCGCAAAAACAAAAGTTGTCTCTCCTGTGGTCAATAGTTAAGGGCTTGTGTGCATATAAGTTATGTTTTTATTTGCTAGGACTAAAGTAGACCAGACGCCGTTTATGGGGATGCGGGTTCAGCCAGCAAATTAGGCCTTAAAAACGTTAACTTCGGGTATGTCCACAGGAGAGACGGTAACCTAAATCTGTGTATGACCCAATTAGACAGTGATTAGACCGAGAGATCCGATACCTATGCACTGTGACGTCATGAATCCATGTAAACTCCATGGTAAATTCTGTTTTGCTAGAAAGAGATAGGAACAGATGTTTGTTGGCTTATATTTTGGTTATTTAAAAGCTATTAAAAAAATATTTTTCTAAATTGTTTTTTACATGAATCAGCTTTTATTGAAGGTATGAAAAAAGTCATGAATATTCTCTATCACAAACACAATAATACCTGTTGACCTAGTTTTGTTCAGACTTAAGTAGGCGTCAACGAAATATGATCGTAGGGTATGCACTGAGACATGCAAATAACCGGTTTTAATGCGCAGAAATGCATGCTCGAACGAGTAAAGGCGAGCAAGAAGCTGTTTAAACTTTTCGAGAAAATATTTTAGTTTTTGTTTGTTTATACTTCCGAGGGGTTACAAGATATTTTATAGAAAGACATCAAGAATTCGAATAAAACGGGTACATATCCATTTCTAGACTTTTTAAATTAAATATAGCGTAAATAATAAACAAGATTTAATGTGCGAGGTACACTAACAAATGATAATAAAAGTTTAAATGAGGTATGCTACTCAAAATAAAATACGGCCACTAAATAGTTAAATAATAATAATAAATTTTATTTCAAGCAACGAGGCCCATAGTTACAAATACCTTATAGACTAACATACCTACATAACAATATAAAACTTAAAAACTAACACCGAGGTGACAGAACAGCATGTTTCTGTTTTGCCAAAATTGGCGTGATGGTCGCTGCCGTTAGGTTGCCCCGAAACATCCGCCGGATGGAACGGATTTTATCGTTACGTGAAAATTGTAGAAAACAGTAATATAGGTATATTTATTAAAATACTAGTAACAGTTATAGACTAGGCCCAAAACTGGAAAACGCGTCTCTAAAACAATGCAAGCGGCAAATCATGTAACAGGTGGGGTTACAACGTTATCCGAGGGTTTTGACCCTGCAGAATACGGATCTGCCTGTCGCCATTCCGGAATTTGACCCGGAAGAATGTTATGCCGGAAAAGGTGCAGCCCATACAAAATTTTTCGTCGTACATTTTGTAAATCGTTGTTCCGGTACCCTAAAAAAGGTCCGATTGTTGTGGTTTTTTAATATGTTGTAAAGGAGAATATAGTCATGTTAACCTAAATTTTTCGTCTCTCCAGCTCCTTGTCTTTCTCCGCCATCTTGAAAAAACTGTATTTTTTTCCGTTTTTTACCTATACTGTCGTTAACGTTTATTCTAGTGCTAATCATGGTTCTGCAATATTGTAGAATACAAAATTTGCTAAAGCTTTTGGCTTCAAAATTTTTTACTCGACCCCTCGGGACGAACATATTGAACCATCTATGGAGAGTTACCGTCGAAAATTGCTACCTTTGTCCAGTTTTCCTCCCATATGTACGTTTCGGTGCATATTAATGGAAACTGTAGTTCGGCAATATTGTAGATCACAAAATTTGCTAAAACTTTTGCCTTCAAAGATTTTTTACACGACCCCTAGGGACGAAGATATGGAACCATCTATGGAGAGTTACCGTCAAAAATTCCTACCTTTTTCCAGTTTTCCTCCCATATGTACGTTTTAGTGCATATTAATGGAAAATGTAGGTCGGAAATATTGTAGATCACAAAATTTGCTGTAACTTTTGGATTGACATATTTTTTCTACAACCTCTAGAAAGAAAGATATGGAATCATCTATGGAAAGCTACCAATGAAAATTTCTACCTTTTCCAGTTTTCTTGCCATATTTAGTGCATTTTAGCGCAAACTGTAGGTCTACAATCTTTCAGAAGACAAAATTATCTGCAAATTAAAAGTTTCCATGATCACTGGTATTAGTAATATGGAACGCCTTAGCTCGTATACTCTGTTAAATTTGTGACATTCAAACCCTCGCATCTTAGAAAATGGAGTTCAAATTCAAACATTGGCGAGAGCGGTGGCACAACTTGGTGCATGTCAATCCGTTCTTCATGCATGAGCACATGGTCGTCAGGCACTGGGTTTAACAATTGCATGATACAATATCCGTGCAGGCTTTGGGGACGGGCTCGAGGGTCATAAAAATGAGAATATATTGATATTGGTGAAGTCTCCACCCATATGACTCAGGTTCCATCACCACCTGTCGGGCATGATGAGAATTTTCCCATACGTTCACCTGAAAGGTTTTTAAATCGTACTCAGTACCGCAAAAGCAATTGATTTTACTCACAGTTTGCCACCGTTTTTTGTGACCACCCTTACCTGGTAATGGCATCTTAAAAGGTGTAGTTACAAAGCGTCACTTGTTGGAGGTAAAGCTTCCGGCTTTTTCACAACGCCGAAGAGGTAATGTCTGGCTTCATTCCCGCTAGAAACGTCTTTGCCCACCTGTTCAGGCGAGAAGAATTGTTCGGTATAGAAAATAAAGAACTGAACTTGAATTTACGGAATGACCACAAAACGTTAACCGACCTTGTGAGGCTGTACCAGGAATTTCTCTGCGTTGACTTTCGATGATGGAGCCAAAGGAGAGCGTCCTAAGTCATTCAGAAGGTGGCAGGCTGGTCGACTAAAGATTTTCCATGCTGCTTTCCTCGTTATCGTTGCAAGGTACCTACACTAGCTAAACCATTCTTTAGCGTTCCATATTACCAATACCAGTGATCATGGAAACTTTTAATTTGCATATAATTTTGTCTTCCGAAAGATTGCAAACCTACAGTTTGCGCTAAAATGCAATAAATATGGCAAGAAAACTGGAAAAGGTAGAAATTTTCGTCTGTAGCTTTCCATAGATGATTCCATATCTTAGTTCCTAGAGGTCATGGAGTAAATATTTCAATCCAAAAGCTATAGCAAATTTTGTGGTCTACAATACTGCCCAACTACAGTTTCCACTAACATGCACTAAAATGTAGATATGGGAGGAAAACTGGACAAAGGTAGCAATCTTCGACGGTAACTCTCCACAGATGGTTCCATATCTTCGTCCCTAGGAGTCGTGTACAAAATCTTTGAAGGCAAACGTTTTAGCAAATTTTGTGATCTACAACATTGCTGAACTACAGTTTCCACTAATATGCACTAAAACGTAAATATGGGAGGAAAACTGGACAAAGGTAGCAATCTTCGACGGTAACTCTCCATAGATGGTTCCATATCTTCGTCCCTGAGGGTTCGTGTAAAAAATCTTTGCAGGCAAAAGTTTTAGCAAATTTTGTAATCTACAATTTTGCCGAACTACAGTTTCCACTAATATGCACTAAAACGTAAATATGGGAGGAAAACTGGACAAAGGTAGCAATTTTCGACGGTAACTCTCCATAGATGGTTCAATATGTTCGTCCCGAGGGGTCGAGTAAAAAATTTTGAAGCCAAAAGCTTTAGCAAATTTTGTATTCTACAATATTGCAGAACCATGATTAGCACTAGAATAAACGTTAACGACAGTATAGGTAAAAAACGGAAAAAATTACAGTTTTTTCAAGATGGCGGAGAAAGACAAGGAGCTGGAGAGACGAAAAATTTAGGTTAACATGACTATATTCTCCTTTACAACATATTTAAAAACCACAACAATCGGACCTTTTTTAGGGTACCGGAACAACGATTTACAAAATGTACGACGAAATTTTTTGTACGGGCTGCACCTTTTCCGGCATAACATTCTTCCGGGTCAAATTCCGGAATGGCGACAGGCAGATCCGTATTCTGCAGGATCAAAACCTCGGATAACGTTGTCACCCCACCTGATACATGATTTGCCGCTTGCATTCTAATTCTTCAAAAATGGTCCTAGACTATTAAACAAGTTTTTTTTTATTTAGTTATTACTCGTATTAAAGATGGGCCGACTACGGATTTTGCCGACTGGTCAGTCGGCCGACTAATTGGTTTTCAATTTGCCGATCAATCGGCCCACTAGTCGTCAATGCCAATCGTAGGATTTTGCTAAGTTCGCGTGAACTCGGAAACATTCGTTGCGCTTCGTCCGTCGCGCTTTGTTACCTACCTACCGTGTTTTGACCAGTTTTGTTTACGTTTATTCTGCACGACCAAAAAAAAACAATTAGAACCATAATTATAGTATTAAAACGAACTACCTAGTCCTTTTTATAACTATGTCGAAAAGAAAATCGCGTGTGTGGATTTTTTGTGACGATATTTCCGATAGGCAATAAAGTGCCGAATATTCAGCATTTTTTGCCTACTAGTCGCCGACTAATAACCGACTAGAAATGATGCCGAATAATCGGCTTCCCCGACTAATCGTTGACTAGCCGGGCCATCTCTAGTTATTATTTTAATTATGTAGTCAATTATTTCATATATTTTAATAATTTATAAAATTAGTCCATCTGCAACATAAAAACCGAACAGAAACTCTTCGTAAAAAAGAACAAAACGTTTCACGAACAAGCACGTTTCAGAGCATCGATAAGCTACTGCTGGTTGTGAACCTCTCGCTCATGTTCCCTAACCCTTCGTTTTAATTGGTTCCAGAGATACTTAATCGTATTTAAATCCAGACTAAACGCAGGCCATGGTACACGAATATGGGAGTTATTCCGTACAGTCTAAGTTGCCCGAGCTATGTGTGTGCGGGCATTGTCATGCATAAACCGGAACTAGGGACCCACTCTCTGTGCGAATGGAATCACATGAGGCCTGATGACTTCATCGATGTAACGTTGTGCAGTTACTGAGCCCTGATTTAAGAAAACAAGCTCAGTTCTGCCGTGTAAATCCCAGCCCAAATCATTACAGTAGAATCACCAATGCGGTTCATTTCCTTGATGCAGGCAACTGAAAATCTCTCACCCCATCATCTCCATACTCTAGTCCGCCGATCGTCACTATAAAAATTCACTTTACACTCATCTGTGAAAAGCACCATACCCCATTGATTTATGCCCCAATCCAAAAGTTGACGGCAGAAACTTACAAAAATTCCACGTTGAACCCTAGATAGAGGAATTCCCACTACTTGTCGTTTGGACCGTTGCTAGTCTTCATGCAATCGATTACGTATCGTTTGGTCACGAGTCCCCATTGTCAGCCGTCAGATTATGTAACTTACGAGCCGTCACAAAGCGCTCTCTTCGGGCACTTAACCGGATGTAACGATCCTCTTGTGCAGTAGTCACACGTACTCTACCCGATCCAGGCTTTCTCGCGACAATGCTTTCTGCGAGAGAATCCCAAAGAAGCAGCTGCAGATCACTGTGAATGACCTTCAACTATCAATGTAGCGGCTCTCGTGGCAGTAATGGTGTTGGTGTCCATACGAGTATGTCTTCGTTGTCATGGCATTATTGACACAAGATGATAAATTAGGCAACAGATGAAAAAAAATCGGTTTTTTAATGAATAAAATAAGATTCCATTTGAATGAGATTTGAGCAGAATCTCCATTTTTAGGGTTTAAAAAAGGAACCCTTATGGTGAGCCTTCGTTGTCTGTCAGTCTGTCTGTCTGTATGTCACAGCAGGTTTCCTCAGCAACTAAAATGCTATGCCCCCGCCCCCCGCTTATCTCCGAAGTTTATTAATCAAAAAAACTGAAAAAATCCTGACATATACATAATTACTTATATTTTATGGGAAAAATAAAATGACATGTTCATTGTGTACAATTTTTGAGAAATAACAAAAAAACCTTTAAAATCTGTATTAAAATTAAGGCTAATCAAAATTGACCTATTTCCATAAAAAAAAAACATAAAAAAAATATTTTTTCTTTTGCGGTTACCAAGCACATTTTCTTAAATACGGAACCCTAGGTGCGCGAGTCCGACTCGCACTTGACCGGTTTTCTTTAATAGGTTTCCATTTCTGGCCAGCTAATAGACTTAAACACCAGCATGAAGGAGGTTGGATACTGAAGGATGCGTGTCATCATTAATTAGCCACTCAGCAATTAGTTTATGACCGATAATAAACAATAAAACAGATATATCTAAGTGGCCCTTGTTTTTAGCCGGAGCCCCACTGCTGCACACGATACGCACGGACACGCTATACACGTCGCCCACGTGGGTCCATTGGTCTGGATACGTGTGTCAACATTTTCGGTATTAAAACTGGGAGATATGTAAATCGTTATATTTTAATTGGAATGGGCACACTTTCTATATTTCCGAACACTTATTAACGTCATTCAATTGTTTTATTTTACCACTATAAAAATAATTTTACTTTTGGAGGTCAAAATGGCCAAATTTTGTACCTTCACTATAGAGAAGTAGTAGTCGAAAGTTAGGGCTAAATAACGGGGAGAGCGGTTATCAGTTCTGATCTTTGGTCGACGAGTAGCACCCTTATCAATTAGAAGGCTCTGAATCACAATTCCTGCCGAGAATTCGTATTTTTTATTCTTCAGTTTATTATTTTTAAAAACAAGCACTATTAAGAGGCCGTATACGATATTTTGCTGGTTTTGCTTATTTTGTGATTTTACAGTTAAAATACTGCTTTTCTATAAGTTTTAATGCTCAACATTAAATGCCATTTTAGTTATGATCGAATAAATGAGCTTCGAATAAATGAGGCACTTTTTTATTTTTGTCGAGTATTATATAATGCGAGATTTAGGTTGTTTTAAAACATTATTTATTGCCAATTCTTTTGAACTTTTTGGATATTTTTTTTAGGTAATGGATTGATTTTGAACTAATGTTTATTTCTGTTGTTTTAATTTTGTGAACGAGAGTTCTGAGTAGCCGAAATCAAAAATAATTTTTGCCCGCTTTCTATAAAAAATTACCAAGTTTTTTTTTTTTTTACTCAAAAAACTTACATGAATGTGGTAAAAAGTATTTCAACATTTTTTTAGACGACTTTCACAGGAATACATTGTAAATTTTTCATATCGTTAAGACGTCAAAACGATTCATGAATATGTGAAATTCTTAACCTCTTCCAGCAAAATTCACATAACAGTCGCCGGTGTCAGGTCGATTAATCAAAATAAAATAATAAAAACAAAAAAGTAGCCTTGTAGGAATACAGTATTTCAACTGTAAAATCACGTAAATCAGCGAAATAGGCAAAATTTCGTATACGGCCTCTTAACAAAAAAAACACAAAGTCAACGTATGACTTGGGAGTATTCCGTTCGACCTAAGTTAAAAATGTGATACAGAAATTTATTTATTTTTTATAAAGAAATACAGTGGTGGGAAAGAGGTTTTTATCTATAGTTTTGGACTATACTTATTAATTAGGTAGTTGTTTTCTTTGCAAAACTAGTGGTGTTACGGAATTTAATGAAGAGAAATAATGCTCACACCGTCACACCTAACGCACTAATAGAAAAATTGCAAAGAACTTATTGAACAGACATTGCCGCCTAAATCCAAGAACATTTATTTTAAAACGTATGAAAACAAAGTCTGGAGAAGCGGCAAACAAATCAATACATTCTCATTAATGTAAGTTTTTTTTACATTATCAACGTTTTATTTCCTCGTAATCGAAGTGAAAAGCAGAGTGTATAACTCGGTCTTAAAACCTATTTTATCCTCAACTTAATTATCCAACCTCGCCTAGCGGCTCGGATGGATACCATAAGTCTTGGATAAAATGTTTTGTTTTATGCCCTTGTTGTACGATGTACTATTTTTAACCGACTTCAAAAAAAGAGGAGGTTTCTCAATTCGACCGTATATATGTTTTATGTGTTCGCGGATAACTTCGTCGTTTATTATGAACCGATTTCAAAAAATCTTTTTTTGTTTGATAGATTATACTTCCGAGGTGGTCCCATTATCACCAAATTTGAATCTTGTGTGAGGATTCATAAGGAATTGAGGGAACTACTTAAGGATTATAGGCATACATATAGCAATTTTATCATTTTTAGTAACAAGTCCGGCGTATGCATTCATAAAGTATCATTTGGTGAAGTGGAACTGATGATGAATACCACTGATGGCCAACGGTACCTATTTCAAGGGTGGCGATATGATAACTCGATTAAGATAGTTGAGCGACTATAACGTAGAACATTTAATTGTTCAAATATGATAATGTTAAATATGATAAAAATAAATTCACATGCAAACATTAAAATTGCTCTCCTGTAAAATTAGTCAAAATGTAATTAGTGCGATTGTGAACTAAGCCATCGATTTCATAAACGGATCTCTAAACCGAAAAATGGTTTTTACAATCCCGCAATATTTTTGAAAGACCTATCCAATGACGCCCAAAACTATGGAGTAGACGAGAAAAAAATGCATACCCACGTTACGTGTAGGGGAGGTAAAGTAAAAAAAAATCTTAAAACATTTTAATTTACCACTTTGTTGGCGTGACTAATATGTATATTCATGCCAAATTACAGCTTTCTAGTACAGACTAAGAGTCTCTGAGCTAGGCTGCGAACGAACAGATGGACGGACGGACGGACATGGCGAAACTATAAGGGTTCGTAGTTTGACTACGGAACCCTAAAAAGGCACGGCGATGTTCGAACGCGTATACATTCCAAATTCAAATTCCAAAGATGCAGTTATTGAAATTCGAATGAATGAGTTCAAATTAAAATTGAAATTGTCAATGTTTTATTGAAGTAGTTTTTAATCCGTTTTATACTTAGAAACAAAATATTAGAAATATTATATTTGCGTGGTGAATTTATTATTTACCTAAGTAGTAAAGAGAAAAAAGTTTTATTCTGACTGTTTTTACCACTCTCTGAATTAATTTTCAAAAATAAGTACTCGGAGGCATATCAATATTCAGAATCATGAAGGATTTTTATGTATATACATTGGTAAGATATTTTTACCCCGTTGCCTCAAATTGATTTTTCTGCAAAAAATATATGTAACGCAATATTTTTTCCACATAAATTAACTAAAATTAGAGGTCGTCCCTATCTCGTAAGTATTTAAAAAAATCTTTAAAAAAATAAAGTCAATTTTTAACCCTTCATAAATGAGTTTGAACGTTGTTTTTTTATGACAATAGTTTATTATTAGATACATAACATTTCCAAATTACAAAGAAATCGAATCATTAGTTTAGCTACAAAAAATAAAAACATATTTTGACGACGCGCTAGCCTAATTGGTAGTGACCCTGCCTATGAAGCTAGCGGTCCTGGGTTCAAATCCCAGTAAGGGCAGATACTTGTGTGATGAGCACGAGTATTTGTTTCTGAGTCTTGTATGTTTTCTTTGTATTTAAGTATATATTTCTCTATGTAAGTAGGTATTTATATCGTTGTCTAGTACCCATAGTACAAGCCTAGAGCTTAGTTTGGGACTAGGTCAATTTGTGTGAGATTGTCCCTTGATATTTTATTTTTTTCTTCAAAACCAATAGCTTCGAAGGGTTAAAACTTCGTAAAATTATATCTTGTGATAAGGTAAATAAACTCACGTAAGAAACTTGCATTTTCAGCCAGGGGCAATTTTACATGGAAGATCGGCCAGACCCTTTAGCTCCAGGCTTAACGATACTCACCCCCTAAATCAAGTCCGATTTCCACGATTTATGAATATTTTGTAGTTATTATAAAGAACTAGGTCTGTACGTTTCTGTTTTTTGTTTTTAGGGTGCCGTACAAAGATATAAAAAAAACAGAACCCTTATAGGATCACTCGTGCGTCTGTTTGTCCGTCCGCTCTGTCACAGCCAATTTGCTCCGAAACTACTGGACCGATTGAGTTGAAATTTGGTACACATATGAAAATTGATAACCCAAACACAGATGTGCAAAGAAAATATATATTTTTTTAAATTTGTGTCTTCTCCGGGCTTTCATTAGGAAATGGGCATCAATTAGGAAATTAAAAAAAAAGTTTTTCAATCCTTACTGTGCCATATATCAATCGAAAGGGCTCGTTATGAAGATCTCAAACATATTTGTTATTATTGTAAAATAAATAGTTTTGATTTTATTCATGAAAGAAGACGAAAATTGACCATTACTACAAATCAAAAATCGAAAAAATCGGAATAGGGTTAAGGCATTTTAATACCTAGGGTAATACTGCACGACACCTTGCATTTTGTGACCATGCGCTAAAACTTGGCACAGTTGACTTTTAGCTGGTCTTGAGTGGATTCAGACCGGGAGCCATCGAGAGCCATGCATTTAGTGCGGGAGGGGGGGATGTTTGACGGTGCCGCGCTTTAATTGAAGCAACATTTCTCAAATATTAGGGCATGCAATATATCATTTTCAGATAAATTAAAGACGAACTAAAATACATAATTTGTTATTTTTTTATAATTACCTATTGTACTTAAAAATAATCACAGAAATCTCAGAATAAAAATGTAGTCGTAAAGCTACACTTATGTAGTTAAAATATAATATACCTAGTTTATCATATATATCTGTTGATACATGGGAGGTAAAAGATAATATTAAGCGTGGATCAGGGTGATATCAATGCATGATCATCCGTGAAAGTAGGGTTTAGGTACTGTTTTAAACACATGATAGTTAAAGCAATGCAAATTCACTTTATACCACGTGTCCCAAAACTCAACGATAAGCCGGCACCAGAGGATGGAGCTGCTTATGATTAGTCGAGAAAAAATAAGGAAAAAAATATATCTTTTCCTTATTGGTATTGGTATTGGTAGTATCTTGACGTGTAAAAGTGCCCGAGCGGCCTACTTACTAAATAAATTTCTTTTATCTTTTTTATCTTTTTTATTTTTTCTCGACTAATCATAAGCAGCTCCATCCTCTGGTGCCGGCTTATCGTTGAGTTTTGGGACACGTTGTATATTACAAGATCCACTGCGCAGACAGAGGTCTGAACATAAAAGCTGCCTTTTTTTTAGAATTACACCAGCCACGGCACTGTTTTTTGCATTTGCACCTGATAATTTCTAGACATTCTTGTGCAGCAACAGGCACGTCCGTCCATGTAGGCTTCCAGCTGTTTTTGACCTTCGTCCAAACCCAAGTAGACAGATAGAGCAGATTTTGAGCTGGTCCTAACATTGCTAACTGGCCCCAAACATGCACCCATTAATATATACCTCTTAAAAAATGCCCATATAAAGCAGCTTTAGTCGGTGCCCTACTGTACTATCTGCAAAGAAAAGAACTTGCCGTGGAAAAAAACGGCCTTAGACCAAATGGTGCATCGTTACTTGTCAAGTGCTTCACTATTTACCGGTCAAACCGACAGACCACTACCTTAGCGATTACAGAGGCGAGCGGGATTGGTCTGTAGTTGGACAAGTCTTAGGAGTCTCTGGTCTTATCTTTAATAACCGACTGACTTACTAAGAGACTTAGGCTTAGGTACGGCACTCATTTACTGAAGTACGCGAAGCTGATCTGAAATAATAAGAATGATATGCAATATTCTGGTTTAAGCTTTGAGATCCTATTATATCTGTTTAAAAAGGCAGAACTTCTAACCTATTATATAATGTTACGACGTATTTTTCGATGGAAGCCATTGCCTTCTCAATGCGCCCCTCGATCACTGACTCGAAACCTATAGTTAGGTCAGGAAAAGGGGGTCCTGTCGTTTGACCAAAAAACAAACTTAACCTAACCTATAGGGTTCTACACGATGGTCCTGAAATACACATACATACATACATAAACTCACGCCTTTATTCCCAGTTTGGGGTAGGCAGAGCTACAGAACCAACTCTAAAAGCTTGTTGATAATTCTGTAACCACATTTTGCATAATCAGGCTAAGATGTTTACCAGTGTATTAGTGACAGGTTGCAAGCCCATCGCCTAACAGTACTACAAGCCTTTATTCCCTTAGTCGACTCTTACGACATCCACGGGAAGGCATGGAGTGGTACTATTCTAAGCCGGCAACCACACAGCTCAAATAAAAATAAAATAAAAATTGGTCCTGAAATAAATCCTGAAATATCTACAGTTACGGAAAAAAAAGCGGTTTCTCAAATGATATGTTTATGAAATGAATCATTTGGTGAAACGTTTTTTGGACAAACATTAGTGAACCCTTCGCGGATTAAAAATAAGTAGAAATAAACAATATTTATATGTAAGTATGTTTGGGATGAAATGTTTATTAGAAAATTGTAAAACATACAATAATAACAATATTGGAACTGCCATGGATGCGTACTCATAGTTTACGTTCACGCGAATTAGTTCAATGCCCATCTTAGACGTAAAACCTATACGTTTTTGAAAAATAGATAACTGTGGCTATTTACATGCATATATTTTTATGTTTAACATATATAACGTGAGTAAAAAAAAGGTAGAAATGAAAAAAAGTTGTACATGACTTTTATCTTTTGGCCATATTTATTGTTTTCTAAAGCGTATAATTTTTATTCCAGAAATAGACTTCACATCCTTAATTTATCCGAAAATTATATATTGGTGGATAGGTTTTTACCGCCTAGAATACCGGCCCAGTTTTTGAGAAATAATATGGCTTCAATTAAAGCGCGGCAGAGTCGAATTTTATTGTTAAGTAAATATTAACATATTTCATGCAAATTTTAATAATGACTAAAAACAGTTCTGAAAATTTATCACAAAAGTTGGAATGCCAAACGAAACGCCATTTTGTTGATATCCATATTGAACGTAACCATGGTAACCAAATAACCAATCGATGGATATTAACCATTTATTTCTGGTAATTTAATAAAAATGTAATTTTGAACATATAATTAGTCTCAAAATTAATTTTGTTTTCAATACTTATACGTAATTGTAATTGGTATTAAAATATTTTTAACGGTTTATTATACAAATTAGGATCTCAAGTGTTTACTAAACGCCAAGACTGATATCCGAAATGACCGTATGAATGGTAATAACAATGCTATAATTATTATTATAGAACTGTTATTACCATGGCAACGCTCATTATATAATTGTTATCCCGCTTCGGTTACGCTATAGGTGGTATTTTGATACCGTTAACGATATCAATATGAGCGGTTTATAGTACGCGAGTAGAAAAACAGAATTACGATACTTGGTGTCTTCAGGGTCAGGCAGTATAAATAAAAAATAGCCTTTGGGGATATATAAGTGGTGATATAAGTTAGCCGACAAGTAATGACGCAGCGAAAAAGGAATTTTACCAAAAAGATCTCTTAGTACGTTCTGAACTAATGTTGCTAATTTCGCCGTCAGAACTTAAGCAGATAAAGGGAAGCAAGACATCCTACGAGCTTTGGAACAAACTAAAAAACATATACCAAAGCACCGGCCAGAAAAGCGACACTGCTAAAGCAACTTATATTGAAGAAACAAGACAGTGATGTTCGTGAACATATAAATAATTTTATGGACATTGTTGATAAGTTTGCTGACATGGGCATAGATCTGCATCCTGATCTTCTAAGCATTGGCCTCAACATTCACATGGCGATGAAGCTTCAGCGTTCATAGGCTTCGGCGTATCTTTTGATAATATTACTAACATATTCCACTTCGAGGTCCCGGTGGAGGTCTTCATTTCTAGTGTCGTTACGATAGGGACGTCGTTTTCTGACTTAGTCATCTTCTGAGTAGGTCTATTTTGAGGGACGTCATATTCTGGTTTGGTAATCTTCTGAGTTGGTCTATTTCGAGGGACGTCATTTTCTGACTTAGTCATCCTCTTATGTGTCATGTCGATAGACCCAGCCAAGAATATTAGAATCTAGAACTATTTTATTTGATCCACTGTAAAGTACCTATTATATCAATATGTCGTAGGAATATTTTCGTGGAGCACGGGGTTCACGCGAATCATATCGGAGGCGGAAAGTGAGGAGGTAGGGGTGCAACTAGCGCACCACTATCACATGAGAATAGTTGGACAGATTTGGCTATTTTTTAAACGTTATTTATATCCCGAATGTTTAAGTTTAACGGTTTTCAAAAAAACGACTCTTAAATTACTCAATTATCGTTGAAGAATCTTGGTAACTCAGTGGTAAATTGCACTTTTGCATAGAAAAGGCGGGGATATCAATGTCCACTGCGTTACTCACTTTATAGTAATTACAAATAACTTTTCATGAATTAGGATAATTCTAAATATAAGGTTATTTACGTCCCTTTTCGAGTTTCAAGTTAGCAAACGCAGCACTTAACCGTTTTTTGAAATAAAAATAGTTTAGTGAGAACGTCGCTAAAACTTATGTACAACGAAAAGTAGAATGGCCCAAACAGGTTGCCTGGAGTAAAAATGCACAATTTTTTAATATTTAATGAGTGTCCCATAATTTACGCAAGACTTGAATCGGCTGCTACTGTGCGGAAAAGTGCCGGCCACAAAAAAACATTTCGAAAGCTAACAGTTTAGGGTTATTAAAAATTCAGCACTGCACAAGCGAACAATGCATTTTCATTGTTAAACAATATGTAAAAAAGAATGAGAGTTTGTCTACGATAGTTCCGCGAATTACGGACAAAATACGGTAGAAAGCAATTGAAAATTTCAGGGAGACTGGCTGAATTGGTCATACTTAGCACACTGGCCGTGCAAAAACAAGCCGTTCAAAGATATGGAAGCAGTTCGTAAGAGTGTTCGGGAAAGTCCAGGAACATCAATTTGGCATCCTGGACAACATTTGCATATTTCAAGAAGCTCTCTGCCGCTTGTAGGTACTCACTAAATATTTGTGTCTCCATTAGTAGGAGATCCCAATAGGAGACAATTTGGACCGGGCTGTTTATTCGATAAAAAGTATTTTATACCAAATTTAATATGCTAAGTAATATATGGCGAATAGGTAGGCTGAAAAATTTCTGTCCAGTATATAATTAATAAAAAAAATAAAAGTTAACTTCGTTTTATAAAATTATACTAGCTTGTTTAATGGACAAATTACATACCAATCGAAAGTATGAAGCCTATAGAATATGCAAACGATAGTTTGACTATTTTTTTCTCGTCAAGCTATTGGGTACGCAGGTATAAACAGGTAAGTCGGTACTAGTAATTTGCACCAAACCTAACGTTTGCATATTCTATAGACTTAATACTTTCGATTAGTATGTAATTTGTCTATTAAACAAACATCTGCAATTTAAAAAAAAAGTTCATTTTTTATAATTTTTTTAATGATATAAGTACTGGACTGAAATTTTTCAGTTTACCTATTAGCCACATATTATTTAGCGTATTAAATTTGATATAAAATACTTTTCATCGAATAAACAGCCGGTCCAAATCTTCTCCTATTCGGATCTTAGTCCACATGCTTACAAAGTTAAATTTACTAGTTGATTGATTAAATGTGCGATTGGTAAATGGATGAAAAAATAAATGCCCGTGGTAAAATTCACAAATGGATACAGACGGGATTGAAAAATACCCTCACAAGATTTAAAATAATAAATGATCTAACGAGTCCTCCTACAAAACATCAATATTATATGCAACCTCAATAAATGGAGGAAAGTAAATCTTTTATTTTTAATTTATATGCACAATGCACCTTCACGTGCCTGGGTTTTTTTTTTTAATTTTAAAACAAACTTGTACATCAATTTATATTCGTAAGTTTGAGATGTACACTTTGAATAAGACACATTTATTTAGACACTTACAATTATAATGTAAATAAAGGTTATGTTATGAATGATTAATCCTCGTAATATGATATCGTATGAGATACTGTAGTATGAGTATCCTTAGTTACCTATGTAGGGTTTATTTCATGATTATTTACTAGAGATGGGCCGACTACGGATTTTGCCGACTGGCGAGTCGGCCGACTAATCGGTTTTCAATTTGCCGATTAATCGGTCGACTAGTCGGCAATGCCGATCGTAGGATTATGCTAAGTTCGGGTGAACTCGGAAACGTCCGTCGCGCTTTGTTATGGCAAAAAAAAGAATTAGAAACTTAATTATAGTATTAAAACGAACTACCTAGTGCTTTTTATAACTATGTCGAAAAGAAAATCGCGTGTGTGGACATATTTTAACGATATTTCCTATAGGCAATAAAGTGCCGAATATTCGGCATTTTCTGCCGACTAGTCGCCGACTAATCACCGACTAGAAATGATGCCGAATAGACGGCTTTCCCGACTAAACGTCGACTAGTCGGCCCATCTCTATTATGTACATATCATTGTCGAAAAATAATACGATTTGACGACGAGTTAGCTAGCCTAGTTGGTAGTAACCCAGCCTACGAAGCTAGTGGTCCCGGGTTCAAATCCCGGTGAGGGTCTTGGATGTTTTTGCAATAAGGTCCATTTTCACTAGTCTATATTTAAATACAGATTTTTAAAGTTTCTTGATAACTTTTCCAAAACTGTAAAATTTAACAACATCATTAAATTTTACGCGAAAAAATATCATTAAATCAGTATTTTTTCAGATTTTTGGTTCATAAACTTCGGAGTCAAGGGGGCGGGTACGGTAATTGCGGTTCCGTAGTTAAACTAGGAACCCTTATAGTTTCGCCATGTCCGTTCGTCTGTCCGTCCGTCCGTCCGCAACTTAGCTCAGACACCCTTAGTTCTAGAAAGCTGTTATTTGAATTGAATATACATATTAGCCACGCCAAAAAAGTAGTAAAATATGACATTAAACAATTTTTTTAGCGTACCTAAACACCCACGCGCGCGCGCGTTCACGTAACGTGGGGATGTTTTTTTTTTCCCGTTTAGTCCATGTTTAGGGTTTCGCTGGAAAGGTCTTTCAAAAATATTGCGGTTTTTTGGAAACAATTATCGATCGACAGATATCGATTAACCCTTAATTTGGCAAAAATAAAAAAGTCGGGAATACAAACCCTTTTATGTTTTTGAATCAGCAAAAAAATAAAAACACATTCCGGACATAAAAAGTGAACATTATGGTATGTTGACTGTGACACATACATTGCCAAATTAAGGGTAAGAGGATTGTGAAGCGCTAATTTTTGTTAGAGTCGTGTCCGGGTCTACAGCCAAAACTACAAATACGTAGTAAAAATCTGAAAAAATATCTTAAATCAAAGCACATACAACGAACTTTAAAGAAAAACTCTCGGCTAAGTAGACTTCATTGGATCCTGAGATACAGGCGCCTAAAGTGTTTATAAATACCTACTAAAATCACCTAATGTCTTCTGCTGTCGCACCAAATATTTTTAAATAGAGAATTAGTTCTACTTGTTGGTTTTTGAGACGATTTTTGATGTAGTAACGGCTTCGCAACCCTACACTGAGCATGGTCAGACATGCTCTTGCTCGGTCTTTTTTGTAAGTACATTTTTGGCTATACACAAAAAGTGCGTCACAGAAAATTATAAGAAAAATAATATCGAAATTTGCAAATTGAGCCCTTTCATATGACACCCCGTTTGCTAAAATAATCACTTTCATTTTTCAACGCTCTATACTAGACTTTTTTTTAAACATTTAGAAAAATAATTTCATATTGTTTTTAATAAAAACAAATGCGGGCAAGCAACTTATACAACTATGCCCAAATTAACAGCTTCTATAGTTACAGAGAAAACTGCTGCGACGTACATACACACAGACAGACAGACACCGAAGTCTCACCATAAGGGTTCCTTTTTACCATTTTGGTATGGAGCCCTAAAAAGGAGAAGGTTCTACGTCCGACTGTATATATTTTTTTTTTTATGTTAGGAAATAAGACATTATAACAAATTTTGAAATAAAAAAAATTCGCAGTGCTTTTTAAACATAACAATAGGAGTAAAAATAAAAAAAAAAATAAAGCTTGTTTAATTGTAGAATTGCCGTTAGCATTATTAAGACCGCCACTTGCGCTTAATGTGCATATTGCAATTAAGTTTAAATGAATAATTATACAGAGATATACAGAGCAAACGTGAGTGGGAGGGTCGGAAGGGGCCGCCCTAGACGTACTTTTTCGAATCAAATCGGAGAAATACTGGAAAAGGGCCGGATCTTAAGTACCCGAAAACGACGTGCGTGCATGACTCGATGTATGAATGTGGAAGAAGCGAAAGAGATTTGTCAGGATCGTAGCAGGTGGAAAGAAGTGGTCTCTGCCTACCCCTCTGGGAAACAGGCGTGACTTAATGTATGTATGTATGAATAATTATAACCCTCGTAACGACTACTAGTGCATAAATATTGTATATTTTGAAATATTGTTATTGACAAATAATTGTTATTTATAATTCGAAAGAAGACTGACGGTTTTATATGGCCAATGGATGTTAAGAGGTTATATGGAATTACAGGCAATTACTTCGCAACAATAGGTAAAGCAGTTTACTTATCAAAACTGGATAAAGCCTAGACCGAGACATTCATCATTATCTACGAAACACTACATCAAAGAGAAACAAGTCGTTTTGTTATATATAAATATCATAATATCACACCTATGTACATGGCATTTAAAATAAAATAATCCTATTATTCGAATGCCCTCTAGCATTATAAGATTTGCCTCTAAATAAAAGAATTGTTAATGGAACATACTTATGACTAGCAAAATCTGCTAAAATGTATCTTGCTTACCTTAAATTATTATAAACACGATGTATAACATTAAATTAACCCAACACAACGCTTAGCAGAAGCATCTTTTAAATATCGGGCACGAAATAAAGATTAATTTAAAACGCTCGAAAACTTTTATGCGTCGGAACGATCCGGTGTCTCTGAGGAAACTGGCGGGAAATCTGGCTCATCTTGCGGGAAATGCGCTCGGAGAGAGGAAGGAACCGCCGCCGGCCGCCGAGGCGCCCGCCGGGCGCCACGCAAATCGTGTAAGATGTTATTCAAAATTAACAAGAAAATTAAAAAACGTTATGTGCTGATCTAATTTCATAATTAACAAACTTTTGTCTCGTCTATGGGTAATTTTGGTAGGTATCATTGATTTAGTATATATAGATACACAATCAGCAGGAAAAAATGGCAAGGCAAAACTACTGCCTAATCCACTTGGGCAGTACTTTTGCTATTAGTCTTGTCCGACC
This sequence comes from Acleris literana, assembly GCA_946894065.1. Taxonomy (NCBI): domain Eukaryota; kingdom Metazoa; phylum Arthropoda; class Insecta; order Lepidoptera; family Tortricidae; genus Acleris; species Acleris literana. Next base: position 40,187,308 of record OX335668.1, on the reverse strand, counting down.
ACCGACAGTGGCAGTGGTCAATCATGACAAAATGTGCAGTGCAAAATGGCAAAAATAATAAATAAAAAAACAAATAAAAAGGATGGAATGTCTTATTTACTTATAAAAAGATTCTAGTTAAAATAAAATTATGACTTATCACGGAACATAAATATATGGAGTAGGTAGCTATTACATTTTATTTTGAATAAATCGAGTTGGTTTATTTCGACTTATGACAATAAAAGTGTTTATAATAATAATTCTGATATTTTTAAATTCGACCGATTGCCATAAATCAAAAAATTGAATTGAATTGATATTTTTAAATTAAAGCTTTCCACGAAATCCTCTACAACGTGCAAAATGGGTCGCAACATTAGCACGAGATAGGCGTGATCGACTATTCAAGCCAAATAAGTCGTCAGTTGTGTGTTTGACCCATTTTCTATATTTTGTATAGTAGACTGACTAAATCTGCAATACCTATCTTGAATGTAAGTACTTAAATGTCACACTATTAGTTTTCATATTAATCTCAAAAAATACAAACCACCTTGAAAGTTTGATTTTACAATCATCAGATAAAAGTATCTGGCTGTTAAAGAGAGCCCTTTCGGTTTGTTAGGTAAAGAAAACGGCGAGCAAAAATGTAGAAATAATTTAAAAATAAGAAATACGACTCCGTTCGTCCGATGTTCACTTCTGTCGTAAATATTATGATAATGGCGATTTCATTAAGAGTTACCTAATAAATTTTAAAAGGTCTGTTTGCAAATTTGACACTTGACAGCTAGTATATCGTCCCTTTTCTTTCTCAACCTCGTATCTGATCGAATAGTTAGATAAAAAAGTAGTCTTTATTCTTTAGGGAACTTGCTTTTCCTATCTAAGTATTCGATCAGATACAACGTTGAGAAAGTAAAGGGACGATATTAAGTTTTTTTTTGCATTCATGTTTAAGGTAAAAAATAGCGATGTTAGCATGTATCTGAATACAGCTGTCAATGTCTTTTGGGACGGTTTATAACAAAGAATAAAGACTAAAGGCATAGAAACCGTACTAAATAAGCAGAAAATACATTATGGTTCACTTCTTTTTACTTATGGTTTTCATAGTGATTTGGAAAGAGATGAATCTATAGCTGTTCTTTCGTTATTTGGTACATCGTCACAAGTAAGGCGTGATTTGGACCTATAAGAACCTATAGTATTTGGACCTATAGGCAAGGAAAGACAAATCCTTCCAAAAAAGGAAGGACAAAGAAGTCCCTGTGTAAAACCTTGTGACAATGACAGTTAAAGAAGAAAAAACCAAGGACCTTTTACTAAAGCAGGACTGAGCACTGTTAACCAAAACTCGGTCCGAGTAGGATGTGAAGCACAGATGCGGTTTATCTCTTTCTAATGGGGTGACCATGACATCGTAGCAAAAAGTTATATTTATTTGTACGAGTATGAAGCAATTTTCACACCATGTAATGAACGCTCGATTATGTACTTAGCTGTACTATGGGAGCAAAGAAATCCAGCCACAAGTCACGATCGTACAATAAGTAAACTTGATAGGAATTATCTAATGCCTACTGACTTTATATTGATAGACAAGACATGGACTTGTTATTAATCTCGCAAGGTCACCCTATTTGTAAAAAAATATCGGCTTACCTGTGAAACGATATCCCACAACCAGCATAGGATTCGCATTTAAAAAATTGTATGCAACACTTTTTCACCATTTTGTAATCTCGCAAAACTGAGAATCGTTAAATCAAAACTTGATGAAAACCGCGCCGCCATGATAATATGATTGATACACTCAATGGGTTGACAGCCTAATAAAAAATAATACTTCCAAGTAGGTTTAAATCGTCATATTTTAAAGTTTATGGGGTAATAAATACAAAGTACTATAAGAATTTAAATAATACGAATAATGTAAGCTTTAAGTTACGATTCAAATTTAATAAATTGTCTAAAACAATAATTTTAATTTTCTACTAAATGCCGAAATTTTAGCGTATGGCAAGTGTTAGAAAGGGACAAACGGCCTCCATTATATCTATGCCGCTCGGACCGGCTTTGCTCCTGTAAATCTAACAGCCCAAACTATGTCTTAAGTTTATGACATAAGGTTTGTTTTAGAAAAACAATTTTTGGTTAGTCCTCAGTCCTGCTTTAGGAAAAGGTCCTTGGAAAAAACAGCCTACTTTTTGATTAATTTTTTCTCATGTAATACGTAATCTAAAAAGTAGAGAAAGATAGCTGACGCAAAGTACGTCTTATAGTCCGGTTTTTATGCTATTATGTTTTTATTCTCTTGTTTATAACAACATTTTTGTGCGAGATTCTTTGATTATTTACTCTCAAGATAGAACTTCGATGTCATGAATGCGTCGAAATTTTTATCAACTAACTGTTAGCCTATAAGTAGCTTCCCGCTCCTTAGTGTCAATTGTGTTGTCAATGGATATGCACGTGTTATGTGTTAGAATTTATTTCGCTAAAAAGGCACTAAAATGACGAGTTGCTTTATTGAAGTTGGTCGAAATTACAAAGGACATATTAAATCAACCAGCAAAGTCATCTACCACCGTTAAGTAATTCAGAATTCATAGTATTTTTCATTCCCAATTTTCCACACCTATTTTCGAGGGTTCGGACAACTGGGATTTATTATTCCCAGTTGTCCACAGTGTGGACAAGGCCATTTTTGTTGGTGTTGCCAGTTTTGAAATACGAAATTCCCTAGGGGTGTGAGTTTCGACGTATGAAAGTTACAAAAGAATGTATTATGTAAATATGTATACATAAAATTAATAATAGAAAACAAAGTATAAGTCGAAAATGGTGGAAAATGATAAAAATATTCAAGGAAGAAATTCAAAGAAACGATAATTAACACAAATAAAATTTAAGTTGTGTGCAAAATTGTATTTCTCTATTAACTTTTTATCTTCCCACTTTACTCACGGCATATTTAGCGGAACATAGGTAATGAAAAGTCTAAATTTTAAACGCAATAATTTTGTGTCACAAATACAACTATATTTATTTCTTAAAACTCTTAATTAATGACGTTTTATCCAATTTCTGTATGAAAAACAAATAGTTTAATTTTCCTTGGGAATAAAAATAACTTTTTCAAAATATCTTACTTTTATTTTGTTCCGCAAAATTTGCCGGGGAGTGTATTTTGCCAATGGAAGTCAACCATTCCAATCCGAATTGATATCTTTTTTAGTTTTTCAAACACTTCACAACATCTAAACCTTAACATGATCAGTTTTCCCAGTAAAATGGGAAATATGTCTTTAGCTAGAATCCCTACGTATGCCCACAGAGATAAATAGAATGACGTTTTGCGAGTGTCAGACAAAGCAGTCACGCACATTCAAAAACTGGCCTGTTTTTGTCGTAGAGATTACAGGGCCACACTCTATCTAGAGAGTAAATAATCAAAGGCGGGATTGTGTATCTGGTATAATATTAAATCAGTGGTAGGTATACAACAATAAATTATAGTTTATAGTAAATTTCTTGCTCTGTTCCTATAATAATAATATGGCCATTAAATTCAAAATTGGGCCAAGCAATTATGACAATACCTAGCCCTTTATCCTATGCGTCCTGATGGTCCAAGAACCACAAGATATGGGTTAGGTTCGTAAAGACTAAATCGCAAAACGACTATGTAACCAAAATGACTTAGTTTCATAAGATCTTGATTGCAAAATGTCTAATTGTGTAAATCGTCTTAATAGTACATAGAATGCCTGGGTTTAAGATTCGACTTAGCTCTATATCGTTTTGTTTGTATTACGCCCAAACAACAAAATGTCCCTGTTGCAACGCCAACGTAACGTTCTGATAGTAAAAGGACTAGGTAGGTATCTCGTCAAAAATCCATGATCCGTTTCCTCGAATGTCCATTTTCCTGGAACATCGCTTTTCTTGAATGTCTCTTTTCCCTGCAGTTTGCTTAAAGTACCTGGATTAATACCCCTACGAGGATAAAGTACACTTTTAATTTAGACACTTCTCGAAATCATCGTCACATTGTTAGATATTTCAGTAAACTTGGTGCACCCAAAAGGTGTATCAGTTTATTAAATGGCTTATTCCGTTCATCAACCTAAAACAGACACCCTAAGGTGGATACTCGGGAACGCGTGCCCGTCTATCCACCCTGAACGGGGTGGATAATCGGGATTTACTTCTGGTGGTTCATCCGACTTTTTGCCCCAAGTACAGTAGATAGTTGAAAAAATTATCTATCAAATAAAAACTTTCTAAACATCTCATGTTCATTAAACAAAAGAAAATACATTAATTTTTTACTAACTAAAAATAAATAAAAAGGAGTACACCCGTGCAAAGCCGGGGCGGGGCGGGTAGTATTTTATAAAGTCTGCAATATGTCCAGGAAATGACCAACACTAATTTCATCAGTGAGTAGACGTAATTGTGTATCCTGGATAAATTCGTCTCTTTTAATATGCTTTTAATGTAAATTTGCAATGGTTTTTTTGGCTCATAATCCTAGATATTAAACACGCGTGCTTTTTCAGTATATTATTGAACGAGGGCCTTTAGTTTATTAACCCGACCAATTAACATTTGTACCCTAGTACCAAGTTTTAAGTGCGAAGAAGAACGATATAATTTAGTCGTACCCTTTTTTAACAACAAACAGTTTTTATGCGGCAAATAACAGTAGGTATCTACATACTTATTTCAATAAATTGGTAAAACCAGCTTTATTACTAAAACATAACTCAAATTCATTAAAATCATTTTAAATTTTCTGTAATTTGTAGTTTAAACACGAATTATTACTTTTTTAATCTTGGCTGTTGGCCGATCTCGTTCGCGCCTTAGCCTTGAGCGCGCATCGGTATCGCAGCAAGAAAAAATAAACAACGCGCCAAGTATCGTAAATAATTGACGGCTATGACGAAGTTTGGATTAATTGTGAATTCATGTGAAGTTTAATATTAACGAAAATGTCTACTTCAAGTAAAGAAAATAAAGAAAACCTATTATTAACTCCGCCGGACATACGTAACGAGGCGAAAAACGCGTGCGATAGCCTTTTGCCATCAAAATCGAATCAAAAGTATTTAGCGGCCTATGAAACATTTTTAAAATGGAAAACCGGCAAGAATGCTCACTCTTTCTCAGAGAGAGTATTTTTAGCCTACTTCAATGAACTGGCAAAAAAGTATAAGCCCAGCTCGCTTTGGTGCACTTACTCTATGTTAAAAAGCACAGTAAAAATAAATAATAACATAGATATTCGAACGTACAGTAACCTAATGGCATTTTTGAAGCGACGCTCGGACGGATTCGCTAGCCGAAAATTAAAAGTATTGACTCCATCCGACGTGGAGAGGTTATTGAAAGAAGCTCCTAATAATCAGTACCTTGCAACAAAGGTCAGTTGAACTTATACAATTTCCCTTGTATTACCTATAAGTACCTACCTTATTCTATCATAATAATGTTCTTATATTAAGTAAAACTATGTTTGGGTTCTTTACAGGTTGCGTTACAGATGCGTATAGACGTAAAGAATTTAGTGATCTAACGACTCAAAATATAGAAACCCACGGTGAAATGCTCTGTGTAAATTAAAAATACCAAAAAAAAAAATCCACGATCTTTCACGATAGATGGCCCGTTCTAATAGTTAAACAGTATCAAGCTCTACGTTCACCAAATGCCAAATCTGACCGTTTTTTCCAAAATTATCAGAAAGGGAAATGTACAGCACAACCTATTGGCATAAACAAGTTAGGTGCCATGCAAAAAGAAATAGCAAAATATTTGGACTTGCCTGACGCAGATTCCTACATTGGACACAGTTTCAGAAGGACTTCGGCAATTTAACTAGCTGATTCAGGGGCCGATGTATTGACCCTAAAGAGTCATGGCGGATGGCGTTCAGACGCAGTCGCAGAGTCTTATGTGGAAGACTCATTACACAATAAGGCAAAGATTGATAAAAAAATCACACAGGCTATAATTTTGGAGTCACCAGCAAACAAGGTTTGCCCAGAGCCGCGGCCTGGAACATCACGCGACAGCGGCCCTGACTTCTTGTCGTGTCCTGCTCGTGCCTTACCACAAGCATCAAACTCCATCGAAAATAATTGTTCATCGCCGACATTCAACCAAGAGAATGAAATAATTAACAACATTACACAAACCGTAATGCCAAACAAAACTGTTCAGTACTGTTTTGAAAATAGTACTTTTACTAACTGGTTTAATAATTAAAATTTGACTAAATGAAGTCTTGTTCTCATTGTTCTGTTCGTTTGAGACGTCCTCCACAAAGGTATGCAAATTATTATTATTCTATGCTGACTCAGCATGCCTTATTTGAGAAACCACAGTCTTATGAAGAAGCTATTGCGTCACCATATCGTGAAGATTGGATTGCCGCAATTCATAGTGAACATGACTCTTTGGTTTCAAATCAGGTATGTACATTGGTAGATAGACCTACTAATAAAAACGTAATTAAATGTAAATGGGTATATAAGTTAAAGCGTGATGCTGATGGAAAATTTGGTAGCTATAAGGCGCGGCTAGTTGCCAGAGGTTTCACTCAAAAACAGGGAATAGATTGTAATGAAACTTTCTCCCCTGTTGTACGCCATTCATCTGTGAGAATTTTGTTTTCATTGGCTAATGAAATAGATCATCTTGACGTAGAAACAGCTTTCTTGAATGGTACTTTAAATTAAAAACCTCTTTTAAAATAGAAGATAAACAAGATATAGGTAACTATCGTCCTATCACCCTAATATCAATATTTTCTAAAATATATGAAAAGGCTATGCATTCGCGAATAACACAATTTATAGACAAGCATAAATTCATAGTCAAAGAGCAAAATGGTTTCCGAAAGGGAAAATCAACATCGCACGCTTGCTCTCTTGTCGAATCGATTACTCGAAATATTGATAAAAGAGTTCCACTAACGGGAATATTTTTTGATATGAGTAAAGCCTTTGACTATGTTGTTCATGATACACTAATAGCTAATCCCCTTATCCTGGCTACAAAGTTACCTTTTTGGTAGAAGGCAATGCGTAGAGATAAATAGGATAGGTGAAACACATGAAGTGATTCCTTACAGATCATTAAATAGATATAATTGCACAGGAGTACCTCAGGGAAGTGTGCTGGGACCGCTGTTATTTATACTATATATTAATGACCTAGGGTCAAGTGGGGTAAATATAAGACACTCAATATTTTAGGTAAAAATAAGACACGGTTGTTATTACTCAAAAAATCTCAGATATACATTCTTATTTAATTTTAAAAGAACCCTTTTTCACTTATATTTAATGTAACAAATTTAAATTAACACGGACCCACTGTAATCAAAGTTTTTTTTTACGTTTCGTTTTAGAGTAAAAAAATGGCGCGAAAATTTTCAATCATAGTCGACCAACTTTGGTTGCGGTCGTGTAGCTCAAGGTCGCGGGCGCGCGGTGCCCCGCTCCGCGCCCCCCGCGGGGGCGGTGCTCGCGTTGGCGAGCGGTCATTTTAGTCTGAGACATGCTAGTGAGCTGGGAGGTTGCGTTGTGTTGGTGGGAAAAAATGAGACAGGCTTTAGGGAAAATATGAGACATCGTGTAGTGTAATAATAAGACAGATTCAATAAGTCAGCATAAAAATGCCACGCGTTTACGTTCCAAAAAAGAAGAAATACAGTGAGTTACAATTACAACAGGCAATAGACAAAGTGAAAAATGGGGAGCTATCATTTAGAGAAGCTGAATCGAAGTACCAAGTCGATAAATCTTTATTGTGGAGAAAAGTTCACAATTTAAATACATCTAAGCAAGGAAGAAAAACTGTTTTGAGTAAAGAGGCTGAAGAGGATTTAGCTGAGAAAATTAAAGTCATGGCTAAATGGGGCTGGGCGCTTACTAGACGAGAAATACAATCCATCGTCCATACCTACGTTGTTCAAAATAACCTGCCAAACAATTTCAAAAACAACTATCCCGGAAAAGATTGGCTGCAATTGTTTTTTCAAAGGAATGGGTTAGTCGCAAAAAAATTAGAACAATTAGAAAAATCTCGTCGGAAAGCTACGAGTGACCCATTTATTGTTTACCATTTTTACGACATTTTAGAGAAGAAAATAACTTCTTTAGACTTGCATGACAAGCCTCAACATATATTTAACTTGGATGAGACGTATTTTTCTGCAGATCCCACGCGTATTAAAGGAGTAACAGGAAAAGGTCAAAAGGCTCACAGAAGTATTCAGGTAGGTGCTTGGGTAACATAACATGATATTGAATAAGTGAACTATTAATATTCATAATGAGAACGATATATTCCGATACAATTACTTAAATTTTACTCATTTCAGGGATCCGGAAAAGAGAACACGACGGTGTTAGGGTGTGTTTCCGCAGAAGGTAGGTTGTTACCGCCATTGATAATATTTAAGGGCATGAACCTCTGGAGCTCTTGGAAAGGAACCAAAGACATACCGGGTACAACTCATGCTTGTTCAGAGAAAGGGTGGATGATGACCAGCATTTTTAACGAATGGTTTGCGAACTTTTGCAAGACAGTGACAGAGCGGCCGTTGCTTATTATATTCGACGGACATGTGACACATCTGGATCCAGCTACAATCGAACTAGCGATTCGTGAAAACGTGACGCTTCTGAAACTGCCACCTCATACCACAGACGTATTACAACCGATGGATCGCAGTTGCTTTGGTCCGATTAAATACAAATGGAATGAACGTCTTATTGAATGGCAAAGACTTAATCAAAGGTCTCTCAGCAAATCAGAATTTTGTGATCTTCTGAGTGAAGTATGGCGTGACGGTCTTTCTAAAGAGGTAATCCAAAACTCTTTCAAAGTCACAGGTATCTATCCTGTAAACAAAGAAGTTTACCCTAAGGACCGCCTAGATCCTGTCAAATTAGATAGATTCTATAAGGCACAGGCATCTGGTGATATTCCAAATCCTATGCACATATTTGAGGAAACACCATCTGAAAACACGGAGCGTCTGTTACCTTCTTTATTGGAAAACGAACCATCGCCACCGGTTAATCTTAACGAAAATAATGAAACGCAACCTAGAGCAGCGACAGATGTATGTATTGACCCATGTCAAAATATTCCGACAACGTCTACTGATCCTTTCAAAAATCCTGAGCCTGCTTGCTCATTCGAGAACTTGTTGCTTGATAAAATTAAATATACAAAACCAGTACCTAGTAAACGGCGAAAAATAGATGGTAAGGGGAAGCTTTTGACCACTGAAGAATACCTGAAAAGTATTGAAAATATAGACAAACCAAAACTACAGAAAAAGAAACAGCAACAAAAGAAGACTTTAAAACGGAAAACTGCTACGAAGACATCGGATACTGACACCGATAGTGAAGTTGATGAAGAAAAAATTCCTTACGAAGACGAAAGTGATATAGAAGATATTAGCTTATCAGAAATAATTCAAGCCGAGACTGAAGATTTCAGTGAACTACTTGACCATAATGACTTAAGCAATGAACTTGATGAAGAAAATCAGCAAAATGAATGCGTTGATGTTCCTGTGACCAACATAGCTGAATCAAGCGAAATCCGTGAAGAAACTTCGGAAATTGATTTTCCAACAAGGAATATAGAATATGGAATAGGAGATTTCGTTCTAATAAGACACGCTATCAACAAAAAATTCAAGTTCTACGTAGCTCGAGTTGAAGGAATAGAGAACGAAAACCTATCAATAATTTATCTAAAAAGGTCAAAGAAAATTTTCTTTGTTTATCCTGTTACCCATATAAAATACTCTGTTCACAAAGACGAAGTTATCAAAAAATTATCTGCTCCGATGCAAAAAAGTAAGAGAGGACCATTAATGTTTGACATCGACTTGGAAAAATATCACATCGAGTAATTTCGAAGTGTCTTATATTTGGACTGATTTAGAAGTTTTTTTTTAATTTTGTATTTTATAAGCGAATGTCGCATTTCTTAATTTAACATAATAATTTACGTTCCTTGTGGTGCAATTTAAGACTGTAATTGTTGATCTCTTATTCTAATACCAAATAATAACGTCGAAGACATTATGCTTAATAAGCACACTTTTGTAGCCATGTTAAGTTTTGAAATATTTTGATAAAAAAATTAAAAAATAAAAGTTACAAAAAATGTTTCGTATTATTTTTTTCCTACACTGTATCAAAGTTACCCACTCGCTTTAAAAACACTTATTGCTGAGAAATTATGGGCTGTCTTATTTTTAAACAACACTGTGTCATATTTACCCCAAATTGATGGAAAAAAATGAGACACATAGTTTGTATTAAAATAATAACACAACATAAATTCACAGTTAAATTATTAGTATTGTGCGAAAGATAGTCCAAGATAGTATATTTCCATAAGTCCAAAACATTATTACCTAATTTTTAGAAGCATGTAAACCCAAAAGTTGTTATTTTTGTCTCAAATTTACCCCATTTGACCCTATCTAAGATAAGTAATTATGAGACTGTTTTATTTGCAGATGAAATTTCAGTTCTAATACCTGATGTCAATAAAGATAAGAATATATACACGAGCAATATTAATATGACAATTGAAGCTATTTGTAATTGGTTAGAGGAAAATAATTTATCTGTTAATTAAAAAAACTTATTATATTCAATTTTGTAACACTACAGCTCATAGACCTAAGCTAGATATAAATTGTAAAGGACATAACATTAGAAGAAAGAAAAGAAACAATGTTTCTGCGATTAATTGTGGATAGACACTGTAATTGGAAGTCGCATGCAAACAATATTTCTGGTAAGTTGGAAATATTTTCATATGCATTGAGACGGTTAAAACGTTTATCTGAGGAGGATACCGTAAAAACGGCTTACCACGGCTATGTGGCCTCGATGCTAAGGTATGGTTTAATTATCTGGGGAAATTCAACTGACAAAAAAAGGGTGTCTTCAGCCAGAAAAAATGTATTAGAGCTATATGTGGAGTAGGCTCCTTAGAATCGTGTAGCCCATTATTTAAACAACTTAATTTGTTAACCTTAACGGGCATGTACATTTTTGAAATAGGTGTTTTTGTAAAGTCTAACTAACCTATTCACGACAATTGTACCAAATCCAAAGTTAAGAAATAGGGATCCTACAAAATTATTAGGACCAATATGTAAAAGTGATTTGTTTAAGAATAACTGTTATGTGATGTAGATAAAAATATTTAATCATCTGCCGGTACACATTAAACAAATATCAACTATTATGAAATTTAGACAGACATTATATGCTTGGTTAATGGACAGAATTTTTTATACTGTTGAGGAATTCTTTAATTTTGACACAAACAAATTTTTAATAATTATTATACAATTGATTTCTGACTACATCTAATTAAATAACCTTAGTTCTTAATGAAGCTTAAATATATAAATTGTCCGACAAATTAAATTGTAAAGCATTTATGAAAAATATTTTTAGATCTAAGTACCCACCATATTTGCATGCTGAAATACGGCTAAGTGTGCGATCTGATATTTTCTTTATATTTACTCAGTATGAAAGACCAAACGGTAAACCAAATTTTAGGGCAAATAAATAAATATTACTTACTTACACAAGGAACACCTGCAGTTTTTGTGATAAAAAATCTAACAAGGTTTGTTTATTACAAAAGAGCATTATATGGTTTGAAACAAGCTAGTAAAATGTGGAATGTAAAAGTAAACAATGTATTGTCAAATAGCGGTTTCAAACAGTCGCTATAGGAAATGATTACATGATCATAACTTTATATGACGATGAATTTTATTGTTTCTATTCCAAAAACAGCTCGATGAAAAATCAGTTGTTAAAAACTTTACATAAAGAATTTAATGTCAAAAATGACTGAAAATTGTTTGGGAATGAGTCACAACATTATATGTTTAAGGGAACTTTATACCTAGATCAGACTGAATATATCAAATAATTGTTAATATGATTTAATTTGCAGAATTGTATACTAATAGCTACACCTATGGCTTTAAATTGTAAATTGACTCTACCAAATAGTAAAAATGATTGTATACAAGATGAGACCTATAGTTACAGGCAACTAATTGGTAGCCTTATGTACTTATCTGTATGTACCTATTCAAGACCAGATATTAGTTATGCTTGTAGTCAGATGAGCTAGTTTAATAACAGTTTTGACAAATCCAACTGGATTGCGGCGAAACGTATTCTTAGGTACCTATTTAAGTGGTACAATTAATTACACTTTATATTTTATAAAAGTGTTAATTTAAATATAAGCGTGTATACTGATGCCGACTTACGTAATGGCGAAATTCACCGTTAATTATATACAGGTTTTATGATAAAATTGGGAAACAACACTATTAAGTGGGAATCACGTAAACAACGATGTATCGCACTTTCAAGTGCAGAAGCCGAATACTTGGCCATAGGGGATGTATGTAAAGACTTGTGTTTTATAAGAAATTTACTTTCAGAAATAGTACCTTTTAAAATAAATAATAATAATAATAAATATCCGGGAACAATCTCAAACAAATTGACCTAGTCCCAATCTAAGCTCAAGGTTGGTCCTATGGGTACTAGACAACGATATAAATACTTATATAGCGAAATATATACTTAAATACATAGAAAACATCCATGACGCAGGAACAAATATTCGCGCTCATCACACAAATATCTGCCGTTACCGCCGGGATTTTAACCCAGGACCGCTAGTTTCGTAGGCAGGGTTACTACCAACTAGGCCAGCGCGTCGTCATAATGTCAAAATGTCTTGTACTGTATATAATGACAATCAAAGCGCACAAAATATTTTAGAATGTAAGGAATTCTGTCATAAAAGAACGAAACACATTGATATCCGATATCATTTTGTGAAGGATTTGATTAACAATGACTCTATTTTAGTTAAGTTTCTTTCTACAGACAAAATGATAGCTGATGTATTGACTAAACCTTTGTGTGTACAAAAACATTGTAGCTTCATTGAGAATATGAATATAAGATTGACTTCTATTGTCCCCTCATAGCAGTAAGTTGTTCTGACTCTATCTATGGCACTTGTAATATTTAAGGCATAAGCGGAAGTGTTGGATTTTGAATAGTATCCTATAGCGCGTGACCTTAAGCTCCCTCCCCGCGCCAACAGAGGTATTGCACCGAAGCGTTATTACGATTTGTAAGAGAGGCGCGCGGGTGAGCGAGAGAGAGGGACTATCGTTCCCCGCCACCCGCCGAAGGTTCGGTCGGGAGTCGCGCAAGTACCGAGCTGCGCGGCGCTCACGTGATCGGTAACATCCCGCGCGCCCGCGCCCCGCTCATTTGTCATTGTTTTTTTTTCTTATTTTTCAAGCCGTGTTTCTACCTTTTTAATTTTAATATACTCGTAGATTCAATGGACACTAGTTATTATTCATACCCAAGCTACATTCTGGCTGCCCAACGTGTGTAATTTGTGAACTGAGAGTCTGAGTGTTCGGTGCAAACCGATTTTTTCCGGATAACCTACTATTCAAAACCGCGGATTTTTGTGTTGTGAAGCATTATAAGACTTAAGTGTTTTTATCCGATTGTACTCGCCGCCAACATGCCGCCAAAGAAGCGTCAGTCCAGCCGACTGTCGGAGGCCGAAAATTTCGACACTGCAAGTTCCACCGGAGGAGGTGGTAATATCACCATGTCCCAGGAGACCTTACTTACGATGCTCGCGACGCTGCAGCAGTCTCAAGCGGAGTTCGGCTCTCAGCTCATGCGCGAGGTTCGAGCGTCCACTCCGTCAGACAGACCATGCGGCCGCTGCCGCTGCCGCAGCCGCAGCCGCCACAGTCTCTGCTGCCAATGGGAATTTCTCGCAGTGCACGGCACGCTATGGTGGATTGCCGGACGAGACCTTGGAGGTATTTTTGGACTCTGTCGAAGCATACAGATCATGCCTACACATATCGGAAGAAAATTGCCTACGCGGCTTGTCGATGCTGCTCACGAAATCAGCCGCAATATGGTGGCAAGGGGTCAAGGACACCACTCACAGCTGGGACGAAGCCGTAACCAAACTTAGAAGTGCATTTGGTGAGAGACGTGTTGCCCATCAAATCTATCAGGACTTGTTCGCGCTAGTTCAAGGTCAAGAAAATACAGATCTTTTTATTGCCAAAGTAAGAGCCCTTCTAGCTAAACTGCCCCGGGGAGACCTGTGCGAACGTGTAGAGCTAGATATGACCTTCGGACTGTTGGATCGTCGTATAAGAAAAAGACTAGACCGTGACGCTATCACTACTTTCGACACGTTGCTTTACAAGTGCCGCGGTATAGAAGATGCGCTCAAGGAGGACAAGCAACCTTTAAAAAAGTCACCACGGCCGCCCTTCGAACATCCAACACGAACGGAACATTCTACACGTTTCGTCGCCGCTACACGTTCACGCGTCGATGATCGACCTACGAGCCGCTCCGACCCGCCGAGTTCGACGAGTGCAGCTGACGACAAGGAAAAGCAGAATTCACCAAAGCGTCTATTTTGCGTTTACTGTCGACGTAGTGGCCATCTTAAAGACGATTGTGTTAAGCGTAAAAGTGTTAGTGAAGTAGTTAAGTGTTACGGGTGCGGAGCACCAAACGTGTCCAAGTCTAAGTGCAAAAAGTGTAGTTCGGGTCAAGACTTTTATATGGTAGCGATCGAGGCGCCGTCCGCGTCGATCGCGTCGCCCTCGTCGACCGCGTCGCCCTCGTCGATCGCGTCGCCCGCGCCGAGCGTGCCGAGCGCGCCTACTGCGCCTCCGCCGCCCGTGCAGACGCCGCCGACCGCTCCGATCACGCCGATCATGCCGAGCGCGGCGCCCGCGGTCGCGCCGATTGCGTGGCTTGCGCCGAGCCCGCCGATCACGCCGACCGCGCCGACTGCGGCACATATGCCGCCTGCGCTTTTCACGCCGGTAACGCTGATCGTGCCATCTGCGCCGATCACGTGTGATTCAAGTAACGATAACTTTATGATAAGTGTGTACGCTGTCTTATGTTTCATTGCATTTGTAATAATAGTATAAGTGAAACTATTTCTTGCAATTCTGGCCACCAGGGGGAGCTTACGTCACACACTTGCCGCCCTGTTTTAAATATTAGTATTTTGGGCGCGAATGGAACAGGACTTGTTGACAACGGCTCTAAGTGTTGTATTGCCAGTCACACGTTATATACGATCCTGGAAAATAAATGTCATCATATGTATCTATTCTACAACCAAAGTAGTTACGTTAGCCGATGGAGTGAGTAGGGCAATGACCTTACTTACCACTGAATTGGAGGTGACACTTTGCCACAAAACTAGTAAAATAGAGTTTATAATTTTTCTGGATTCAGGTGATAACGTATCCCTATTAGGGATGGATTTTTTAAATAAATTCAATATTGCCCTTGATTTTAGTAGCAACAGCTGGTACTTTGGTGAAAATATTAGCCAGAAGTTTGAGTTAAATTTCGAACAAGTGTCATCTCCAACTTCGTGTGCTGCTGTAAATGCTCTTAGGGAGGATGAGGCGACGTCGCTTGATAACCGTCAGCGCGAGGTACTTTCCCGTCTTCTCATCGAAAATCAGGACATCTTTGAACCAGGGGGAGAACCTACTCCTTTCGCCGAGCATAAAATCGATACAGGTGATCATGCTCCTATCGCTGTGCCACCTTACAGGGTAGCTCCTCCTAAGAAGGAGATCATGCGTGCGGAGATTGACAAGATGCTGGCGGAGGACATCATTGAAGAATGTGAGTCGGCGTGGTGTTCTCCTGTCTTGCTGGTTCCCAAAAAAGAGTCTGAAAAAGTCCGCCTGTGTCGACTATCGTAAACTTAATGCGATTACTAAACCAGACATTTATCCGATGCCACTCATAGACGAGCTCGTCCAGTCCAGCAAGCGTAATTGTTTCATGAGCACGCTTGACATGCGTAGTGGATTATGGCAGGTAAGCGTTAATACAGCTGATCGGGACAAAACGGCGTTTATATCTCCATTCGGCATTTACCGTTTTAAGCGCATGCCGTTCGGTCTTAAAAATGCGCCGTCCACCTTCCAGCGTCTCATTGACCGGCTTCGTTCGTCTTCGTCGTTGAAGAATTCAAATTCAAATTCAAATTCATTTATTCTGTAAGTAGGCCCTGTAGGCACTTTTACATGTCTGAGTCTACCAGCGCTTCCAAGGGACTCTGTTGAGAAGAAACGCCGCAAAAAACTCAACAGGAAGTCTTTTTTTTATATGGGTAACTTATTACTATGATAAACTTAAGCTAATTAATTTAAATGTCACAGGGATGTACAGGTCCCAGGAGCAATTATGAGACTCAAAGTATATTCAATTTAAATTGGAAATGTAAAGTCTCCAAAGTTCAAATAAAAATTAAAAATAGACATAGGTAAGGAGATGTAGAAAGTCTCCACGGTCAATAATACAATTATGGAGATGTAAAGAGTCTCCAAATGTCAAATTAAAATTAAATTTAAGAAATAAACATCCATAGGAGACGTAGAAAGTCTCCACGGTCAATTATGGAGATGTAAAGAGTCTCCAGATGTCAAATTAAAATAATAAGCATACAAAGGAGATGTATATAGTCTCCAGGGTCAATAATAATTGTAATACAAACAATTCAGTCCCAAGCGTTGTTATCATTCATATAATCTTTGATACTATAATACGCTTTAGAAATTAGTTTACGTTTAACGTAACTCTTAAATTGATTTACTGATAGATGAGTAACACTACTTGGGAGCTTATTATAGAACCTTATACAATTACCCGTGAAAGAGTTTTTTATTTTATGAAGCCGTGTAAAGGGCACTGCGAGCTTATGTTTATTTCTAGTATTAACATTATGTATGTCACAGTTCTTTTTAAAATTAACGATGTTTTTATGAACATGCATAAGGTTTTCATAAATATATTGACTGTATACTGTTAATATATTGGTTTCTTTAAACTTATCTCTAAGAGAGTCTCTATGACCCATCTTGTAAACAGCACGAATAGCCCTCTTCTGCAGAACAAAGATGCTGTTTACGTCAGCACCACTACCCCATAGTAAAATACCATATGACATAATACTATGGAAGTAACTAAAATAAACTAATCGAGCGGTTTTCAAGTCTATTAGTTGCCGAATTTTATTAACTGCAAAAGCTGCAGAACTGAGTCTATTTGCTAATTTAGCCAGATGAGGACCCCATTGGAGTTTGGAGTCTAACGTTAAACCAAGAAATACTGTATCATTAACTAGGTCTAGTTTGTCATTTTTAATAGTTATAGTAGTTTGTCTATTTTTCACATTGGTTGTCATAAATTTAATACATTTAGTCTTCTTCTCATTCAGTAATAAATTATTAACACTGAACCAATCTACTACTTTTGATATAGCATTGTTTACATCGACATTGAACTCCTGTTGTCTTTTAACTTTAAATACGAGTGAGGTATCATCAGCAAACAATACTATATCATGGTTGTCCTTTATAAGGTATGGTAAATCATTTATGTAGATGAGGAATAGAAATGGACCCAAAATTGAGCCCTGTGGTACGCCCATTGAGACCCAGGTGATCGTTTTCCATTCACGTCTACCCTTTGAATTCTCCCATATAAGTACGTTTTTATTAAGTTTAACGCAGTACTTCTAACTCCATAGTGGTGTAGTTTCCTGACCAAAGTGTCATGGTTAACGCAATCGAAGGCCTTGGACAGATCGCAGAAAATACCTAAAGCATCATGTGACCCCTCCCAGGCATCAAAAATATGTTTAATTAACTCAACACCAGCTTCGGTTGTCAAGCGAACCCGAGCGAAACCAAATTGTTTATTGTGTAGTAAATTATTATATTGAAAATGTTTCATTAACTGTGATAAAATTAATTTCTCAAAGATTTTACTGAAAGTGGGTAGTATGGATATCGGTCTAAAGTTAGTGGGGTCAGAAGTACTACCCATTTTGAATAATGGAATTATCTTGCTATGTTTCATAAGATCAGGAAACTCGCCACAGTCAACACAGTGATTAAACATGACCATCAACTATGCATCATCATCAGCTGCTATGACTTCCATTAAGGATTTAAGGACGTGAACCGACACCCCCCAAAGGTCATTGGTTTTCTTAATATTAATTGACTTGAATGCCTTCATTACATTCCAGGCAGTAACGTGCTTGAATTCTAAGTGTATACTGCATTCAGGCACGTTATCTTCTAGTAATAAAATGGCAGACGCAGGCGAAGAGTTCAGACACTTAGTCGTGGACACTGGTATATCGGTAAAATAATTTTCAAATTGAATTGCGACATCTAAATTAGAATCTATGATTCTACCATCTACTTTTAAACGATAGTCATTAATTTCCTTTTTCCGGCGACCTGTTTCTTCATTAATTATTTTCCAGATCGTTTTAATGACGTCAGAGCTATTCAAGATTTTATGACTTAAAAAGTTTTGCTTAGCTATACGACAGTCTGTCTTGAAATTCTTAGAATATTGTTTGACATATTCCTTAAACTCTTCACTTGCGTTAAACCGCCGTTCCTCATATAGTTTATACAGTTTTGTTCTTCGTTTATGTAAGTCCGCAGTAGCCCAGTCACTGAAAACCTTTGCGCCACCAACCATGACCGATTTGGATGTAAATATCGTGTCAAATTGTTTCATGAATGTGTGAAAGAATGAGTTGTACATGTCATTAGGTCCCTTATCAGTTGTTAAAAAGGGCAGATTATGTACTAGGTTATGTCGCATTCTTTCCACACGGCTCGCAGTAAGCGGCACGAAAGTGATTTCCTTCTTAGTAGTATTATTCGATACAGACTCGAATTTAATTAATTGACCCAGATGATCCGATTCCAGGTTACTGATCACACTTTTACTGATAGAAATTATATCAGTAAAAATGTTATCAATACACGTGGCGCTAGTGTCAGTCACTCTAGTTGGCTCCATAAAAGTGTGGGTCAAGCCGAAAGATCTGAAAAGATTTATTAATCTGTTGGTTAGTGAACTATTTTCTAAAATATTTACATTAAAATCTCCACATATAATATTTTTTTTACTCAAATGAGATAAATTGATTAAGATAGTTTCCATGTTCTTTTCAAAAATTTCGAAATTGCCTAAGGGTGGCCTATATACACATACAACTATGACTTGCTGTAATTCTATTGCAGCGAGTTCTAATGTACGTTCAACAGATAATGACACAATGTCCTTACGTTCTTTAAATTTAAATTTATTGTTTAATATGATTAACGACCCACCATGTATCGAGCTATTTCTTGTGAACAAACTGCCGACCTGGTGGTTGATACAATTAAACATAGCTTCGTTACTAGCTAACCAGTGTTCCGTTATACATAAAATATCAATACTATTACTATTAAGAAATAACTCAATTTGGAGGTCTTTACTTCTTATACATTGGATATTCTGGTGAACCAGAGTGATATTATTAAGTACTTTGCTGCCAGATTTGACCTTACATTTATTGCAATTTAGATTGCCAGAGTTGACGTCCTCTGTTGTCGTCTCATTTAATTTAAATGATTGATTGTATTTGGAACGATTTCCAAATGCATATTAGGTTGCTCAAAAGAAGCAGGAGCCAAATTCTTGGCTGAAATATCAAATAAATAAGATAGCGACATAGCTATCTGTCTTTTAAGATAATTAGGAATGTAAAATTTTCCTTTACTCAAGATATATTGATTATTAATATAATTATTAGAGTCAATGATGTAAATTTTTTCACTATATATACACATGTTATAAAATGTCATATTTAGATTGTGTCTTATATCATTTTCTGACTGTGACAACTGTTTACAATAGGGGAATGTAAAGAATATGATTTTTTTCACACAAAGACTGTTCAATGCTTTAAAAAATTTAGTTAAGTTATTTTTGTTTACATTCCCTCTATTTCCTATAAGAATAAGCAAAGTTGTGTCTATATTTATATGTCTGTCCTTAATAATTTGATTTTGGATATTTTCCAAGCTGCTTAGAGGTAAACAGTTGCTGATCATACTATGTCCTTTAGTGTATGAGTTCAATAATGAGCCCATATTACTACCAATTTCATCGCAGTACATAATTATGTCAGGTTTATGTTTATATGTCAATGTGTTATTATTGTTTTTATTTACTGTAGGAAGTGTAGGAACACTAAGCGCAGGAACACTCAGTGTAGTAACACTGAGTGCAGGAACACTGACACACATGCTCTGCTTCAGTCCACCGGTGGTCGGACAGACACTCATGGGTTGACAGGCACATGTGTGGTTGTCCGCCAGTGACTGGAACAGCTCTAAATTGTAGTTGAGCTGCCCTATTAGGTCATCCATTCCTAAAGAATACTCACATATATATTTTTTTGAATTTTCTTGTAAATTATGTAATGTTTGTATCGACTCCTCCAAATCCTGTATTTTTAACCGACTTCAAGAAAAGGAGGAGGTTCTCAATTCGTCGGGTTTTTTTTTTTTTATTATGTATGTTCCCCTATTACTCGAAGACCACTGGATCGATTTAAAAAATTTTTTCGTTGTTCGAATGGGTATACTTTCTAGTTGGTCCCATTGTCACCACGTCAGGATCTGATGATGGGATCATGGAGAAATCAAGAGAACTCCTCAAATATTATAGGCACACCTATAGCGATTTCGGTATTTTTCACTGTAACTCATGCATTTGCTTTTGAAAAGTACTATATGGTGAAGTGGAACTGATGATGAAGACCACAGATGGCCACCGGAACTCCTTAACGGTACCTATTTCAAGGGTGGCGATAAGATATTTCGATAAAGGAAGTTGAGCGACTATGACGAAGCACATTTAGGTTTAAATATGACTATGACATTCCCGCGGCGTTGTCTGCGGCGAGCTTGAAATGTTCTATAGTTTCTTATTAATATTTAGAAGTGGAGCTACGTAACAGCATAAATAGGATCACTAAAAAGTATAAAATAAAATAAATGTTTAAAAAAACAAAAAACCGCCTTCAAAAAGCAAAAAATAACTTACTGACCTATTTACCTACCATTTTACAGAAGTTATTTTTTGCTTTTTGAAGGCGGTTTTTTGTTTTTTTAATTGTAACATTTGCGTGTCAGTGTCATACTTTAACTTATTATTTCTTAACATATTGGCATATATATGAACGTTACGCTTCTAGCGTATCAAGATGATTTGCTTATAATTTCTGAAGGATTTGACCAGCATGTTGCAGACCTTCGAGCAGTCTTTGACAGGTTACGACAGTTTCGTTTGCGCGCTAATCGCGAGAAGTGTGTCTTCGGCCGTGAGCAAGTCAAATATCTAGGTCATGTGATCTCACAAGACGGTATTTCCCCAGACGGTGAAAAGGTTCGAGCTGTCCTCGATATGAAACCTCCGTCGTCGCTGCACCATCTGCGAACGTTCCTGCAAACTTGTTCTTGGTTCAGGAAATTCATTCCTAATTTTTCTGCTGTTGCTGAACCACATTCGCGCCTTTTAAAGAAAAATCAGGCGTGGATCTGGAGTTCAGACCTCAAGAAGTTGTTGACTTCAGCACCTATTCTTGTGCAGGCTGATTATTGCAAGCCGTTTATTTTGAGAACCGACGCCAGTAATTACGCTCTTGGCGCAGTTTTGTTACAGGGTCACGATGCCAAGGATGAACGGCCGATAGAGTACGCTAGTCGTTTGCTTAATCCAGCGGAACGCCAATACAGCACGACCGAAAGAGAGGCTCTTGCCGTTGTTTGGGCTGTAGAGCGTTTCAGAGGATATACCGAGGGTCATCCGGTCATCATCGGCAGCGATCGCCAGCCTCTTAAATGGTTGCTCACTTTAAAGTCACCATCAGGTCGGTTAGTTAGATGGGCTCTTAAGTTGCAGTCATTCAACATTCAGTTCGAGTACACACCGGGAAAGGCAAATGTCGTCGCCGACACGCTTAGCCGTCCAATCTGCAACTCAGATGATATTGATCAATGTGGGGTGTGTACAGTAGTCTTTAACTTACCATCTCGTAGCCCCGAGGATCTTCGGCGTATGCAGCTTGATGACCCGGAGCTGAAAAAAATTATTCTAGAGTTAGAGGATGTCTCTGATGCTACAGGTATTGGGGCGAAACGATGGTCCGAAAGGCGATACTTCACTCAGCAGGGAGTCTTGTACAGGTTCAACCCAGAGGTTGAAAGTGAAGAGCCGCAGCTAGTTGTCCCCTCGTCCTTGCGCCTTGATATTTTGAAAGAGTATCATGACTCCCCATTAGCTGGACATCAAGGTGTTGATCGTACCTTCGGTAGAATTGCCCAGCGTTTCTTTTTTCCAGGAATGCGTCGCATAGTAGCTGATTACATCAAAATCTGTGTTACTTGCCAGCGTTACAAGGCGTCTAATGAAAAGCCTTCTGGTCTGCTTCAGACTCCCGTTCTTAACCAAAGAGGGGAAGTCTTAGCAATAGATTTGTTCGGCCCGCTCCCTCCGGGTGAAAAGGGGGAGAAGTGGGTATTATTAGTCGAAGACACGGCGCTCGTTGCTACTTCAGAGGCATGTGCTCAAGTCCTCGTCGAAGAGTATTTCCTTCGTTATGGTTTCCCACGTCGCGTAGTCTCTGACAACGGCGTTCAATTCGTTTCAGCGTTTATGCAGCAGTGCATGTTCATCCTGGGCATCACACAGGATCTGCTGCCACTGTACCACCCTGAAGCGAACCCTGCAGAAAGAAAGAACAGAGACCTTAAGGTTCAGCTTTCCCAGTTGGTTGATGTTCAACATAATACATGGCCGCTGCATCTGCCTTCTATTCGGTTTTCTATGAATTCTGCTTGTTGTCAGGCTACTGGTGTCACTCCTGCGTACCTAACCTTCTCCCGTGAGCTTCGCTCTCCACTACAGGTTCATCACGACATCCGTGCGGTGCTGCAGAAAGATAACTTTGTCCCTCAGGCAACACCTTACTTGAAGTCCTTTGTAGATTCTTTAATTACCATCAGGGATAGAGTAGAGGCTCAGCAAGATCGGCGAAAGGAGTATGCCGACCGATCTCGCAAACCTGGGGAAGATTTTAGCGTTGGTGACCAGGTCTTCGTTACCTCTCGGGTCCTTAGTAACGCCAGTAAAGGTCTCACTGCAAAGTTTGTGCCCAAAAGGGATGGACCCTACGTCATAAGTAAAAAAACCAGTCCTACGACTTACCAGGTCTCCAACGTTTTCGCCTGATGAGGTTTTGGGAAAGTTCCACACCTCTCAGCTTTTTAGATTTCATAACAGATCCGATTCGCCTCCTGCTCCTGTAATGCCTAGGCGTAACAGAGGTCGTCCTCGCAAGGAAGGTTCTAGTGAGGTGCGAGTCCATGGACGTGGGCATCCTCATGGACTCGAGGGGGAGTATATAGCGCGTGATCTTAAGCTCCCTCCCCGCGCCAACAGAGGTATTGCACCGAAGCGTTATTACGATTTATAAGAGAGGCGCGCGGGTGAGCGAGAGAGAGGGACTATCGTTCCCCGCCACCCGCCGAAGGTTCGGGAGTCGCGCAAGTATAGAGCTGCGCGGCGCTCACGTGATCGGTAACCTCCCGCGCGCCCGCGCCCCGCTCATTTGTCATTGTTTTTTTTTCTTATTTTTCAAGCCGTGTTTGTTTGTACCTTTTTACTTTTAATATACTCGTAGATTCAATGGACACTAGTTATTATTCATACCCACGCTACAATCCCTTATAATAATATATTTATAAGCGTCCCATTATGACTAATTGCAACACTGCTGTCTTCCTTCTCTCTGCTTCCGCCCTTCGGTGACGATGGCTGCTTTCCCATGTTGTGATGATAACTTAAATTAGCGACTATATTATACGTCATAAATGTTATTACTACAACGTTAGTGTTGTGTATTAGTGAAGACAACCTCTCTGTGCATCTCTCTCTGTTCACTTCCACAAGTAAATAAATACTTAGCGCAGTGCATTCACATGCTCTTCCTAAGACTTTACACGTTTAGCCTGTGGAGGTTCTATCTCTATGTCCAAATGATGTCACAGCTCTTCCCTAAAGTCGGGTTCAATTTCAATTTCAGTGAATATCTCGCTCCATGTTCTTTTAGAAAATACTTTTTTATTTTTATTTTGTTTTAATTATTTTTTTCACACTCTAAACAAAACACATTTATTCTACCTAGTCAATAATTTGACTAAAAAGCCAAAATATGCAATGATTTTAATTTGTAAAAATCAATCCCAATATTATGGTATTATCTAATTAAACTATTCCCTTGTTAATAGGTCACTTTACTGTAGCCAACTCAGGAACCCCTACAGTCCCACCATGTTCGTCCGTCTGTCTGTATGTCACAACAGCTCTTCCTCAGAACCATCGATGTTTTATCAAGAAAAAGAATTCGTTATTATCTGTGTATAAGTGTTTTCACAATGAATGTAAATCGCAAACCACCTTTTTGCCTTAAAATATCTACACAACCATTATAACCATTAAAATAGAGGCAAAGTGTACCCAATAGCTAATAGCAACTATGATAACACGTGGAATGAGACTCTAACCTTTAATTTTAATTAAAAATGGTTCAAACGTTAAGGTGGTGTCCCACACTTGTGACATAAAATTGGTACAAACTATGTGACCTTGCTATGCAACAGTGCGAATCTCTTCTTTTAAGGCTCCGATCCACACACAGATTGATATACTAGTAGTACTTAGTCCGTTCACCGCACGATCATGTCGTCAACAGACTTTTAATTTTACTTAGCAGCGAGTTGTAATTCATTTGTATGTAGGGTAGATGTTATTCTCTAATGCTTATTCAATATAAAAAATTTCACCTTATATAAAATTTGAAATACGTATTTTTTTAAACTTAACCAGCTAAACTTGAACTAGTAAAATAATAGCTACTAAAATTATTTTTCTATTCAATTTTAGAAAACCGATTTTTAATCCTAGGAACCTTAAGGCAGACATCAATGCACAGCATTATCGTTCCATAAGTAAAAATCGTTGCGATATTTCAGTGCCCTGAATAAACTTATTCAAGAAGTCTTAGGAATAGGTAATTGAAAGTAGAAAATATGCGTTCGGATTGCTCCTGGACATGAGCAAAGCTTACGACCGAGTCCAGCACGTTATCCTCTTAAATAAACTGTATGCCATAGGTATTCGTGACACCGCTTATGAATGGTTTGTTTCTTATCTAAAGAACCGCCAACAAATTGTCAAAATTGAATTCCTTGATAAGAAAACTAAAATAATAAGAAAAGTCCGATCATCCACAGTACAAACTGCATGTTTTATCCCACAAGGAAGCGTATTAGTGTGTAAGGCTTGTTCACGAAATAAAGTAGCCACATAAAGTCGGGCTGACATAATTATATAGATAGATAGTTACGTCATATTTCAACATAGCTATATTGTCTAGTTTAAGGAAAATATGCATTAGATGTCATTGAATTGATAGAATCAACATGCCGAGGATAAATGAAAATATTCGTAAATTAATTATAGTGTCTTATTGTACAGAAAAGGGCATCTCCATGCGTCAAATCGTAAAATGACAAAAAATATCGAAAGATGGCGTGCGAAAAATTTTACAAAAAGTTTACGGAGTTTAATATACTCGGTGATCTGCCAGGTCGAGGTCGCAGAAAAGGCTGCGTTAAACCGAAATTGGAAGAGGCAATAGTGGCGTCGTTTCGTCAAATTCCATAGGCATCTACGCGAGATATATCCAAAAAGTTAAAAACTGCGGTCGGTAACCCGCATTTAACGCCAAAAAAATCAACAATTTACAGACTAAGAGAAACGTAAAATCCCAAAAAGGTCTGCTGCTCAGCTTGATAGAGTGAAAATTTTGAGCTAAAATATTAAACACGCTTTTAATTAAAAATCGCGAAAGATGCTTGATAATGATGATGATGAGTGGGGACGCGGCCGAGGCAGGCGGGCGGTCGAGTGGCTCTCCATTCATTCCGCCCAGTTCCCCTTGATCCAGCCTCAGGTTACTGACTCTGCGGCACTCCCATCCAGCATTGATCCCATCTTCTTGTTTTCCTACAGAACAATAGTGCGTCCTGAAGGTTAATGCTTTTAAGTGTCTCTGCTGATAGTGCATCCTCCCCGAATGTGCGATGTCTCAGTGACGAGTACATTACACACTCGGCTAGAACGTGTTGACTAGTTTCCTCTTTGCCGCAGTGTGGGCATCGAGGATCCTGTTTGACTCCTATTACAGTCAGATGTCTGTTGAGTGGACAGTGTCCAGTCAAAATCCCTGTCAGTATACTTAGGTTGTACTTACCAAGATTTAGTAGATACCTTGTTCTGTTCGTATTTACCCTTCCTATCATGAGTTTGGATTGTCTGCACCCTTGTGTTGTTATCCACGCCTCATTTGTCTTTGTCTCTATTCTTCTGGCGATGACTCCTTTCGTTACAGATATTGTTGGTCCGCCCCTGCTCTGGCCAGGCGAAAGATGCTTACCCATGGATGATGAACATATGTCGAAAAAAAAAATAGCACGAGATTGTTACCAGGACCCCAGTTTTATTTGTCTGAGACTGGCAAGGATATTCCAGAAGAACATCAGTACGTGGGTAACGTAAAATTTGCTCAAAAAATCCTTGTATAGCAAGCCATTTGCTCACGTGGGCTTAAAAGTTTCAGCTTTTTCACTACGGGTACAATTCTGCCCTTGTATCGGAAACAAGAACGTCCCCCAAAATTTTAGCCAGATTTACCTTCTGCTCATTATGCTCAAGAAACTTTAAAGTTCCTTGATAAGTAAAACATCGATTATGTATTGAAAAGCATGATCCCACCAATTGCCCAAAGCTTCGCCCGATTGAAAGATATTGGGTAAACATTAAGAGACACCTGCTCAAGAAGGGTGCAGTAGCCGATAGAAGCTGACTTCAAAAATATATAGAACGCTGCCGCTCGTCAGTTCACTAACACTTCTATTCGTACGCTGATGGGAGTTGATCGAAAACGGCTAAGGTCAATCTTAGGGTTTTCTTAAAATTTTATATAGTACTAGAGGACGCCCGCGACTTCGTACGCGTAGAGTTAGTTTCCCGCTACTCCCCCTATTTTAATGCCTTAGGGGATGAATTTTCAAAAATCCTTTCTTAGTGCTCACTTACATCATGAAATGCTGAGGCTTATTAGTACTGTTAGGTAATTCCACTACTTAAGTATGAAGTAAGGCATCTCTTTACGTATTGTCGTGTTACGTGGTCTTCCGATAATTCGGACGACCAGGTACCAGACGTTAAATGTAAGATGAGAGAAAAAGAGAGGTAGATTAGAGAGAAAAGGACGGAAATAGTAAATCAGGGTATGGGTATTTATTTAACACTTAAAGGCTTTCTTCACACAGAATAAAATCACGAATAAAATAATTATTACAAAAAAAAAAAAGTCCCTAATATCACCAGGGTAAAGTTAAAAGATTTGGTGGTGAGAGTGAAAGTTCCTCCGGGACTTCCTTTAGTTCGCGTCCCGGAGTCGTCGGACCAGGAACACTGCTGGCACTGTAATGAGGGGCGCTATAGGCAGCGGCCCTGGTGGTACACGAAGGTAGGTGGGCCCGAGGTGGGACCCGTAAGAGAGAGTAGCGGTCCCCGAGGAAAGCAGGAACCTCGTAGATGGAGGATTCTTGAGGCGTAGGGCCCGACTTGGCCACACTCAAAGTCGGCTATTAGTACGAGAAAGATAGAGGCTTCTAGGGGTCCGACTTGACCCTAACTTCAGAGTTTCAAGTTTCCACTTTTGAGGCTGAAGAAGAACTGATCGCTCTAGTCCAGGCCACCGTTTATATACCCTGGTGATCTAGCTTTTTAATTTACAAATTCTAAATTCATAAAATTTCAATGTTATACATGCCAGATATTAATTCCATGGTAAAACCGTCGTTTTAACTCCATGGTCCAGTATCAACCTAAGATATCGTCTCTGCCCGTTGCCTGACAACGAAAATAACAAACACTGTCAGATGAAAAAATAAAAAACAAAAAGTGAATATTTTCGGCTACAAAAGTAATATCGTTAAAAAGAATAGCAATTATTCAAAGGAAAAAGGTACGCAAGAGCCATGGAAAACCAATATACCGTACAGATACAAAAAATCAAGAATTATACGTCTCTAAAGTTAGTCGGTCCAACCGACATGTGAACCGCGCCCGCGAGATAGTCAAGAGGAACGGGACAAGAAACCCAGGAACGCAGGTACAATATTACAGTATAATGTATGATACTCGTATTTCCCAACTTTCCTTCTTTTCTACTTTCCTTATATTTGAAATGAAAAGAAGGGTGTTTAACTCGGGTGAATCAACCCATTCCAGCAACATTCCAACTATGGACATTGAACTGAAAAGGTTAAATAATGACCGGCCTCCTAGAAATTGCCTATTTGGTGCCTAATAGTTACTATCGGAAAAAGGAAATCCTGTCCCACCACAAAACTGTGTCACAGTAATGTAATGGGTAACGTCCAAAAAGTTGGTAATAATTATTTGACCATTCAGAATTCGAATAGGCTTGGTTAGTAGCTAGGGTATTACTGCACGACACCTTATACTTTGTGACTATGCGCTGAAACTTGGAACAGTTGATTCTTAGCTGGTCTTGAGTAGATTCAGACCGGGAGCCATCGAGAGCCATGGCGCATTTAGTAGGGGGAGGGGGGGGGGGAATTTTGACGCTGCCGCGCTTTAATTGAAGCAGCATTTCTCTAAAACTATACATATTAGGGCATGCAATATATCATTTTCAGATAAATTAAGAACGACGAACCTATTTTTTGAACAAAAAAAATGCACTACCTAACAAAAAAAATTAATAAAGTAGAAAAGACTAAAATATTTAATTTGTTATTTTTTTTATAATAACCTATTGTGCTTAAAAATAATAACAGAAATCTAAGAACAAAAAGCTACACTTATGTAGTTTTCAAAAATATATAGTTTATCATATACAGGGCGTCCCAAGACTATGGGACATGAAGGGAAAGTACCTTAAATATCGTAGATAGGATATTTTACTGAAAGAAGACTTTATGTTATTTTTAAAAGTTAGTAATACTGCATTCAAAGATGTTCTAAAAACTATTTGCTTCATCTGGGAATCGAACCGACCTAAATTTGAAAAAAAAATCACCCGTATTTTTATGATGTCAATCGAAAGAATGAACAAAAAATAATAATTCTTCTTAAGTAACATAGTATCTTAAAATAAAGTAACAACGTGAAATTAATCATTTTAATCAAATTAAAAACATACATGAAACTGCCGAAGTCAGTAGAGAATTTGTTGTAAATTAATTTCTTGCAAATTAATTAATTAAATGCTCAAAATGTGATCCCTCTTGTCTTATGCAAATCGCCAATCTTTTAATAAGTCCGTTGCTCGTTGATTTTCTAAACATATTATGGTGAATACTCGATATAATATGGCTCAATTCTGTTTGTTACTTGCCCACGTTGTCGTATTGCATTTTGTATAGCAAATCTTTCACGTATCCCCAAAAGAAGTAATGTAACGGTGAAGTAATGCACGTGCACCTATAATAAGAAAAACTGTGCCAGTAAGTCGTTTATTAAGTGGGTATTTATTTGCGAATAAGCAATTCTATCTATGGAATGATAATATCGCTATTTTTCGGACGTCGTCGTCGGTAATAAATAATGTTCTTGAAATTTGAATCAAACATTTTACGTTATTCCTTTCTTTTAAGATACTATGTTACTTAAGAAGAATTATAATTTTTTGTTCATTCTTTCGATTGGCATCATAAAAATACGGGTGATTTTTTTTCAATTTTAAGTCGGTTCGATTCCCAGACGAAGCAAATAATTTTAAGAATATCTCTGAATGCAGTATTACTAACTTTTAAAAATAACATAAAGTCTTCTTTCAGCAAAATATCCTATCTATGATATTTAAGGTACTTTCCCTTCATGTCCCATAGTCTTGGGACGCCCTGTATATCTGTTAACACATGGGAGACAAAAAAATATATTAAGCGTGGGTCAGGGTGATCTCAATGCATGATCATCCGTGAAAGTAGGGTATGCAAATTCATTGTATATATTATAAGATCCAATGCACAGACAGAGGTCTGCACATTTAAGCTGCCTTTTTTTACAATTGCACCAGCCACGGCACTGTTTTTTGCATTTACACCTGACAATTGCTAGACGTGCTTCTCAGCAACAGGCAAGTCCGTCCACGTAGGCTTCCAGTTGTTTTCGACCTTCGTCTAACCCCAAATAGACCGAAAGAGCAGATTTTGAGCTGGTGCTAACACTGCTAACTGGCCCCAAACATGCACCCATTGATATATGCCTCTTAGAAAATGCTTTTATAAAGCAGCTTTGGTCGGTGCCCTACTGCACTATCTGCAAAGAAAAGCACTTTCCGTGGAAAAAAATCGGCCTAAGTCCAAATTGTGCATCGTTACTTGTCAAGTGCTTGTCCATTTACCGGTCAAACAAACAGTCCGGTACCTTAGCGATAACAGAGGTGAGTGGGATTGGTCTGTAGTTGGACAAGTCTCAGGAGTCTCTGGTCTTATCCTTAATAACTCACTGACTTACTAAGAGACTTAGGCTTAGTTACGGCACTCATTTACTGAAGTATGCGTAGCTGATCTGAAATAATAATGAAATGCAATATTCTGGTTTAAGCTTTGAGATCATATTATATGTTTAAAAAGGCAGAAAATCTGACCTATTATATAATGTTACGACGTGTTTTTCGATGGAAGCCATTGCCTCCGCAATGCGGCCCTCGATCACTGACTCGAAACCTATAGTTAGGTCAGGAAAGGCTTCCCAAGCTGCAAAATTCTCTTACCTATACCATTGAACGAAGTTTAGGTAAAGTTGGCATGCGAAAAGATACATTAGAAACGTCTCTATTCAGTACCCTTACCATGAATTACAATTAGGTACCGTACTCGCTAGCGAGTCGAATGTTCTGTCCCTCGCACTCTATAAGAATACTGCAAGGTCTGCGAGGGACAGAGTATTAGGCGGCCTTTACACTGAAACTTACGACTTACGTAAGTAGTGACGCAGCTATTGGTTAGAAGTAGATAGAAATATTTTTTTCTCATTCTAACAGATAGCAGCGTCCCTACTTACGTAAGTCGTAAGATTCAGTGTAAAGCCGGCCTTAGACTCGCTAGCGAGTACGGTAATTGTAACTCATGGTAAGGGTGCAGAATGGAGTGGTAGTAAAGTTTTATTATACTTACTTACCTCTATTTGTTATCTTCGCGAATTAAAAATAAGTAAAAATAAACAATATTTCTATGTAAGTATGTTTGGGATGAAATATTTATTAGAAAATTATAAAACGTACA
This sequence comes from Acleris literana, assembly GCA_946894065.1. Lineage (NCBI taxonomy): Eukaryota > Metazoa > Arthropoda > Insecta > Lepidoptera > Tortricidae > Acleris > Acleris literana. The sequence continues at coordinate 40,155,867 of OX335668.1, read as the reverse complement.
ATAATTACAATATTTGAATTTGCAAGGTTCCTTACTTATATGTTATGTTTGCGTTTACGCGAATTAGTTCTATGTCCATCTTAGATGTAAAACTAAACTATACATTTAAAAAAAATAGATAAGTGTAGCGTTTTACATACATATATTATTATTTTTAACATATATCACGTGAGTAAAAAAAAGGTAGAAATGATAAAAAGATGTACATAACTTTTGTCCTTTAGCCATTTTTTTATTTTTTTTGGTCTAATGTGCACTATTTTCATTCCAGAAATGGACTTCCCATCCTTAATTTATCCGAAAATGATATATTGGACGCCATAACAAGTACAGGGCCTCTATTCTAGACGGTAAAAACGATATCGTATCTGACCTGCTATGGAACTATTTTATAGTCATTCCGTCAGTACTGTGAAGTAAATAGGTGCTATCAAAACGTTGAAAATATGATAAGAGGTCAAATACAATATCGTTTTTACCGCCTAGAATACCGGCCCAGTTTTTGAGAAATAATATGGCTTCAATTAAAACACGGCAGCGTTAAACTCCCCCCCCCCCAGGCTAAATGCACGGTAGCTCTCGGTGGCTCCCGGTCTAAATTCACTCGAGACGCCACGCCTAAGGATCAACTGGTGCCAAGTTTCAGCGCATAGTCAAAAAGTGCAAGGTTCCCATACAACGGATTGCGCTATCTAACCAGCTACCACGCTTAATATTATTTTTTGTCTCCCGTGTGTTAACAGATATATATGATAAACTATATATTTTTGAAAACTAAATAAGTCCTTAATTCATCTGAAAATGATAAATAGCATGCCCTAATATGTATAGTTTTAGAGAAATGTTGCTTCAATTAAAGCGCGGCAGCGTCAAACAGCGTGAGGTAATGCAGGTCATTTGCCTTTCGGCTTCTGAACCCATCTCGAGTACCTATAATATGTGTGTAGGTAAAGTATTGGCCTAGACTCTGCGTAATTAGCATTACGCAACCGTCACGTAAACTATTATTTCGACCACCCAGTACCAAAAATTAAACATGTAAAAAATTAAATAAACTAACCGCCTGTTTCACAATCGACAAGTAAAGCGTATTTGACGGATAAATTTAGCCCTTTCTCTTTCTTACACTTGAAAATAGACAAGGAGAGAGCTAAATTTAAATGGCAGATAAATTTACTTGTCGATTGTGAAACAGGCCCCAACTATTCCTTATTACCCATTCAACTTTAGAAGTAAAATCTAATTGGACACTTACATCTACTATAATACTTTACGCACTAACATCTAAATCGTAAAAATCGTTCAGTGTGAAATGTGCGACATCAGTTTATACATGAAAGTATAATATAAAGCGACAAAGTTCTTCGCAGCATGTCGAGGACGGCAGGAGTGTAAATAGGAGCGGCAAAGCCCGCTCGCGCTCATTGATCGAAGAACTTCTTCCTTCTTGCTTTGTTTGGGATATTGTCAGTTTGTATTATTCAATACAAAATTAAGATAAAAAAACTGCAAACCATTTTTCTTTTTGTTGTATCGAAAAACACACGCGTCAAAATTGGTATGATTATATATAAATTAGTACAAATCCTAAAAAACTACAAATTTATACAGAAAACCCGTCAAGTGCGAGTCGGACTCGCGCACCGAGAGGGTATTTTTATCGACTAGGATTTAGGAGCGATTGTGTGCGCTGGATGTACCTATTTACATTCTATCCTACATATATTATCAATGCGAAAGGATATGCGTGCGTGAGTTTGTTACTTCTTCACTAAAACGGATGGACGAATTTGGTTGGATACAATTTGGAATAGAGTTTGCTTAGATATACACTGGATTAACACGTTGAATCCCGAAATAAATTAGTGTTCCCGTGGGATGGCAAAATTACTAATTCTACGCGGACCAAGTCGCGGGCAGAAGCTAGTAACATTAATAAATAACACATTGCTGTGCCCGGACAGGGTATCAAGTACTTTCTACTAACCACTTACTAACAACCTTATAATTGTAATCAATTTAAAAAAAAAACACTATATGTATTCAGTACATTGGCCACATAGGGCTCTTTTACAAGTCGGTAATATGGAGTGAATCTACTAGCGCTTCGGACAAGACCATCATTGCGGAGAAGAAGCGCCGCAAGAAATTCCAGCAGGTCATTTTTTCAAACATAAAATACAATAATATTTAAAAGTAAGTTACATTACAAGGTAATAAAGTAACAAATATTAATTATTAGAACTAGCAAAAATAAAAACATTATAAATGTAAGGTCAAATACATTAAACTAAAAAAATATGACTATGAGAACAACACGACGAGGTCTCTTTGTCAAAAGCCATAACTGGAATAATTAACTGAGCAACAAGACGTGAACAGACCGGACCCCACAAACAGCACCTAATGAACTTGATAGCAATTAATTATTCCATGATTCTATGATTCATTTTCTAATGCGAGTTATTTTCCATTCCTATATAAAACTTTGAAAGTAATTAATCATGGCTGAAGCTTTGACGTCGTTCGGATGTACAGCAGTATTTTTTTTCCGGGTAATACATCCGTTTATCATTTGCTCTATAGTCCAGTAAAATTGGCGATTGAAAGGTGCATTCGGGTAATTCCGAACGAGATTTTAGAAGAGTTGACAGTGCGTCTATATTTATTGATCTTACTAAAAATTTATTTCAGTTAATGTTTCATTGACGAATTGAATCGGTTCTTGACTATATAATCTAAACCATAACTTTAAAAATATTATCCTCTTATGTAAATAAATAGGTTTGTAAAGTTCGTTTTATTTGCATTCCACCGGTTCAATTCCGAATTATATTCGGGTAATTCCGAACGTCATTCAACGCGAGCTTTATTTGTTTTTAGTTACGGAACACATTGATTTTTTATTCAGACTTTCACTCCCAAAAAATGTTTATTGTTATTGGTCATTAAGTAGCATATATACAGATATACGATACTTGTATTTCGGAATTACCTGACAGGTAGTCTGTGGTGCTCAAACTTATATTTGACGTAGTAGGTTTCTAAACCTGAAATATAAACAAATAAGCATAAAAATATTTTTGTATAACAATTTTTTTATTTGAAGGTCAATTTGTGAAAACAAGTTTTGCGTGAACCATCGTAACTAATATTGACTTTTAACATATTTATGACTACTTAAATAATGTTGAGAACCACTGACCATTTCTATAGAAAATGAACGTCGTCTAAATCCGAATTAAATGTCTTTCGGAATTAGCCTAATCGGTTAATTCCGAATAAAACCATATATCTTAAGCTAGACCGATGTGAACCTATTTTACAATTTACTAAAACGAAAATCAATTGTAAGTGAAAACAATCAAATGAAAAACTTACCAAATATACAAATTATGGACGATCGGGTAATTCCGATAATGCAAAAAGCGTGGGTAATTTCTGTCGACGATAACAACGACGCGTAACGCATGTATACTCGCTTCTATAGACCAAGGCAACTGAAGGGAGGGAGCAGCATAAGATGGCGGCTAGGTAAAGGTTGCCACAGCAAAAAATAATGTTGCGTTAGGTAGAAATTTGATATTATTGGAGTTACCCGATTTTCGGAATTACCCGATTTTCGGAATTACCCGAATGCACCGTACGGGTTAGTTTGCGTCTAATGCGATAGTTCTGATTTTTTGCAGACTTGTTTATGATGTTGGCCTAATGAATAATCCAAGTTTGTGACCTCGAGCCCCGAACGAAACTTCGTCAAAACAAAACCGGTAAATTTTCGGCCTTTTTTTCGATTTTTGCGAATATAATAACCCTAAAGAACTAGTTTTTGATAGTACCTTCTCAGGACGTTTTTAAATAAGACTAAATCTGCTACAATATGAGACTTAAATTCTTTGTATAAACTTAATAGTTTCTGAGATAAAGCTTTTCAAAATACATAATTTTTTCGAACTTCGTTTTTTTTTTGTTTTGGAGAATCTTTGCGAGCTGCGGTAACAACTATTCGCCAGGGTTGCGACGAAAACCAGCTTCAATCTGGCCAGGTTACCTCCTACACAAGATTACTGGATTTTACACGAGACTGCTCGATTTCACTCCTTGCGGACATACCATCAGGTGCAAACTTGTCCTTGCATTACTAATACACATTACATCTCATTCATCATTTTCTATTCAACTGCTCATGTACAATTTTCGTCGCAGCCCTGGCGAATAGTTAGTACCGCAGCTTGTAAAGGTTGTTCAAAAAAATTGCGAAATTCGAGAAAAATATGAATTTTGAAAAGCTCTCAAATTCTACTGGGTCTACAAAGATGATTCTAGTCTACAATATGATGTAGCAAATTTAATCTACTTTAAAATCGCCCTGAAAACGTACTATGAAAAACAAGTTTTTTACGGTTACCATCGCCAAAATCTAAAAAAGTCCGAAATTTTCGTTTTTTTAATTTTTGATAATGTTGCGTTCGGCGCTCGAGGTCACAAACTTGGATTATTCATTAGGCCAACATTATGAACAAGTCAGCATAATATCAGAGCTTATTCGACTTTCAGATTCGAGCTTGGTAATTCCAAGTATAGTAGTAAATCGCGTGGAAAAATTACCAATACTGGTTTACTCGAGAATAAAATTGTGGAATAGCTATATCCCTAGTATAGTTATTAGCGTATTAATTCAAGTTTAGTCGAATCCACCCTAAGGCCGCATTTGACCAAACTTGGAATAAGACTTACTCCGAGAAGACCTTATTCCAGTTTGGTCGAATGCAACCTTAGTATACCAAATAAACGTTATTTTATTTAAAAATACATACTGTACATTATATTGCCAGTTTAGGGGTTTGATACTTACTTTGCCGGCCTAGAGCAGCTGAGACGAGGTGGACGTGGTGGAAGTGGGGGCTGGAGTTGTGCGAACCATAAATGAGAAACTTAGTTTTAATCTTTGAAAATAATAAGATTTTTTTTGAGCATGTTTTTTTATTCTTACGTAATACGCCGTAATAGCCATGTACAATGCACAAGTTATTGTAATTCCCCGCAATTTTTTATAGTAACTTTAGCTGATACTGTCCCACTTTTACTGCCGTATTTTTCAACTTTCTTCAACACGTCTAAGCCTGATATTACGTGTCCAAATACGACATGTTTTCCATCCAACCAATCGGTCCTGTTAAAAATAAAAGTAAACACTTAAAAATAGTTTCAACATTCAAGTTTTTAGTTTTTTTTGCCTTCAAGTTATCGGGCCGGGTACAGTCAAGGTCACCAATATGTATACACCAGTCTCAAAAAAATGTACACAAACCTTATTACTATGGCAATAAAGTCTATGTATAGGTGATTTTGCAACTTTTTGCGGGTATTTATTTTTAACCTTGACTGTACGTATTTGAATATCGAAAGTTAATATATCCAAAGTTAAAATACGTGATAATTCATTGATTCTAAACAATCTTATTAGATACTGACAAAATATACTCGAGATCCGCCACTTGCTTCGTCAAAAAATCAAATTTAAGCAACAGCATAAGCTGTATGACACAAGTAAGTAGACATAAACGGTTATTATGCCGATGACTAAAATATCGATCGTACTTGTTGAGTATGTATTCAAATATCGAAAGTTAATTAACCTAAAGTTAAAATACCCATGTCCAAAACATAAAAAGCTAAAATATTGAACGATTATTATGCCGATGTTTGAAATATCAAATGGTTATTACGCCCCGAAAACGAATGATTACCCTATAACTCAAATCTCTATATAGTATAAAACAAAGTAGTACCGACCAAACGAATTCTGTTCCGATTTTTACAGTCTGTTTTATCCCCATAATGTATTAAAAGTTTAATTCTCAAAGTTAGGTATGATGACGAGCGTAGCGAGGTTAATGATAATAAACGGATTGAGTAATTTAGGCCGATCAGTCAGTAAATTATAAGTTACCAAATAACAGGCCTAAATTACTCAAACCCTTTATTCAGTATACATATCCTCATTATTTTGTGAGCAACAAAAAACCTAACAATGTCGTGTTTCGCTAGTCTTCCGATCGTTAGGAAGATCAAGTATCAGAAGTTGAAAGAAAAATGAGTGAGAGAGAGGTAGTTTGGAGAGAAAGGGACAGAAATAGTAGATCATGGTCAGGGTATTTATTTAGCACTCTGAAAAGCCTTCTTCACACAGAATAAAAAATACATACAAATAAAAAAGAATAAAGTCCCTAATGTCACCTGGGTAAAGTTCAAGATTATGGTGCTGAGGGCGAAAGTAGTTCCTCTGGCACTTCCTTTAGTTCGCGTCCCGGAAAAGCCAGATCAAGGACACCGCTTGTGCTGCATTGCGTCCCTTAACCCTGCACGAAGCTACCTTTAGCTTTTTCAAGTTTTCACTTTTGAGACTGAGAGAAGACTGATCGCTCTAGTCCGAGCTACACCGATATACCCTGGTGATCTAGCTTTTTAATTTACAAATTCTATTTTCATAAAATTCCAAAGTTATACATGTCAGATATTAATTCCATAGAAAACCATCGTTTTAACTCCATGGTCCAGTAAACCTAAGGTATCGTCTCCGCCCGTTGCCTAGACAACGAAATTAATAACATTGTCAAATAAGACAAAACAAACCAAACATTAAAAATTTCACTGTAAATATAAAAAAATACTGTTATAACAAAAATAATGATAAGGAAAAATAAAGGTAAGTAGTGGAAGTTCGTTCCGACGTAGAGTTTAATATATACAAGAAATATGTGTCCCAAAAGTCATTCGTTCAAGCTGTGAACTATATTTAAACACGTTAACATCTATTTTCAGTAATAGAAATATCCAACAAGTGGACCGCGCCTTCAAGTCAATCATATGCGCGATAAATAAGCAAAAATCGGAACACAGAACCAAGTAACGCAGAAGAAAATCATATGCGCAATAAATTAGCAAAAATCGGGACACAAAACCGGGTAACGCAGGTACAATATTACAACATGCCTCCTGAACCTAACCTAACAGAGACGGTTTCGTATTATTCGGAGGTCACGAGTGTCACGACAAATGTGGTAATGATCTCGGAAATGGATAGGTTGACAGGACAGAGGGTAACTCCCAGATGCCAAATATGTTTGGCTGCCTGCGCACAGTGGTCGCGTTATCTATATATGGCGGCTGCAAAATTTGTTATAGTTAGCGGAAAAAAAAACAATAAGAGAAATGGCTGAATGTTGTACGTAAAGTAAGCCCTAGTTGTACTCCTGTCAAATATGCAAAATCTGACCAAAATTTTGGTCGCATTATGGTGCTACAACCTTTCAAATATGGTTTATTGTTACCAAAAAAAAAGATTACGGAAATGGCGAATGTTGTACATCAAGTAAGCACTAGTTGTACTCAGATGAAATATGCTAAAACTGTGTAAAATGTTGGTCGCGTTAATGAGCAATACCCGTTTAAAGATACTTTTGTGACCAAATAACGATTCAACATTTTGGTTGCGCTAGTGCGTTGTATACATTTTTAATCAATAGGCATTAAACTATGTACTCGTGTGCTTGTGTTACGAAATTAAAAACTAATTATGAATTCACCGCAACATCCAATACCTAAACAGCGGGGCTAGACAAATTGCCATCGAATACGAACGCTAGCGTTATAGACTAGGAGGTCACAACAAAAGTGGTAACGATCTCGGAAATGGATTATGCTAGGCTGACAGGACAGAGGGCAACTCCCTGACTCAAAAATATGTCGGTCTGCCTGCGCACAGTGGTCGCGTTATCTATATACTAACGTGGCAGGTTTTTGGATAATACAATTTTGTGAGTGCTCACTCAGTCCACATATTATAAGTAAGTTAAAAATGTAAATATCTTAAGATTTGTAGTGCCACGGAAACTATAAATTAGTTCAACTTTTAGTACCAAATTTTTTTTACTAAATATCCACCATCTAATATTTTATATTCGTTGTCTGGTAATAAAGACATTCAATTGTAATTTTTCTAATGTAAATATATCAATTAGGTTGACCTTCAATATTATGGTCATATCCAAAATAAAGGAATTTCTTCTTTTAAGGCTAAGGAAATTAGCCGATACAGCCACAGATTAATTAAATTGATATATTTTTATGAGATTTATCTCAATTTATTTGCGAGTATTGCGACAAGTGTACCTATAATATAATATATAATAATAAGTGTCTAAATACAATTTTGTGACAAGTACGGGCATAAAAAAACAATTAATGCAAATATTTATAACTAGGCATTAAGGGCGTGACCATAGTCCAACGTCACAGGTTGAAAATTAAAAAAAAAGAAAATTAAGAAAAATTGCCTGGCGTGAAATATAGAAGTGTGGTCAACCTAATTGATATTATATAATAATAACTGTTTAATTACAATTTTGTGACAAGTACGGGCATAAAAAAAACAATTAATGCAAATATTTATAACTAGGCATTAAGGGCGTGACCATAGTCCAACGTCACAGGTTGAAAATTAAAAAAAAGAAAATTAAGAAAAATTGCCTGGCGTGAAATATAGAAGTGTGGTCAACCTAATTGATTTATTAGAAAAATTATAATTGTCTTTATACACAGACAACGAATATAAAACATTAGATGGTGAATATTTAGTAATTTTATCTACACACATATCATAAACCCTCTATGATGCGTTCAGAAACCGCAAATTATGACCAACATAATAATCAACTCTGTTGTTAGAGCAATTTTTTTATCCGCGGCAGTAATCTTATGGATTCATAAGAACATCAATTTCAATGTTCTTATGACATTCAAATTTCGAACATCTCTGAAAAACAAAGAAATTTGATTTGACCGCTACAATTTGCATACAAAATTGGACAATGTCGCACGTAAGTAAGATATCGAACGATATGATAGTTGGAGTCGACTCTAGTTTGTCGCTGAATTAAAAAAAAACTATGACAGCTGCCAGAAAACTTTTCAATCTTTTCATTACCGCCATTACCGGTTAAAATTTAATATGCGGCTCCTGAATGCATCATGGAGGCTTATGATATGTGGGTAGATAAAGTAGTGTATGTACTTGTACATAATTAGGCATTAAACACTTGTGTGATGTTATTATGAAACTCGCCTTCGGCTCGTTTCATAAACCCACACTCCTGTTTAATGCCCTTTATTATGTACAGTCACATAAACTACTATTTTATTTACTAAAAGTTGAACTAATTTATAGTTTCTGTGGTACTACAAATCTTAAAATATTTACATTTGTAACTTACTTATAATATGTGGACTGAGTGAGCACTCACAAAAATGTATTATCCAAAAACCTGCCACGTTAGTGGTTCGTTTTGTATTTTACAAAGTCCCATATTTTTACTTTACTTTATATGAATTTTACTTATCCATACACATATATAGCAGTTTAAATCTTCAGTTTTTCCATCAGAACTCGGGTTTTCGAAAGTGTGTGGATTGAGTGAGCATAAGAATTATTTGTAAAACCTAAAATACGTTACTAGGTGATCTACAAATTATAAAGATAAGTTAGCATAGGTTTTACTAAATATTAGTATATAAATATTGTCACGTACGTGGGGGTAGGTAACTGATAGAAATGCACAAATACACCGATAATCAAAAGTAGACTTTAATAACGCACTCACTTAAACCGTTACAAAACAATTATCGCACAAAAACTTCTAATACTCAGATGATCGCTCGCTCTTATTCGCACTGATCGCTTTCCAAGTAAAGACTGACTCGTCGCCACCGGTGTCCGCCGTTTTATAGTTCCAGAGTCCGATTATTCTAGAACGCCTTCCGGAATGTTCGATGTCCTTCGCCCCGCCAAGGTCGATCGAGACTGTTCGTTGCTGGAATGTTCTACGCCTTGCTACCTTGTTGTTTTTACGATCGCAATGACCTTGACTCACGGGTCTGGATGAGTCTGGAATGTTCCGCATGTTGCTGTCTCATTTCGTGTTATCTCTTTCACACGTTTCTGGAAGGTTCTCAGTATCGCCGTCTCTTTCTAATCGTGTTATCTCTTTCACACACTTCTCGAAGGTTCTCAGTATTGCTGTCTCTTTCTAGTCGTGTTTTCTCTTTCACACACTTCTCGAAGGTTCTCAGTATTGCTGTCTCTTTCTAATCATGCTATCTCTTTCACTCTTAGTGGAAATATGCCATATACTGAAATGTACTTCAAAGGCCCATAAGGGGTTCTGAAAATGCCTGAAAATGGGTTTTCTGGTTATGGCGTCATCTGATAGAGGGTGGCCTGAAACGGACTGAAAACATGCTTCAGCCGCCTGAAAACAACGGTAAGTTGGTCGAAATTTTGATAATCTGGTATGTGATAGAGCTACCTCTGAAACGGACTGAAACGATATTTCAGCCTGCTGAAAACGATTCTAAAGCACCAAAATTAACGATTAAGAATGAGACGCCTTATACCATCGGCGTAACACTAACCCCTCCTAAGACCTGCTCGTCCCGAGCATTATTAGTTCCGTAGTATCTCGCCAGTCGGTCAACGTGGACAACCTTGCAGGGACTTCGCTGGCTCCGCTGTATCCGATACGTAACGTCGTTGATCTTTGTGACTACTTTGTACGGCCCTTCCCAATTCGGTGATAGTTTCGGGGATTTCCCTTTTCTTCGCATGGGGTTATGCAGCCACACCAATGAACCTTCCTCGAACCCCGCTTGGTTAGATTTTCGGTCATAACGTGTTTTCATCTTCGCACTGGCTTGAAGTCCGTGTTCACGAACATGACTGTGAACATCGTCTATCCGGTTTCGCAAATCACTGGCATACTCGGTGACCGATTTCGGCGAATCTGGAGGACGTCCGGTTAAAAGGTCTGCAGGTAAGCGAAGTTCTCTTCCGAAGTTCACGTAAGCTGGTGTGACAGCCGTTCTTTCGTGAGTTGCCGACCTATATGACATCAGGAAGAGAGGACTATGCCTATCCCAATCCTTTTGGTGACTTTCAACCACCTTGGCCAAATGTCTTTCCAGCGTCTGGTTGAATCTCTCGACCATTCCGTCCGATTAAGGGTGATATGGCGTTGTCCTGGTCTTATGAATTCCCATGATTCGGCAGGTTTCCTGGAATACCTGGGACTCAAAATTTCTGCCTTGATCACTGTGTATTTCGAGAAGCACACCAAATCGACAACACACCTCCATCACTAATTTCTCCGCTACTGTGACTGCTTCTTGGTTAGGGATGGCAAATACTTCAGGCCATTTGGTGAAGTAATCCATTACAACGAGGATGTATTTGTTCCCGGAGTCAGATGTTGGAAACGGGCCTGCGACGTCCAAAGCAATCCTTTCCCAAGGTGCTCCAACGTTGTACAACTTGAGCGCACCTCTACTGCGTGTTTGCGGCCCCTTAACTGATGAGCAGTTCGTACACTTCCTGCACCAGTCTTCCACATCTTCACGGCAGTGAATCCAGTAGAAACGTTGCCGAACTTTCATTAAGGTCCTCTTCACTCCAAGATGCCCACCAGAAACTCCGTCATGGAAGGATCTCAACACATCACTTACTCTTTTTCTTGGAACAACCACCAAAGCATCCTTTCCATTTGCTGATTCCCATTTCCTGCACAGTACGCCATTATGCATAACCAAACTTTCCCATTGCGCCCAGTAGCTTTTTGTTTCAGTACTCATCGGAGCTACTTCACACCATTTCGGTTTGGGAACACCTGCATTGATACAATCGAAAATGGGTTTAATGTCCTGGTCTTCTTGCTGCGCCTGTTGCATGACTTCATTACTCCATTCTTCACTTACAGTATCAGTCCTCAACATTCTCACACAATCTTTGCCCTCTTGCCTTAAACAATGTTTACAGTCATCCGGACAAGGTCTTCGGGAAAGCGCGTCCGCGTTGCCGTGTGATTTTCCACTGCGATGTTCAATGATGAAGTCATATTCCTGTAGTTGTTCAATCCAGCGTGCTACTTGACCCTCAGGATTTTTAAACTCCAATAACCATTTTAAAGCAGCATGGTCAGTTCTGATACGAAATTTGCGCCCAAGCAGATATTTATTGAAGTGCTGCAACGTCTTGACAACTGCCAGCAATTCTCTCCGCAGCAATTACCGACGCAGTAATTTCTCTCTGGCTTCGATAGTGACTTACTAAAGTAGGCGATTACAACTTCCTGATCTCCTTTCGTTTGTGACAAAACTCCTCCGACACCAGTATTACTTGCGTCTGTGTCAACAATAAAGTCACTTTCAGGGTCTGGGTATCCCAATATTGGAGTTTCACAAAGACTTTGTTTGAGATCGGCTAAAGCAGCTGCACACTGATCATTCCAGTCAAATCTTCGTTTCTCTTCCGTAAGCTGGTGCAACGGCTTCGCTATATCTGAAAAGTTTTTCACGAAACGTCGATAATATGAGCAAAGTCCCAAAAAGGCACGAACTGCGGTCTTGTCCCTCGGTATAGGCCAATCCTTAACGGCACTTATCTTGTCAGGATCTGTCTGGATACCGTCTGTTGACACCACGTGTCCTAAATAATTCACCTTACGCTTGAAAAGTGAGCATTTTTTCGGGCTGAGTTTCAGATTCGCATCTCGCAGCTTAGACAAAACTTGCTCCAATTTTCTAAGGTGATCGTCGAAGTCTCTACCAACAATTATAATGTCATCCAGATATACTAGGCAAGTATCTCCTAGTAAACCAGCAAGTATTTGTTCCATCAATCTCTCAAAGGTTGCTGGTGCATTACACAATCCAAATGGCATAACATTGAACTGCCACAGTCCCTTTCCGGTCGAGAAGGCCGTTTTCTCCTATCGTGGTCCTTGATTTCTACTTGCCAGTAGCCACTTTTTAAATCCAACGTGGAAAACCATTTCATTCCATTTCAAGTGTCTAACGTGTCGTCGATTCGTGGCAGTGGATAACAATCCTTTTTGGTTACATCATTAAGTCTGCGATAATCAACACAAAATCTCATGGTACTGTCCTTCTTATTTACCAAAACTACCTGTGAACACCAAGGACTTGTTGATGGCTCAATAACTCTGTTCTTCTTCATCTCTTCAATCATGTCTTCCACTTCCTTTTCGCGAGCTACTGGAACTCGCCGAGGACGTTGTCGGATAGGCATGGTTCCGCCAATGTTGATCTCATGTTGTACAACTCCAGTTCTTCCAATATCACCGTCATGCGCAGAGAAAACATTGCTGTAACGCAACATTAAATTACGCGCGTTCAGGAGTTCTTCCTTCGTGTGATTGTTGGTTGCCAACCATCCAATAATCCTGTAATGTCCACTCCTCTACTTGCAGGTTGTCCGCTTCCATTCGATCCCTGGCAACTTCGTATCCAAGAAATTTCTTCGCAAGTCCCGATAAGGCTTCCTTTACTAAGGGCATGTTTAGAGTCGCTGAGGTTTAGGACCCTTATAAACGCTGAGGATGACGTTGTCACAAACTCCTCGTCCTGCATAGTGTGGTAATTTTACAGGAACTAGGGCTTGCGATCTTGTTCGAAGAATGGTCCTTCTGGCGCAGTAGACTTGTCCACTTACGCCACCTTCCATAGGCACTTCATCAACCCCGAATTTCAGGACTCCACGTTTCAAGTCGATTTTGCAGCCATGTTTCTCATAAAATCCAATCCAATAATGCAATCGTCGATGATGTTAGCAACGATGACTTTGCACCGCCACTACTTGCTCCCCCAGGACGGAAATGTACTGGCCGGTAGCCGTTTGCAGCTGAAGGTGCTTGGGTCGGACTAGATGATCTCTGGTTAAATGTTTCAGTAGCCGAGAACTGATTACAGTCCGAGAAGCTCCGGTGTCTATAGTAAGGTGACATGGTATTCCAGCAATTTCTCCTTTGACGACCAGACCGTTCCCATCATTCACCTGTGAGATCATAACTGGGACATTTTGACCACCAGCCAGCACTCGTCCCTTAGTCCTGGCTTCTACTCGTTTCCCTGATGCGGCTCTAATGCATCAGAGCCTGCTGGCCTCTCCGTTGGGCCTGTTGTATCTCGTTGTATTCTATTTCATTTTGGGCAACTAGATTGTATGTGCCCGCGTTCTCCACACCAATAACACCTTGGCCCACTTTCACGGCGAGGAGCAGTTGGCTCCCTGGCCGAAACCTCTCGCACCCTAAATGGCCTCGAGTCCTGGCGTACAGCTTCGACCTCCAAGGCGTGGGCAACTGCATCCTTCACGCTCCCATGATGTCCTAGTCGCACAGTAGTTCTGACTTCTAAATCACGGATTCCATCGATGAAGGCCTGTACTAGCATGCTGTCCACAAATGAAGCCGATGCATTTTGGTACGCTTTCCTGACCAACTTTTCTATTTCCAGGGCCCACTGTTGTAATGACTCATTACGTCCCTGGGCTCGATCCTTAAGCTGAGCTCTAAAGACGTGCTCGAGATGGCTGTCACCATAACGTTCCTCCAAAGCTTCAAGGAGGCGGTCGTAAGTCCTGTCTTTCCCCAGAGCTTCCAGCACGGTGAGGGCTTCATCTCGAAGTGCCAAAGTTAGAGCCGTCTTCGCCTGGTCCTTGTTCCAGCCATTCGCCTGGGAAACTGACTCAAATTGGAGTTTATAGGCCGTCCATGACGAAGTTCCATCAATTGGAGGTACTTTAAATCTTCCAGCTACAGGGATAGATGTCTCAGGTCCGCTGGGACCGTTGACCACTTTGATTTCCAGCTTTTTCACTTCATTTCTTATCGTCTGGAGGCGATTTTCGTGGTCATCAACTTTTTCCTGGAAGTCATGGAGGCGATTTTCAACCTTTTCATTAACTCCCTGGAGACGGTTCTCGAACTTAATGTCCATGTCAACAAGTTTTTCTTGAACCTCAGTTATTTCCTTCTTCCATTCGGAAGTGGCCTCTTGTACCTCCAGGAGAATTCTCGATTGTTCTTCTTGGGATTTGTTTTGACCCCGTAGTTCATCACGGATAGCTCTCGATTGTTCTCTTGTGTTCTTGATTGTTTCTTCAAGAGGATTAAGATTGCGTTCAGGTCAAATTCCGGTTTAGTTGACACTGTTGCAGCCGGTGCAGTAGCGGTAGACGTACCGGCGGCAGCCGCAGAGTCCTCGGCTGCAGTATGGCTTCGGGTTTTGACCTCCTCCTGCTCTTGATCTCGCGGAGTTACTGGCATTTTCTATCCCACTTTTGACACCAAATGTTACGTACGTGGGGGTAGGTAACTGATAGAAATGCACAAATACACCGATAATCAAAAGTAGACTTTAATAACGCACTCACTTAAACCGTTACAAAACAATTATCGCACAAAAACTTCTAATACTCAGATGATCGCTCGGGTCGCTCTTATTCGCACTGATCGCTTTCCAAGTAAAGAATGACTCCGCCGTTTTATAGTTCCCGAGTCCGATTACGCCTTCCGGAATGTTCGATGTACTTCGCCCCGCCAAGGTCGATCGAGACTGTTCGTTGCTGGAATGTTCTACGCCTTGCTACCTTGTTGTTTTTACGATCATAATGACCTTGACTCACATGGTAATTTGAGTGTACAATTTTATGGACAAGGTTTGCGAAATTAAGTGTCCTGCGACCTGCCATCTTCAAGATTTTCCGGTCGTTGAGGAACGGTATTATATGAGCCCTCTTAGGAACTGAGTAGCAGAACCTCACGCAAGCATTCTGCACACGTTGTATGGCATGTGACGTTTTCGCCAATAGCCTGGGGCTATACAGCGTGTCGCAGTAGTTAAATGTCGACAAAATTAATGATTCCACTAATTTCTCTCTAAATTTTTCGGAAAGGAAATCCCTGAGCCCGTTTAGAACCTTAAGACGGTAAAAAGCGTTCCTAATCTTAGTTTTTATATGCTCGAAATAACGGAGTTCACTATCTATCAGAAGACCAAGATTTTTCGCAGTAGCCGTCCGTTCGATGGTATCATTGGTAATTTTAATAGTTGGGTCATGGTCTGCTACCTTTTTACACTGATGTTTTGTTCCCAGGATTACACATTTTTATTTACTTGGATTCAATACGAGGTTGTTACAAGTGGCCCAATTAGAAATAGTGTCCAAATCCTCGTTAATAATTTTCACTGCTTGAATTGTGTCTCGTGGTTGAAATGATAGGTACACTTGAGTATCGTCTGCATAAAGATGTATTTTACAATATCGCAATCTTTTACTGAGATCGGCGGTAAAGAGAGCAAAGAGGATCGGACTTAAAATAGAACCCTGGGTTGTCCCTCTACTGATCAGTTTGGTCGACGAGTCGGCTTCATCGCCTTGGTCACTTTCGACAACAACAAATTGCTTCCGGTTTGTCAAATATGATGCAAACCAACTTCTTGCCGATGAGCTTACACCGTAGTAGGACATCTTCTGCAGCAACAGGTCCGTGTTAATGCAGTCGAATGCTCTAGAAAAATCTAACAGTACCAAAATACTAACCTTATTCTCGTCTGATGCACTGATTATATCATCTGTGACATGTGCTAGGGCTGTTGCAGTTCTATGTCCACTTCTGAACCCTGACTGAATTTGAGGTAAAACTTGTTCGTGTTCAAGATAGCATGTGAGTTGCATGCAGACAGCTCGTTCCACGAGTTTGGACAAAACCGGAAGGATGCTAATAGGACGCAAGTCTTTCACACAGCTTTGTGATTGGTTCTTTTTTTGCCAACCTTTTGTTTATGAGACTACTTGAACCACCCTGTGCGTTCGTGAGCACTGTGAGACCTCATAGTGACGTTTGTGAATACGGGTGTTTGTATTGTTCAATAAAGGAAAACAATGTTCAAACAACAAACATGTTCAACATTCAGCCACTTCCGTTATCGTTTTTTTTTTTGGTAACAATAACCCATCTTTTAAAGGTCGTAGCACAATAACGCGACCAAAATTTTGGTCAGTTTTTGCATATTTGACATGAGTGCAACTAGTACTTACTTTATGTACAACATTCAGCCATTTCCCTGATCGTTTTTTTTTTTGGGAACTATAACACGTTTTTCATCCGCCATATATAGATAACGCGACCACTGTGCGCAGGCAGCCAAACATATTTGGAGTCAGGGAGTTGCCCACTATCCTGTCAGCCTAGCATAATCCATTTCCGAGATCGTTACCAAATTTGTCGTGACCTCCTGTAATATTAGGTGATCACCTGTGATGACACCGACTCAGTTGACAGTTTCTTCGCATAGTTACCGCCCTTGGATACCGACGTTTATATTGTGATAGTGCTCGTGTTGAATTCGACCTGTCAAGATAGTACCGCGTCACGACCGTAGTTGTCAAAACTATCACTATTTGACTAGCGCGAGTGATAGTGATCACTTTACAGCGTGTCAGTTGTAACGAGTGATATATCCACGGGACCATCTTACGTCAATTCTATACATTTTTCAAAGCGACAGGTGATCACCTAACGCTAGCGTTTGTATTCGATGGCAACTTGTCTAGCCCCGTGTTGCTAGATTGACGGTACAATACAATACAATAAAAAACACTTTATTTTAACACCACATACACCAAGTAACTAATATACAAGAAATTTAAATACGGGTTACATAGTGAGTCAACAGGCGGTCTTAACGCTAAATATCGATTTTTCCAGACAACCTTACAAAGAAGAGATGGTTAAATATATACAATAGAAATAGACAGGCGGTGCAAACTGAATGAAACAATTTAAAATACATATAAATATCCCTTCAATAAATACATATAGGCACGTAAATAAGAAATACAAAATAAAAGGTAGGGAAAAAAAACTAAAGAAGTGACAAAAGGTGTTCTTAAAAATAGGAAGTGATTTAGCCTGTCACAGTTCCAAAGAAAGAGAGTTCCACAACCGAACAGCCTGAAATGTAAAGGAGTTATTGTAAACTTAAGAAGAAGAAGAGGGAACAGTTAAGACATTTTTTTTCTGAGCAATGCACAGAATAAAAAAATCGCTCCTTGAGATAGTGGGGAGTTGCCGGAATGAAAAGAATGCTGTAAAGAAAGTTGAGAATGTGATAGTGCCGGCGAAGATGGATTGGAAGCCACTTGAGCTGTGAACGGAAAGTAGAGACGTGGTCATACTTGCGCAACCCAAATATGAACTGAATACATAAATTTTGAATTCGCTCATGCTTGTTAAGTTGCTCCTCAGAAAGATCAAGATAGCACACATCTACATAATCTAAAATAGGGAGAAGTAACGATTGAGCGAGCGCAATCTTAGTCGCGAGAGGAAGAAAGTTTCGGAGGCGCCTAAGAGACCACACTGCCGCAAACATCCTCCTACTGATCTCATTTACTTGGGCGGTCCACGCAAAGGTACGGTCCATGATGTCACCCAGGTTTTTGACGTGGTGCGAAATGTGGCCAGATCCATCATCATAAGTGTCCTGCTACTTATGCGAAGTGCAGAGGATGCCTTAAGATAGGGCATTATGAAGCATTTTGTAAAAATAGAAGGACAAAAACATACATCTTGATACCGATCCGGGTGTGATGCCAAAAATCTATGCAGCACGTAAAGTAACATTTTCACTGCAGGACAGACTCAAGAAAGAACTTGACGAGATAGAGCAACAAGAAGTCATAACATAACCAAGGACACAGAACATCATGGGTAAGTTCACTTCTTTTGGTTAAAAAAAGAAATGGAAAACTTCGTATTTGTCTAGATCCACGAAATCTTAATATTCTTAATCAAGCCACAAAAAGGTCTCACTATCCTATACCTACGAATGATTATGTGCGATCTAAGCTATATGGAGCAGCATGTTTTTTAACACTAGATGCTAATAGTGGTTTTTGGATGTGTAAGCTTGATGAGGAAAGCTCATTTCTTTGTACTTTCAATACACCTTTTGTGCACCTGAAATTGTTCATCGAATCATTACAGAATATTTTGGTGTACTTCCTGGGGCCCGTTTCTCAAAAAGTATTAGTCTAATAATATTTGTGTTTTGTCTCATAAATAAAAATAAAAAATGAGACAAAACACTAATATTATTAGACTTATACTTTTTGAGAAACGGGCCCCTGGAGTCAGTCTATGCTGATGATATATTAGTATATGGAGCTACACAGGCAGAAGATAAAGTAAATTTACAAAGAGTTTTTGATAAAGCCATAGAAGTCAATTTAAGATTTAATAAGTCTAAATGTGTCTTTAGCGCTACACAAGTTAGATATAATGGTCATGTCTATTTAAAAGAAGGGGTGTCCCCTGATCCTGGAAAAATACGAGCAATCAAGGATATGCCGTCGCCGTCATGCGTCAAGGATCTAAAAAGGTTCCTGGGAATATTGAATTATTTAGGAAGTTTTGCACAAAATATGGCACAAGAAACAGAAATACTAAGAGATCTGCTAAAAAAGTTAAGTGATTGGCAATGGACTACTAATCATGAAGCTACATTTATTCGTTTAAAACAGATCATCAGTCAAGCACCAGTCCTAGCCCATTATAATGTTAAAAAATCTATTGTCTTGTCAGTAGATTCAAGCCCGTCGGCGGTTGGAACTGTGTTACTACAAGTTAACCACCCAATTTGCTACGCATCAAAAACAATGACGTCGCTTCAACAACGCATGGGTCAAATTGAAAAGGAATTATATGCCATAGTCTTTGGATGTCTACAATTCCATCAGTAGCATATACGGGTGTTTTTTTGGTCGGCAACTTCCAAAACAGGAGAGATAGTTTAATTAATGCTGAATCCGAATATCGCATAAAATAAATAAAAAACCTTAGGTAAGAGAAATAGCATTTGAATTTTTTTCCCATTATTTCACTTCATTGTGGTTACCATGCGCCGTCGAAGACTTTAATGACGTAATCACCGTGCACAATGTTATTATTCATCTTTCCCTTCATACTTGTTTCGGGCTGAAGACCGTCAAAGATTACCAACACGGTTTAGGTTAGAAAATTGTAGATTATTGATGTTAAAAATCGTTCTGAAATGGCATTTAAACACAGAATAACGATATGGATTACAAAACAGCAAGAGTTGTCTTTGGCATATTTAAAAAGGTGAATCAGCTTTGTACAACTAATGTTAAAAAATAACAAACCTTGAGCCTCGCGTGGCGTTTCAAAAGTGCCCCACTCGTAAAGGTTGCTAGCGAGCGATAGACCTTACAGTGTAGTGCGTAATGGCCTGGCGATTAGGAAATCGTTCAGTCCAAATTCTAACGGTGTCAGCAATGTTTCGACCACTCACAAAGTAAATGTTTACAATATCAAACATTTCCCGATTTCCAGATGTAACTTTTCTTGCCGAGACATTTTTTTATCAATTACATGATTTAACACTTCACTTAACAAGCGCTCGCTTCGAAACAAACACGGAACTGACATCGCTTGCGCATAGTTTTGTGAGGGTAGTATCAAACAATAACATAGACTGATCGTGACGATAAGCGGAGGCCTACCCCCTTTGTAGCTACAGAAACGAGAGACCATGATTCATAAAATAACGAGGATATAATTTCGACATTTTATGAAAAAAAAAAATTGAGCTCAGAATCATGAATATAGTAACCGCTATTGTGGAAGTTGCTGACCAAAAAAACACCCTGTAATATGGTCAAGTGTTGAAAGTGAGTGTTGAAACTGATCATCGTCCCTGAATAACACTATTTCAAAAACCATTGGATGAAGTACCGACACGATCACAACGACTAATGCTAAAAATACAAGTTTATGATTTAAGAGTAGAGTACAAACCAGGCTCTAAAATGTATACAGGGTGTCCCGGGATAAAGCTGACAAACGAATAGGGATTATAGAGCTTAAAAGCTATCGATTTAACCCCTATGAATTTTCAGCGATCTGATATCATTTTGATCTGATATTTTTGTAATTTTCCCTTATGTCCATGTCACAAAAAACATTAATTTCATATTTTATTTCATAAGTTTTCCAGGGGTATCTTACATAATTAGAATCATTGCGAATCAGCGAAGTTTTTAAACCTAATTTGCCGCTTTTTTTGTTTTTTTTTTTATGTTATCGCATAAAGTTTGTTTCTCCATACTAGGTGTCTCAGTGTTAGATTTTCATTTTGGATGGAAAATACAACTTTACTTAAAAAATTACAAAAAGAACGGCCGAATAGGTTTAAAAACTTCGCTGATTCGTAATGATTCTAATTATCTCTCTCATATATATCCGAAACTAGTAAAAATCGCTGAAAATTCATAGGGGTTAAATTGATAGCTTTTTAACTGCTCTATCATCCCTATTCGTTTGTCAACTTTATCCAGGGACACACTGTATAGCCGATATCTTTGTCAAGGGCACCGCTACCAGAGAGTAGTGAGGATGAACTGGATGAAAATTTAACTGTTCATGTCAATTTACTTTAAAATAATCTACCAATATCCAAATAAAAACTTGAATGGTTGGAAAAAGCAACAATAGAAGATGAAACTATGAAGCTGCTAAAAGAATATTACATGAAAGGATGACCTACAAGCAAGTCTTAAGCTAATCAGTTAGTCATACCATACTGGAATTATCATGACGAAATACATGTCATAGGAGAGCTTCTACTTAAAGGTAATAGTCTGATTATTCCCACGAAACTGCGACCAGATATATTAAAATTCATAATCGTCACCAAGGTCAATATTTTGGCCTTTAATTTCACATGATATACAGAACATAGTACAAAGCTGTACTACTTGTAGATCGAATAAGAGTTCAAATCCATCAGAACCTCTCATGCCACACAAAATACTTATGTGATTTTCCATGGCAAAAAGTTGGTATATTGACTATCTAATGTACAAAAGACCAACAATTGTTGTAATAGAAGATTACTATTCAAATTTTATTGAAATAGCTCATGTCAACAGCACAAACGCCAGACAATTAATTACAGTCTTGAAATCAATATTCAGTCGTTTTGGCATACCGGTTGAAATAATAAGTGACAATTCTTCACCTTTTAATTCCACAGAATTTTTGCAATTTGTAAAGGAATGGGGAATTTAACACAATACTACGAGTCCCTACATACCAAGGTCAAATGGATTAATTGAGTCCGAAGTAAAAATTGTTAAGAAAATACTAACTAAGTGTGATGAATGTGGAAGTGATCCCTTTATTAAAAATCCTAGTTTCGACTTCGGGGTCCTCCCACGGGCTCTGCCATTTCCATAAAATAATTTGACTTCTTTTTCTGTTTATATAAAATGTTTAAAAAATCAAAACTAAATAAATGCACGACATTTTGGTTTTGGAAACATTTCTTTAATCCTTATAGTTACTGAGATACGTCACTTCAAACAATGGGCATGGATTACTAGTTGGATTAGCCAGCCGTTTCAAACCTTAATGAGCTAGGTACGTTGCAAATCATCTGTTAAGGCTAATTCAAAAAACTTTAGGTAAATTAAAAAGTTTAACCTTCGGAGGTGGCCACTATAGTCTGACCAACACCGCTGTAGCGCGCCTTAGGTATGCGAGTGGCGAGACTGGGCGGCAGGGCAGCCGCTGCCTTTTGTCATTCCGCCAGTTTCGCTCACGGCGGCCTGTAGTATTATCTGTTCCGGGATGTCTATGCATGAGATAGAATATCCAAAGATGGGTCGTGCTTTATCTCGAGATGTCAAGGCTGTCGTTTTCAAATTGGCCGAATATTTTAGGAAAAGAAAAGCAGACTAAAATAGTTTCGAATATAAAAGTGACGCAAATATCGCCAAAGAGGTAAACAACAGGCCGTCTTATCGCTAAAGAGCGATCTCTTCGAGATAACACGGATATTTTTAAATAGGAATTATAATAATATCTTGTGAGGTTTTCGTGATTATTACTCATTTAAATAAAACAAATTTAAACAGATTATATCGCGTGAATTTCAAATTTCGAAACGTCGGGATAAAAGACTCAAATATACGCGAAATATAAGAGATCGCAACAAGAACTGCTATCGAGTTTCATGATATCATGTTATGTAGGTACTGGCCATTAATCTGATGACCTTTGATTAGTAGTATTATAGACATATGTCACTAAGTCAATCACTACTGTCGTTGACAATTCTTGTTGAAATTTCCTTCGAGTACAAATTGAAAATGCCTCGAAATAAGAAATCCAGTGTTTGTAAATGGTTAGAAAGTACCCGGAACTGATTTATAAAGAACAAGATTCCGTAATAAAGAGTGGTTCGGAAAAAAAGTAGCAGTACATAATATGGATTATTTTTTATTATGTGGAAATTTTTAAGCAGTGCACTTGTTATAGTAATCTGTAGATACTATTCAATAAAATACAAAATAACAATCGTAAAAATGAACGGGCTATTTCAAGTTTTCGCCTTTTATATTACATCTCACCTAAAGCTTTTTGAACAGCGTCTTCTGGATAATTTATGAGGTGTTTGTCATAAACATAGTTTTTCCTTTAAGTTTGATGGGCTACTTAATACCTTACTAAAAGTTATAAAGTACCTGCAATAAATATTAAGAAAATTTAAAGAATCTCATACATTTCAATATGATTGTATTTTTATTTCATAGTACTCGTAGTAGTTTCATCTACAGATTACAAAAAAAAACTGCTTCATAATTAGCAATAAATAAATAAAAAACCAGATAATACATTGCTACTTTTTTACCGAACCACTCCTTACACTGATCTGTTTGTGACATTAATTTGGAAACAATTCAAAAAATACAATACCTATTGATAAAAATTTGTCAAGCGAATCACATCGGACCGAAAAACGTGCACCTGGTAATAAAGAAGATTTTTATTTTGACCTCATAATATTTCGAGCGACAATTCCGATCTGTTTTCACAAAATACATATGTTGCAAGTGCACGAAGACAAAAAATCCCAGTGAGTCCTTACTCCGCAAAGTCTACTTACAGCGTTTATACGAGAAAGTGATTGGATGTATACGGGATACTACGGCTAACAAATACATATGGATTTCGGTTGACGAAACGGTGGATATGACGGGTAAATGTGCAACGAATGTAATTATAAGGGAACTAGACCAGATTTCGTCACAAAGAAGTTACCTACTATGCTGCAAAAACTTGGATAAAGTAAATGGTGAAGCCATCATAGCCAAATTCGTTATAAGTCAATTACGTTTACTGTGGCAAAATTCATTTGAAGACAACGTAAGAAAAGCTCTTTTACTGTGCACTCATAGTGCAGCATATATGGTTAGAGCCGGAATGCTTTTAAAAATACATTTCCTTGTTTAAAGCATATTACTTGCTTGGCACATGGGCTTCATCGTGTCGTCGATAATATAAGACCCGAATATAAAAACGTGGATGTATTGATTGCAAAGCTTTTTTTTCTAAAAGCACCGTTATGAATAAGGTTTCTTAAGGAAAAATATCCATCCTTACCCCTACCGCCTGAACCCATAATTACACGATGGGGAACATGGCTAAGTGCGACAGTTTACTACGCAGATTATTATGACAAAATTAAGGATATTGTTTCTCAATTCGACCGTCGTGATTCAGCAGCCATGAGAAATGCAAAAAACATATTACAAAATGAACATTTGCTAAATGATTTAATCACTATCCGAGATAATTACTTGATTTTACGTGACTCTTTAGGGAATATGCAGGCTAAAAAATTGGCAAAATTGGCATTATAATGGTGTTAGATAATGTAAGAATTATATTGGATTGGTTTGCTTCAGCGGCAACTAAAAACAAAATGGAAAAAGATTTAGATAGAAACCCTGATTATACCAAAATACGTGAATATTCTGAGGCCTTGGAAGAATAATGTATGGACGATGAATTTTTAATAAACTACTATAAATATGCACCTCTTACCTCCGCCGACGTAGAGCGTTCTTTTTCCACATATAAAAAAAAACAATTGAAAACCAGATACTTTGGAAAAAATTATGAGTATCTTTTTCTTTTATAGAGAAACTAATGTTGAAACACTTGTTAGCACTAAAACAGACTTTAAACATGAAATTGTTTTTCACTGAACTGAACTGATTAAATTTGACAATGTTAACTTTTCATTCTCTTCGTTTGGTTGCATATATATTTAGCGATAAGTCCGCCTGTTGTTTACCTCTACCTCCAATCTTCTTTAATATGTTGTGTTAAATAATGTATCGATATAATATGAATATCGGAAGTCGATAAACGAGAAGTTCCTATGATAGCTCGAAAGTGCCACGAGAATTCCGGGTTCTGGTTATATATCAAATGAAAGGGCTCGTTATGAGGATCCCAAATATATTTTTATTATTTTAAAATAAATAGTTTTGGTTTATTCATGAAAGAAGACGAAAATTGACCATTCGCCCGCCCCCCCTGATCTCCGAAACTACTGAGACTAAAATTTTGAAAAAATACAAAATATAGTTCATTTCTTGTAGATTACAAAAAACCTATAAGAATTCAATGAAAAAAAAAATTAAAAAAATTATGTATGTAGGTACGGAACCCTCTCCACGCGACTTCTACTCGCACTTGGGCGATTTTTATTTTACTTTTTAAAATGTCATTAGACTAAAAAGGTTAACATTTTCGAACAGCGTTTACAGCAGCGTCTTTAAAAGAGTATCAAATAGTTTTACTTTTTTAGATATTGCGTCATACATAAACAAAATTAATTGCCGAATAACTTAAGAGGATTGTGAAGCGCCGCTAAAATCGCGTACCTGTCAATAAAATCCATACAACAAAACTAAATGAAAAACAAACTAAGTGCTAAGACAGATAATGGTGGTTTTAAATTTGATGATTGATGAACCAAATATATCAGCATCATAAAATCGGTCGTTAAATAGTTTACAAGCTCTGTTGATGAAAGAGTTGTTAGCGTATTTAGTCCGAGTGAAAGGAACATGAAAAATATTATTAATTTGTCGTGTATTGGTGCGAGGTAGTCTAAATCTTAATGTACTTACAAGAAATGGGGAGTCAATTTTGTTAGAAATCAATTTAAATAAGAAAAGATCTCGTACGAGGGCTGCCTCCTAAGCCTTGTCGTTTACATATCTCTCGCAATTATTAAAAAAAGTACGTAAATAGTATTTTAAACTTTTTGAATGAAGACGTCAAAAACAAAATAATACTTTTTGACTGTTCGAACCGTTTTTGTCTGGAGCGTGGTGTCAAAGTAAAAGAGTCTCTTGTGAAATTGGAAATCTCTAAGGAAAATTTGCGTGCTATTATTATCACTAACTTTCAAAGAGGGTTAACGCGAATTCAGTGCTTTGAGGAGCTGACTTCTGTATTTAGTACCTACTGTGCACCGTGCCTTAGGACTGTAGAACGCTGGTATTTAGAATTTCAACGTGGACTCTGCAATCTCAGCGATAAAGAACGTGAAGGTCGTCCAAAATCCGCCGCGACCCAAGAGAACATCGACACTGTGCCACAGCTGATCGTCGAAGACCGTCACCTGACATACCGTGAAGTAGAAGCACTTGTGGGTATTTCAGGGACAACAATTAGAAAAATCTTCCATGAAGAGCTCGGTGTAAGGAAGTTAATCTCGCGATGGATACCATATTTACTGAGCGATGAGCAAAAAACGTCTCGTGTTAGATGGTGTGAAAAAACTCTGCAACGTTTTGGCCGAGGAGCCCCGAAACACGTCTAGGATCTATGATCTAGATTCCAAGCAGCAGTCAACTGTTTGAGTATTCCAAGATGAGCTAAAACCGACAAAAGTCATACGCTTTAGAAGCACTTCGAAGAAAATGGTCCCGTCGCAGACTGGAAAAAACGCTGGCGTATGTATATAGCATCAAATGGGGCCTATTTTTAAGGCGATGAAATAAATATTATTGGTTAAACGAAAAGTCTGCATTTTATTGAATAATTCCCGGTATTTTTTGACACAATGTATATCGTTCAAAAATTTGCACAATAAATCCTAACTGGCCATTGTTTTTAGTGTCGTATCTTAGTAATTACTCGTATTAAATATGAAGAAATGATAAAAATAAAAATAAAATTGTGTCTGCATTTTGTCTTGTTTAGTTTTTGTAGAATAAAATGTTTAGGATGTATTAAATAATAACTGAAAAAAGGTCAACATTTTAGTTGTTTTATGATATGGCAGAAACCGCGGCAGCATTCCAAGGTACTCTTATAACGAGAGCACCTACTACAACAGTTCTCCTTACTGTCAGTGGACGCTGACATTACGATAAAAATATAAATTTCAATATTAAAGCATAGTGACTTTTTAATACAATGTAGAATAAAGGCCCTGTCTTCTAAATCTTCAGGTGGAGGAGCACTTTCCTAATTTACAATAATTTAGCCTTAAACAGCAAACTGCTAAACAAAAAACACTTACTTGGCAGTGCAAAGAAAGAACTGGGATCCATTTGAATTTGGCCCTGAGTTGGCCATACTTAGTACTCCGGGTCCAGTGTGACGAAGTGTAAAGTTCTCGTCGTCAAATTTTCGTCCATATATAGATTTTCCACCAGTTCCATTGTGATTGGTAAAATCTCCACCTTGACACATCTGATATTATTCGGTTATGAAAATTACTATTTTACCAACTCTCTATAAACCTATGAACACCGAAATAACATTCATTCATTACCCTAATGGAGAGATAAATCGAATTGAAGAACTAACTCGATAAACGTGACGGTCAATTCTCAAACAGCAAATGTAAGTTAGGGGTATAATTATATCTGAATATCGAAAGTTGATATATCTAAAGTTAAAATATCGAAGTCCAAAATATCGAAAGTTACAATATCGAACATCTAGTCATAATAGATATTATCTACGTCTGAAAGGCCTACGATCAAAATGCCACACGTTTAAAATATCGAATGATTAAAACATCAACAGTTATTTGAACTTTATGTTAAAATATCGAAAGATAATAAATATATCGTCGGCCTAAATTGCAAACCTGCTAAATCCATTTTTAGGATTTAGCAGGTTCGCACTTTATTTCATCTATTTAGTAGTGCTAAATCCTAAAAATAATAGATTTATTAAATTAGGTCGGTCAGTCGGTAAATTATCACAGTTCAACCTAACACTCCGCGCTACGCTCGTCGTCGTACCTAACTTATACAGAATTCAACTACTTATCAATTAATTATAGGAATAAAACTGTAAAATTGGAACAAAATCCATTTAGTCGGTACTACTTTATTTTATAGAGTCTGTCTAATGAAAGCTGAACCTGGATTTTTCTTGGCTGACGAGTCTGGCAACACTATTTAATATGTCGTTTGGACTTTGTTCAACTTTGTTGTTGTTAGAAACTTGTCAATTCGAGATCTAAATTGATAAAAATACGGAGTAATCATGCCGTCGACGATAAGAGGCGGTGTCCGGGAGATTCTGTATACTATTATACAGAAGTACAAAGAAAAACAAGAAGAAAGAAAAGCATTATTGATGCAAAAAATTAATTGTTTAGTTACGGTGACCAAATTTATAGGTTAGTACGGCTTTAGTACGGCATGTTCATTTTGATACTTCTTATTTCTCTATGTGCAATCCTAAGTTTAATTTACCTTTTTCTGTCTATTATACGATGAGATTAAGAAATTAAACGAAATTAAATTCGTTTCAGAAAACCTGGACGTGCACGTTGACAAAAGTGTGCTGGAAAACGTAAAGCAGCTGAAAGAGGTTGAGGAAACTGAGTTAGCCTGCCAGACTCAGACGAAATATTTGGAAGAAGTATCTTCAATGACCGGTAATTACTAAAATTATCATTGTCTTTCCCTATATAATAGGTGTAGGTACCTATTGTCTGTCCCTATATCATGTTGAATCTCTTAGCATTCACAATTTTATTAAATTAATTTAATAGACAGATGATTAATGTAACTGACACTCATAGTTTCAATAAAACAATAAGGAGGTGTTTAGTTAAAAGATATCATAAACATATTATTTGATATGTATTTTCTGTGTGCGGAGCAAACAGC
Organism: Acleris literana; assembly: GCA_946894065.1. NCBI lineage: Eukaryota > Metazoa > Arthropoda > Insecta > Lepidoptera > Tortricidae > Acleris > Acleris literana. Next base: position 40,126,925 of record OX335668.1, on the reverse strand, counting down.
ATTTTGTTGTTTATGAACCAAATGTACACTGTACAGTCGATTTCATAAATATGTGTACACTTTAGTACCTTATCTATTTATTTAATGTCATTTTTGATCGGCCAGATATAAAAGATGTTCGGGTTATATGAGTCTTCCTTGTTCTTAAACCGTTGCGATTAGAACCTCACCGATGCAATTTCATTTCACCTAAACCCAAATGTTTTTAGGGCTGTCGGACTGTACAATGGGGCTGTACTGCGCAACCACACAATGTATTTCTAAATGGTGTTCTGTTTATTTAACACTTTCTTTCTTCTTACAGATATCAGTGTTTCATCTTTAAAAAGAATAAGTAATGAGGGAAAATTAAACAACGGTGTCTTTAGTACTCCCGGAAAAAAGCGACCTCACAAGGCCACGGTGTCTAATTTGGATAGCTTTGACATCCAAGCTATCCGAAATAAAATAAATGAATTTTATATTGTAAAAAATCAAGTGCCTACACTCAGATGCTTATTGGCAGAGTTGAGAGAAAGCATCGGTTTTACCGGATGCCTTGAGACTTTACGCCGAATACTAATGGCAAATGGATACGAATTTAAACAAAATACTGAACAACGTTCGATACTTTTTCCTAGTCACTATTTTTAATTTACTCAATGTTATTGAGCGTACATTTGTAACGACTAAGTTTGTGTTGTTAGAAATAATTATTAATTACTTTACTACCTTGTAATGTTACTTTTAAGAATAATTGTATTTTATGATTGGAAAAAATGATCTGCTGGAGTTTCTTGCGGCGCTTCTTCTCCAAGATATAATTGTCGTTAGATAGAGGTGTAAGGGTGATGAGAATAATGTTACCTCTAATTACTTTATTAAAAAGGTTGAATATAATATTCCTCATCATCATTGTTTTGTTATGCTGTGTGCGACACAGACGAAAACCTCTCGTATCAATGAAATCTATCAACAGCACGACTAGCACAAGTTGCTCGTGACTTGTTTGTCGCTCGGATCTCCCTTACTATCTAGTCTGTTACGATAGAGACGCACAGAGCGACAAGCGAGAAAATACAACTTGTGCTACACGTGCAGATCACTATATTTTCATGTCAAATATATTTCGAAAAACCAAATGTGCTCCAGTCACTGTCATCGTATTTTACCTAAAGTGCTTTTCATCAAAATATAGCGCTCGTAATAATATATATGAAAATATAGTACGCGTTTCCTCTTCCTTTGTGCCCACCAAAATAAATAAAATAATAAAAGTATCAATATCGTTTATTCCTTCATTGATCGGTAATACCATATCAAGATTTTTTGAATTTGCCGCTTTTTCCCAGGTTCAGCTTTCATTAGACAGACTCTATACTATTTAGAGATTAGATTTATAGGGTAATCAATCGTTGCAAAAAAAAGACGAGATTTTGGACTTATATTTCTTTTAAAGAGAAATTATACATGTGTTTAATTCCATCTTACAAGAAAAGCTACCCAACTGTCCGACTCCGATTTTGTTTATTTTGATATATGTTACAGAGTAGTCTAAAATAACAGAAACGTATTTTTTTTAGATGCCCAATCTCAACCTGACGGGAGAAATTGACCTCCAAAAAACTGAAACTGGTTTTTAGCCGGTATATGAAAAAAGGTGATAAAGATAATAATAAAAATTATAGACCGATTGCCCTTGCTTCTATATTCTCTAAAATATTTGAAAGGTAATACGATCTATTTGCAAAAGAACAATTAGGTTTTCGTAAAAAGAAAACGATTAATATGGCAATATATAGGTTAATATCGACAGTGATCACACAGGAAACAAAGACAAAAAGAAACGGATTTGCGCTGTCTTCATGGACATGACGAGAGCGTTTGATTATGTGGATCATTCGATACTTATAAAAAAGTTCCGTGCTTACGGCATACGTGGAAGTGTTTTGGAGCTACTTTAAGTCTTATTTGAATGATATAGAACAATATACTGAACTTATACAAATCTATGTGAATTCAAAAGAACAGAGAACGTATAAGTCAAATATGCGTAAATTAACGCACGGTGTACCTCAGGGCAGCATTTTAGGCCCTCTTTTGTTTTTGGTGTACATTAATGACCTTCCTAGGCATGTTAAACATCCTATGGTTCTATTCGCATAGCGATAGTACAGTAATAATTGAATGCAACGATATTGATACGTACGAAGTTGAAATTAATAAAACTATTAATATTATAATTGAATGGCTTAAAAACAATAATCTATTGATAAACCTAGACAAAACGAAAATTATGCATTTTAGACAGCGAATACAAACAATAACTCTTCACTGTAATTGGTATACCTACATCTATTTTTAACAAAGTGTGAAAATTACAAAACCATATCGAGGAATCTGCTTCTCGAATCAATCCCTGTAGTTAGATAAAAAATAATATGACAGTAAATTAATTATAATAAAATTAAGAAATTACCTTCATTTGACCCCTTAATGCCAGTCCGAATTGCGTTATATCAACCTCTTTTGTGGTTTTACATAAGACATATAAAACCTCTGCAAGATTTTATTTTTAACCGACTTCAAAAAAGGAGGAGGTTATACGTTCCACTGTATGTATCTTTTTTTTTTTCTATGTATGTTCACCGGTTACTCCGTCAATTGTGAACCGATTGTAAAAAATATTTTTTGGTTTGATAAAGTATACTTCCGAGGTGGTCCCATTGTCACCAAATCGGTATCTGATGAGGGGATCAGTGAGGAATTTAGGGAACTCCTCAAATATTGTAGGCAAACATATAGCGATTTTAGTATTTTAAGTAACAAGTCCAGCATTTGCAATCAGAAAGTATCATATGGTGAAGTGGAACTGATGATGAAGACCACAGATGGCCACCGGAACTCCTCAACGGTATCGATTTCAAGGGTGGCGAGAAGATATCTCGATTAAGATAGTTGAGCGACTACAACGAAGAATATTTACTTGTTGAAATATGACTATGACTTTCCCGCGGCGTTGCTTGCGGCGCGCTTGAAATAACTTAGTTTCATATCAACTAAGAAGTGGGACTACGTAATAGCGTATTATGATCACTAAATAAAAAGTATAAAATAAAATAACTGTTTTAAAAAACAAAAAACTGCCTTCAAAAACGCAAAAAAATAACTTCTTTAAAATTGTAGGCACCTAATAGGTTAGTCCAACTGATGTCGGCTTTTTGTTGAAAATATTGTGGTCGCCGAAGTTATTTTTTTGCGTTTTTGTAGGCGGTTTTTTGTTTTTTAAAACATTTATTTTATGTAAGTACAATTTAGATATCTAGCTGACACCTACGTTTCAAGACAGCTGTTGTCATGTCAAAGGACCATGCGTCAAAATGGACCAAAAACCAACAGAGCTGAGAGTTAGGCCATTAAAAAGGTCTGCTTATGTACTTTATTTCGTTCTATGGGTACAAAGTTGAATTCCATTGCATAATCGAAATATACACATTTGAGTCGGTCTAAGTACGATTCGAGAAATTGTGTTTTACATTAACAGTACACCTTATAATTGCTTAAATAATTCCGTCTAATTGATTTGAAATAAGTGTGTCGACGGAGCGGAGCTTGCTGGGTGGTTTGGCCCTCTAGGCTTACTGCAAAACTAACATAACCTAAATCTTCCTGTCGTCATTTTTATAACATCTGGACGTTATGACTTCTTGGACATTCTGAGACTTGTACATATTGACTAACGGTCTTTATAACATCTCGGCGTTATGACTTCTTGGATATTCTGACACTTGTACATATTGACAAACGGTGTTTATAACACACGGACATTATGTCGCTTTGGACATTCTGACACTTGGCCCAACATACCTAGGAGAGTTCTGCGGATATTCTGTAAGTAAAACAGTTTCCCATACATCGCATTTACTCTGACTAAAATATGAATATCTCAGTTCTGCAATGGAACGGAACTTGGTGCCCATAGAATGAAATGAAGTACACGTAAATACCTATTTCATGACATAACTCTTACCTCTGTTGATTTTTGGTCCACTTTCCATATAAAGTTACCCATGGTCCTTTATTTGTTTACAAATTGGCTGTAATTCTTATGATGAAATTAATATATTAATGAGACCATTTCTCTTTTGAGTAATGCGTGATGAATGTTAATAATTAGTGTGGTAAGGTTTTCCAAGAGGTTCAAAACGATGGCATCAACAATTATTGTAGAAACTCATGATTGGAAATATAGAATCCACCTTTTCAACAAATTTAATGTGATTTTGTTAAGTAAATCTAGTCTAGGAACACAGGTCATATAGGAAGTGTTGTATTAATTGAAGTCTAGGTAATAAGCAATGATTGAAAGCTTATAATACTCGGAAATACCTAATAAATTATATCGTATTGCGATTGTTTGTTTACATTATGTTTGAATGACGTTCGTCTATTATAACTTTGAAAACAGATCACAGATAATAAAAATCATCTTTCTAAAGTTTAGACGAAGTATACCCATTTTTCTAAATAGATTCGCCATTTTGTCATAGTAAATACGGTTACTTTTATTTAAGAAATTATTTTAAATACTCATAACACTTTTAATCATGAAAAAAAAAATCAAATTAGATGCTTAGAAAAGGCTATTCTTTCGAATAAAAATGTAAAAGCAAGCAGTTATTTTTTTTGGTGTATCCCAATTATCAAGGGTATGATATTGAATCCGTTAATACAACGACATTCTTAGGAATTACTATCGATAATAGCCTGTCATGGAAACCACACACGGACGAACTGTATAAGAAACGAAATCGGTGTGCTTTTGCTTTATATATATTTGCTAAACAAGTAAATATTGATGCAGTCATGGCAGCCTATCATGGCTGTATGGCTTCAGCACTTCGCTATGGTATTATGGGAAAACGTTTTAAGCACAAAAAAGATGCACTAGAGCAATGTGTGGCCTGAAGCAAACTGACAGTGGTGTTTCATATTTTAAGAGTTTGATCATTATGACCTGAGCTCGAAATAGGTAGTGCCTATTTACCTAAAGGGGTTTGGGTAAAAGTGTTGTCATTTGTAAAATTCATATATTTACAAGGTCGCCAAGCGGCCATTCATAAAAGTGATAAATTATGATAGAATTATTAAAAATAAACATATTTTGTTATGTAATGTAATACTCTAAAGTGCATCGGAGCCGAGATATTTAAATATTCATACTTGGGCGTACTTTTGTACTAAAAACTGAATACTTAAATCTTTAAAATCTCCGCTCCGATATTATTTACCGCCATAAATTATATATATCTATGTGTATTTAGAGGTCCTCTAAATAACAATGTAAAAATCATGCGTGGCCGCTGAAAAAAAAAAGACAATATTCTTCAAACAAATTTACTCAATGCCCTTTCGCGAGAGGACGTTACTAAGAGCGGTTACAACCACCAAAAATAATTATTTCTTATTATTTAATGCGGGGTTTCCCGTGATTGACTTTATTACTCTAAAGGCTTAATACATTTAACTTTACTTATAAATCTTGCTATATGGCATATTATTTATTCATTTATCTTGAAATAACAATCAGTCATAAAACAATATAATGTAGATCAAATTGAATCACAGGGAGCCTGATATTTGATCTTTTTTTGTTGATTTAAATATAATTATAATATCTTATAGAATGTATTCAACAAAAACAGATGTAGCCGACACTAGCCCTGTACTTACTACCTGCGGTTTGTGACCCTGATTTATAAGTAAAGTAAAAGTAAAGTTAATATTAAGCCTTTAGAGTAATACAGTCATCCCGGGAAATCCCGCATTCAATAATAAGAAATAATAATTTTTGGTGGTTGTAACCACTCTTAGTTACGTCCTCCCGCGAAGTTTAGGTAAATAGGCACTACCTATTCCGAGCTCTGATTATGAGCATGCCGTGCATTCTCATTTTTGAAATATAAAAAAATATTTGTACACCTTACAAGGGCCTGGCATAATCAAAATCTTTGTCCTGTATTCTCACATTCTGCGCTGATAAGGAAAAGCGTAGTCTGTCTAGCGAGTAAGATTTTTAACAATATACCATGCTGTAAGAATGACACCATTGCAACGTTTAAAATTTTATTATACTTTCTAAATTATTAATTTCTAAATTTTGTTATTTTCTGATATTATCGAGGCGTAATAACAATTTGATATTTAAACTTTCGATATGTTGGACTTCGATATTTTAACTTTAGATGTATCAACTTCCCATATTTGATTACACATTCAACACGTACGTTCGATATCATAAACATCAGGATGTTCGACTTCCGATGTTTTGGACATCGATATTTTAACTTTAGATGAATAAACTTTCGATATTTGATTATATACCCAACAAATACGTTCGATATTTCAACCATGGGCATATTAACCCTTCAATATTTCAACTTTCGATGTTTCGGACTTCGATATTTAAACTTTAGATATATGTGGCATTATCTATGTAAAGTGACCTTATTGTCGATGGCGCTTACGCCGCACTGCGTCACGCGACGTTGTATTTACATCGGAGCATCTTTAATAATGGCGGAAGCGACATTGATTATAAGGTCCCTTTTCATAGATAACGTCACATATTAACTTTCGATATTCAGATATTCAGTACCCGTAAGTTAGACATCGCAAAAAAGAACTCCGTCTATACAATTTAGGTACTATATCCGAATTTATCCTATATGTCTGTTGTGATCTTACTTTTAGCCAAATTTCATGATGTTAGGTCAACTGGATTAAAATTGGATGAACACAGAAGAATATCAGCCCCCTATTTCACCATCTTGACAACGACACGTGACAGGTGACAATTCGGTATACATAGCAAAGTTAACACGCAAATACATGACTGGGTTTCATATAAGATGCGCCATGTTCACTGAAATGTCACCTATCACCTGTCATTGTCGGGATGGTGAAATAGGGGGCTGGGCGTGTTGATTATAGTGGTATCACGCCCGACTATTAACAGTAATCTTGGCAACGGACGTTTTATTAATTCTAATTGTTGCATGCATACGCTACGGAATTTATATGTCAAATAGCATACTTTTTAACTGTGTGAACAAATATGAAGATTAAAACAAAAATAACTTGCAGGATGTATGCGAAATGGTACCATTGTATATTACTACCGGGATTTAAAGGACGATGTGTTATTACCATTTAATAAAAAGTATCTGGAAAAAATCCAAAGAATTGAAAATAAATTCAAAACATGAACGACGTGTTGTTGGTCTATTTAATGCGTTGGCGTTGCTACCCATGGATCATATGTCAAATACTCAAATGGCATTAAATATATAAAAGATGAAAGCCCAAACACTTTAAAAATTATGCTTTTTAAAAATTATATGAGGCTAACATGGCTAAAAAATGATGAGTTTATATTACAGTGGAATGTGTTTGGTGAAAGACACCGAACGAATAACGTTATTGAGAGTAGCCACTCTAGATTAAACAAGGACATGAAGAAACGTCTACCAAAGTCTATTCTTCGCCTGTTAAATATTTTGGTTGAAAGAGAAAACCAAGAATCTGAAACGACAGAAAGACGAAAGGAATCATTATCAAACAGGATGACATAATACGAGGGCTGCACTGAAAGTTTCGGGAATCTAATACTTACAAACATATTTTTGACACATATTATACCTTTTTATAATCTCTAAAGTTTCATTATCTTATCGCACTGGCCACATAGAAAAAAAAAGCGATGGTTCGATTTCAATTGTTTTTTGAAGTCATCGAGTCGCTGCTGAAAATGGAATTGTCCCGAGAAAATTTAAGAGCTATGATTTATTACGACTTTAAAAGTGGATTAACACAAAAAAAATGTGGAGACCGGATAATTGCTGCTTTTAGTAATGAAGCACCTTCAAAGACGACAATATACAGGTGGTATTCAGAATTTCAACGTGGCCGTGTATCCCTCACGGACGACGTGCGTGAAGGTCGACCAAAATCGGCAATCACGCAAGAAAACGTCGATGTTGTGCGTCAGCTGATAAAGGAAGACCGACATGTGTCATATCGGGAGATTCAAGAGTGTTTGGGCGTTGGAATGAGTCAGATACAAATTATTTTACAGGAACAATTAGGCGTGCGAAAGTTGTTTTCCCGTTGGATCACTCACTTATTGTCTGACGAGCAGAAAACGACTCGTGTCAATTGGTGCCCCACAACTTGGAATAAATCCAACGGAGGAAGCTCAAATGCACTTTTTAGCATTGTATCAGGTGATGAGTGTTGGATATATGCATATAAGCCCGAAACTAAAAACAAACCTCGAGTATACGTCTTCGAAGACGAGCTCAAGCCGACAAAAGTTATTCGTTCTCGCAGCACGGCTAAAAAGATGGTGGCTACTTTTGTCTCCAAATCGGGTCACGTGGCTACTATTCCTCTTGAAGATCGTAGAACGGTCAATGCAGATTGTTACACCACTATTTGTTTGCCGAGTATCTAAAAGTCGAATTACTGGACCATCCTTCATACAGCCCCGACTTAAGACCCAATGACTTTTTCACATTCCCCAAAATTAAGGATAAGTTGCGTGGTCAGCGGTTTTAGAAGCCGGAAGCAGCAGTGGAGGCTTTTAAAATGGCCATTTTGTAGACCCCTATTTCAGACTTCAATAAGTGCTTTAACGACTGGTTTGAACGCATGTAAAAGTGCATAAAATAAACAGGAGAATACTTTGAAAAACAATAAAAATACTTTTATTCAATTTAAAAGCATATTTTTTTCTATTCCCGAAACTTTTAGTGTACCCTCGTAATGAATTACTTTGAATTACTTTGAAACTAGTTGAACTATTATGTTCTAAAAGAAATTATTACACTAACAAAACTATACATAACAAGTAACTTTCTCTTACCTGATAATACCACATTATAGGTAACAACTATATCCCGAATTGGCATGCTTTTATATCTCAAAAACAATACAAAGCCATATACAATGATATAACACCAAAACTTACCTTAACTAGCTGTAATAAGGCTTTTTCACTCGCCTTTATAACTTTGTTTGCCTCTTACATACCAAATTACATTTGCGTTTGTTTTTAATAGATTTGGACTGTATGTGTACGAATATAAGGGTGTTATAAGTGTTTGTAGAACTTTGTATTTAATCTCATACGCTGGGGAAATTATGGAAATAGAGATCGTTTTGGTAGTTGGCTGCTATTTTGTCGTATAAACGTTATTTGTGCTGCTCGATATTCTATTGACAGGCTATTTCACTGAAATATAATCGCTATTGATTCTTTTAACGTTACACAAGAGCTTTGGTAGTATAATTAATTGCAACTGATCCACGGAGAGATCACGGTGGGACATTTCTTAGAAAAACTTAGATAAATCCATGCAACCTTTTGACTAAATTTCAAATAAGGATGTTATCAATTTAGTTGTATTGTATATATTAAGTTTGTTACCTTTGAACTTTATTTATGGTTGTGCTTGTACCTACGGTCGTGTAACATTAGTCGTTGAAGAATATTATTCCCTTTATTCCATCCAGTCCTACCAGTAGTTTGATAATCGATCTGTTTGGACCTTCGATCAATGCTATGTTAACAGTATTTCCAGAAATAACAACTAAAGGCTGTTACTATCATTTTAGAAATAGCATTTGGAGAAAGGGAAAATAAAGAATAAGAGGACTCGACGGATTATTGCGTTGTGCTCAGTTTTACCCTTACTTCCAAGGGACAAAGTAGAATCGGGATGGAATTTCATTCAAGAATTTATTGACAGCAGTGACAAGAAAATGTCTTTTCTCCCACATGCTCGGAAATGTTAACCTTACTGTTGTAAAATCAACCTGGGAAGTTCCGAGTTCCAGGTCCAGCCAAAATAAAAAAAAAACAAAGTTATTTACCAACGGCAGCGGCCGCGAAAATGTATGAAATTTTATTACGCACCAGAGACGTGGTCTACCAGTGACGCGATTGGTTTAAAACGAATCAAATAGAAACGTTAGTTAGCGTAGTGCATCTTGTCTGAGCCCTCTGGTGTTTTACTTTTTAAAACCATGTTTGGACTAGGATAACTAACTCGAGACAGCCAAAGACTCGCGCAATCAAAATTCTTCCTTGTATATTTTACTTTTTAAACGTCATAGACTAAAAAAGTTAAATATTTCAAACAGTGTTTACAGCGTATTTAAAAGTGTATCAAATAGTTTGACGTTTTTTTTAAAACAAAGTGCGTTCGTGAACAAAATAAATTGCCGAAATAACATAAACACGTAATAAATGTTATAATTAATACGTTTAAATGTGTGATCTTATTTAATTAATGCTTTATTTCAGTGTCATACTAAATCGTACGTTTCTGTTCTTTTTTTCAAGGAAATGTTGGGATTGTGTTTAATATTATTAACAATTGTGTTAAATTTCCTCACATTGTTGGAGAAAAGCACTATACAATTCTTGGTGTGTCTTTGGTGAAACGCACCGTACAAACAACTTTATAGAAGGATGGCATATGAAAATTAACAATGAATATAGAAGGAAGAAGACCACCTTATTGAAAATATTAAAAGTTTTTATTGATGATGCCGCTTTGTATTGTGTGATGCGAACTCAAATTTAAAATGGGGTTTCCCCATTTAAAAGCAGAACAAGAGAGAACATTCAGAGAGATCAGCATGTTCAAAATACCCAAATGATGCTTATAAATAAATACAACATTTCCTTCCATATATCGAGCTTTTCCAGGGGATCGAAAAGAACTTGCTATTCCACTACAATCCCAAATGTGACAGATGTTGGCAAAACAAAATAGTATGTACTATGGGTTTTGTATTATTTTACGTTAAGAGCGAGAGGTACTATAGTCGCCACGCGCGTTGCAAATCTAGTGGTTCTTAATCTGAGATTAATTCATGTCAGACCCACCATACTGGTGGTCCAAGCGCTGTCTACAAAACCTTCGTATTAAGTACTTACTGTCATTACTGACGTGTTTTATCAGTTTCCAATGAAATATAACTGCTTGCGTTGCGTTTTCAAATATAATAACTTTAGGTACTGCTAACAAAATGTCTGGGATCATAAATAATAATTGAGCTCGGTTACTGCGGACGCCCGAAACTGAAGGCTGTATATTTCCAGGATGTCATCAAAACGACATCGGGGAAATGCCAAATGTATTAAAAGTAAATTTCTTGTTTGCAAGTTGAATTTTCTTATTTCAAGTGAGACGCAAGCTTGCAGTCATCATCGTCTTGCTGGAGAAGAAGAGTGGGCACCTATTTTCGAGTTGCCCACCAACCGCACAGATTTTTATTCCAGCCATGCAAAAGACATCATAGACCTTCTCAGGTTTTCGCTTTACATGGTGAAAAGTGTGGTAGACACCATGTCGTGCAATGTTATAGAAAGAGAGTTCGCGTTTAGCTCCTTATAGTTTTCTTTCGTAGCCAAAATGGCACTTGGCCCGACACAAACTTGGGGGTTATTGTTCATTTTATATTATGTTTATTTTAATTTTCATTGTGCAAGGAGTATGCCTATGTAATTGTTTATTTTCAATATAATTAAATTAAATGTTGTTTTATTGTAGCCATATAAGTGTTTTATTAACGTTTACGGATTGGTGAATAAATTCAAGTAAAAGTTATAGATGATAATTGTTATAGTTCCTTTCAGATACCTTGGGTACGTACGTAAAGTAAACGTACCAATGCTCGACGCCTCAACGCCCATCTGTCACCTGTCTTACTATGACATAAGATTGCAAGTGCCATGTATTGGGTCAGTGTCGAGCACAGGGATGTTTAGCTTAGTACAAATAATATTCATCAGAACGAAAATATAAGTATCTTTTGAAAATATTTTTCTAAAACACATGTTTTACACATCGTAAATAAACGACTTCAGCACTCGGTTGTACTTTCTGTCATTTCTTTACTGTCATGCATTTTATACAGGAGATTCAAGATACTTTCAATTGAACTGAATGGGACTACGAGAAATAAGTCTCCCTCGTCGTCTGACAAATCAATGGGACCACGAGAAAACGGGGCCTATAAGCCATAGTAGACGGAATGACTTGGCTGTAAAACGACTTAGGGCCTGTTGTTTGATCAGTAGTTAACTCAACTAATGGCCTGTTGTTTGATCAGTAGTTAAACTAACTAATTGTAAAAATTCGAAAAAGGAATCGAAAATTTGACACATTTCTTTGAGATTTTAACCATTAGTAACTTTTTTTTGACCATTAGATGTCATAATGTTCTATTAGGCAAATGGTCTGGATAATCTTCACGTATTAAGACAATACAATCAAGACCACAATTGAGTCATTCTGCCAACTTGTGCATTTCACGACTAAGACGTTTTGCTAAGTAAGTCTTACTGAAACTAAGACAATTTTGTGGCATGGCATTAGATAAACAAGGCATTTTGCATACTTGGTCAGTGTACTACTGAGATATTTTGAATGCCAAGGCTGAATGCAGACTTTCAAGAGCCAAACCATTTCGTCGAGACTGGAACAGGGCCGTATAATCGTTCCATCAAGACGCTGTCCGATCAGTGATGTCGACGTTCAGAAAGAAAGTCAGAAAAAATGGTTACCTATCTGAACTCCGAAAAATGTTTGACCGAATTTTGGTTCGATAAATATTATTCGACATCTATGGTTCGGGTTTTTTTACGTTTGCCCGAAATTTCAAAAATTTCACTTCGAATATTTTCATTTAGTCATTACTTGTTTAGGTTTTTTACCGATTTGACAAATTATATATTCCGTAATACTGGTTTCGGCGTAGAAACAGTTGTCCAATGTAATGGTTTGTCAATTTATCTATTTCCCATTTCTGATTTTACATTAGTATCATTGGCCCAATGTAACGGCTCGGTTTATTAATAGTTTACCTATTTTTAAATCGACTATGCTAACCTGTCCGAGTCGGTTCTACCCTGATTCGTCTTGAACGTTGCATTTTCTGGATAAATTACAAGCAAGATTTTTTGGGCAGAAAAAAAAATAACCTATAAGAAGACCAAGGCGGGAGCTAAGCTCCCGCCTTGGCCTTCTAACCTAACCTATCCGTATCGGTTCTGCTCTAATTCGTCTTGCTCGGTGCATTTTCTAGATAGTATCAAATTACAAGCTAGATTTTCTTAACTGAAATGAATATTTGACGTAACGTAGCGAAAACTATATGTAGCATTGATTAAGTGAAAAATGGGTTAAGAAACAAAATACGAAACGATCCCTAAACTAATTGTAGCACTGGTGTAATGAAAAATAGGCTTTGAAATAAAATACGTAACAATACATAGGGCAAGTGACTACAAGGAGAAAAGTTGCTCGGACTAAAGATATGTTTTCTTAATGTCAAGTGGTGAAATAAAAAAAATACGAATCGTGCCATCGGAGAAACGTTAAAAAACGAAACGTTTTCGGTCAAATGAAATGCGGTCAAAAATTTTTCGAGATTGCGATAGGTTACCCAGAAAAATGGCCAAGGGCATTTGATATTTTTTATTAGAATAGAATAGAATAGAATAGAAAACATTTATTCACAACAATAACACATAAATATAACACAAAAAATGAGGAAAAGAAACGACAGATAAGTGCAATTGTTGCGAAACGGGCCCAACTCAGCATGTGCTGGCTGTAAAGCCAACGCTGGTCTTCCGTTGGGACCGCTCGGTGAAAACACGGAAGGTGACACAGACATTACAAGTAATTCAAAAGAAAAACAAAAGCAATATAAAAAATAAAAACACAACATACGATACTAAGGCTTCATTCGCACGAGCGCCTCTCCAACGCGCGTTGAAAAAAATTTATTTATTACATTTTGACATGTTATTCATAGTACGAAGGGTAGTAGAAAAGGGTTTTTGTAATTAATAAAAGTTTCGAAACAGTATTTAATACGTTATTTTAATTGTATTTATACTTAACGATGTAGTCTTTATTATCCCTGTATAGATATTCAATGGAACATTAAAGCGTTTCGTTATTTCTTATCCCAAAAATACGATATTTTTTTACTACTCCTGTACTTTTATCTGTCATTTATATAGTCACGAAAATTAATATAAGAACATACAAAATAATATGTCCGCAGAGTAATCCGTAGAAAAGTCTATATAGTCTATTCCCCAAAACAGCACTTATGCTTTTTTGAGCCAAAAAGATACGCCTAGCTGCAACCAAGCTGCAACAGACTACTATTAAACCTACAACAATGTCATTTTCGTTTAGAAATAATAGGTGATAACACTGAATATTACCATTAAATAAAATCACATATTTAAATAAAATTAATCTAAATTTAATAAATTCGGTATATAAATAATTACTTATTACCACGTTTAAGTTAATTTGCTATTTTATTCCGGTTATGATCGCAAAATGTTAAAAAAAAAGTAAAACTATTTGACACCCTTTTAAAACCGCTGTAAACGCCATGTAGTCTATACAAATTTAAAAAGTAAAATGATACCTGGGAGAAATTTGTACGAGTATTTGGGTGTTTTGGTTTCCCTCGTCAAAACATTAGTTAAAAAAAACTATGCAGTTATCTTATTTTTATTATAATCAACTGACAAGTGGACATCAATTAAAAACAAAATTAACCATACACATTGGTTTGTTAATAATTGTCATTTTCATGTTTCCCGCTCATTTATTGTTTCTTTGATTTTACATTTTATTTAAAACCTAGTCGTACAAAAAGTATTGTTTGCAACGGTGTATAACTAAGTCAAAAAACGCTCGTGGCGTCTTTCTCTTTACGATGTAGTCTATAAAAATTTAAAAAGTAAAATGATACCTGGGAGAAATTTGTACGAGTATTTGGGTGTTTTGGTTTCCCTCGTCAAAACATTAGTTAAAAAAAACTATGCAGTTATCTTATTTTTATTATAATCAACTGGCAAGTGGACATCAATTAAAAACAAAATTAACCATACACATTGGTTTGTTAATAATTGTCATTTTCATGTTTCCCGCTCATTTATTGTTTCTTTGATTTTACATTTTATTTAAAACCTAGTCGTACAAAAAGTATTGTTTGCAACGGTGTATAACTAAGTCAAAAAACGCTCGTGGCGTCTTTCTCTTTACGATGTCCTCCCACGCCTTTTTTGACCTCACTTATACATCTGTTGCATAAACTTCTATTATATTAACACTACAATAAATACAATACCTAATTAGGTAATAATTCCTTAAATATAATAATTAGTTAGCAGCAGCTATTGCCATCTGTCGATATCTTGATGTACTACTTGAACTGATTGCGACGTTACGTGACGTTTATAGCTTAGCAGACATGTCGATTCAGCGCTTCCTCTGGTGGCGAGACCACAGAAACTTACAGTGACGCTGGCAATCGACTTTAGGACGGCACCCATTTTAGATTCGCGACTAAGTAATCTGTGCTCCTAGTGAAAAGATTACAACTGATTGGGTGTAACCTACCAACCAGTGTACCTCTGATCATTTAGGTGGATAGGTACCCTTAATCCTTTCAACTGTCCTATGTTGTCAAACCTCTCAATGAATGAGAAACTTAAGGATATTTTAAGCACGCCGAAAGCAACGCTGCGACTGCGTTATATATTTTAAACGTACTTCGTCGTAGTAGCTTAACTAACATAACCTCCTGAGGGTCCTTGTACTAAAACTAGTACAAAATACGGCCATTCAAATAAAGATCTAGTGCAAAGAAAGTAAAGTGTAATTTATTTTTCTCCCACATGCTCGGAAATGTTTACCTTACTGTTGTAAAATCAGCCCGCGAAGTTCCGAGTTCCAGGTCCAGGCAAAATGAAAAATAAAAAAGTTATTATTTACCAGCGGCAGCGGCCGCGAAAATGTATACAAATTTCATAACGTACCCGATTTTTTACTTTTTAAAACCATATTTGGACTATGATAACTAACTCCAAACAGCCAAACACTCGTACAATTCAAAATTCTTCCATGTTTATTTACTTTTTAAAAGTCATAGACTAAAAAGGTAAACGCCGTTTATCGCGTTTACAGCGTATTTACCAAAGTGTCAAATAGTTTTACTTTTTTTAATACATTCTGAGTTTAGAATTTAAAAAAATTAAGGCGGGAATCGGGAATACTTTTTTCTTAGGGAAGTTTAAGTACAGTACGTATTCTTAAAAGTAAAATGAGTTCCAGTGATGAAGATATGTTTATCGGCACACCACCAGAGTGTAAAGAAGAAGCAAAGTCGGTTAAGACCAAATTACTACCACCGAAGTCCGCAGAAAAATATTAAAAAACATTTGAAAATTTCATGGTATGGAGAGAGAAGAAAAAAACAACTTCAGTGTCTGAAAACGTCATGTTAGCTTACTTTAGCGAGCTAGCTAAGGACAAAAACCGAGTACACTATGGGCGATATATCCAATGCTGAAAAATACAATAAAATTAAAATGTGACATTGATATAAAAAGTTACACCAATTTGGTAACATTTCTAAAAAGGCACTCAGCGGGCTATAAAAGCAAAAAATCAAAGATTTTGACTGATGCAAACATTACAATGTTTTTAAATGAAGCTCCAGATGATACTTTTCTAGTAGCCGTGCCTTATGTGTCACCTTATGAATGATCATTTATCAATCAATACCTATGATTCAATGTTTTCTTATGTTAAATGATTTCTGAAGAGGCACGGGGGGTGGAAGTCGAGTGTCGTTGCCGAGACCTATATTGAAGATTCTGTGCAGAATAAAAGGAAAATATCAGACCGTATAAATAAGACCATCAAGCTGCAACCTACTAACAACGAAGACCCACAGCCTTCTACGTCGAGACAACATTTAGGAAATGAACAATCCTTCTCCCAACAGATATCTGTTCCAGAAGCATTCATGCCCGACATAGAAACAAGTCCTGTGCAATCCCGTTCGAATCAACAGTTCAATGTAACTAATACGCCATCTACGTCCACTGAAAATATTCAACAAACAAACATTAACGTACCAGGAAAAACAATTACATTTAATTTTACAAACTGCCCCATGAGCAACATGTCTTTTAATTTTTAAGTAAACCTTTTTAGTTAAGTACTTACTGCCATTTGCCTTCGTCATATTACCACATCGTATTTGACTTGATTTTGTTAATACATTTGAATACATATTATATCAAAACTGAAATTTTGTTTAATTTCCTCGCATTGTTAGAGAAAAGCACTATACAAGCCTCGACCAGGAAGGGCGGTTGCTGGACTCGTATATAGCGTGGCCTCGACTGTTTCTCGGCCACGCTAACTCTACTCGTCCCGCAACGGCCTACTTCCTAGTCTGTGCAGTATTGTTTTTGTGACATAAGATGAAATTGGAAAATTGACTTTATCTCATTCGTAATAGATTCATATTCCATTGACAAATTTCGTTGTATGCTGGGCCCTTGAAATAGATACCCATTGAGGAGTTCATCAGTTCCACTTCGCCAAGTAGTCCTAGCGGTACGCCAAAAAATGCTGCAAATGGTGTTAAAGGCATAAAAATTGGAACGATTGATCTTTAGGCTATAATAATCAATTTGACCCGTAGCACGGAAAAAAAAACAAAAAAGGAGACGAGTTATGACGTCATCTTTATTTTGTATGGGAAGATATTATTTTTTGTTCTGGAACTTGTCGTGTGTGGTATCTAATGAAAGGGCTTACTAAGCCGATTCTAAGACTATATCACATCATTATATTTCAGTCACTTGTTTTAAATTAAAAGAAAAATCATTTTCAAAACATATCAAGTTTGGGCTCCTCCAGATATGTTACGGCTGAATCATTATTTGTAAAATATACCTAAAATGATACGTAATAGCCTCATTTACAACCCCAAATAAGCAATTTTGAAAATATTTACAATTAGTATCTTTTTATAATTTTTTAATATTATCAAATTACAAGTAGTTGAAACATGTATAAAAAGTTCAATTTTAGACACTGACGATGATAAATACTAAGGCGAGAGGCGTTTTATGATTAAGTAATAGTAGCATTTATTTCTAATGTAGATTAAGACTTTTGCATGCCAAATTGTGGCAGAACATATCCATGTACCTACTACTGACATGTATATTTATAAGATCCGTGTATGTACTTGCAAATAAATGAATTTGAATTTGAATTGGAATTTGAATTTTCAATCTTATTTATATTATTTACTAGCTTTCGCTCGCGACTCCGTCCGCGTATAAGTCATTTATCGCTGCTCCCTCGGGAACTGTCCAATTTTCCGGGATAAAAACTATCCTATGTCCTATTCCAGGGCCTAACCAATATGTAGATAATATAAATATGATTTAAAACTCCTCTCACATTAGTATTTATCATCTTCAGTGTCTAAAATTGAACTTTTTATACATGTTTCAACTACTTGTGATTTGATGATATTAAAAAATTATAAAAAAATACTAAATGTAAATATTTTCAAAATTGCTTTCTTGGGGTTGGAAATCAGGCTATTACGTATCATTTTAGGTATATTTTACAAATAATGATTCATCTGTATCATATCTGAAGGAGCCCAAACTTGATATGTTTTGAAAATCATTTTTATTTTAATTTAATGCAAGTGACTGAAATATAATGATGTAATATAGTTTTAGAAACGGCTTAGTAAGCCCTTTCATTAGATACCACACACGACAGGTTCCGTAATAAAAACAAAAACTTCCCATACAAAATAAAGATGACGTCATAACTCGTCTCCTTTTTTGTTTTTTTTCCGTGCTACGGGTCAAATTGATTCTTATGGCCTAAACAAAATCGGTCCACAACTGTCGGATAAATCGAGTGCTATAGTTTTTTTTATGTTGGTATAAATGGTTTTTTAAGTACTGGTTGAGTTAAGACACCATGCACTGCAATGAAGGGTGATCCACTTAGGCAAATTTATTGAACAGCTAATCGGGTGGGGGGTGAGCAGTACCCTCAGGAGTATTTGTAAAAAGGATACAAAATCAGGTATTATTCGATGAAAACTGCTTCCTTGATAACCAAAGCCTTTTTCGTGTGTACACAGCTCACGAAAGTTCTCTGCAGTTCTAGGGACCACATCAGCTCGTAGGATAATAATTATGCGTCCTAGATCCTGTTTGCCAACATTTATGTCAAAATAAACTTGAGGGTTGCGCTTTTCTAAGGGTTTAGCTGCAGCCTCTTCCTGCAAAAAGAAATGAAAACATCTTACATGGAATTACTGTTACCAAAGCATTATTTCATCACAATATCAGTTAAAAGATTTCCTAAGCTGGACTCTACTCTATTAAGATAAATATGAAGTTATTTAATAACAGAAGATGCCAGAGTGAGTATGAATGGCGCGTGCAATAACTTTCGATCCAAGTTAAGCGTTTTATGTTTCCTCATTATGAGTAGTCTGGGCAGTGGCGGCTCTAGTATTTTGGGGCATTCTTCAAGCTGATATGTCTTAATAGTAAACCAACCATAATAGGCCTCCTATCAAATAACGGCTTTCACACCTGTTAAGGTGTATTTCACCAATGTAGATTTATTAGAAAGTCTCACGGACTTATTAGATAAATAAGTCCCTGAATATCACACGCGAGGACAATTGTTCAGTACGAGTATTTATCCCTTTCCAACCGATCTATCCGTTTCCTAAGATATCCGTTCCCAACACATCCAATCCCGTTGCAACAGATTCCTTAATAATCCGTTTCCCGATATAAGTCGCTCGCAATAGGGGATGTAGGGATGCTATGCGCCGCTACATCCATGAACGTATCGAAACTTGCCCCTCTTCAAAATAATGGAAGTTTTTAAAGTCATTAGGGGTGGGCAAACCTCAACAAAGTTCTTCTAGCAGTATATCTGACCTCAATTCCCTTAACATCCACTTCAGCACTTCTCCGGTCGTCTTGGATCCGTCCTTACAAAACCATACTTTATCTCTTCTCGCTAACACTCCACGCCCCCACTTTCCTCCTTTTAATCTAGGCCACGTCTCAACGGATGAAACTCTTAATCTGCTGAAAGGTATTAAGACGAAGGCCGTTGGTGAATACGGCTTGGGTTTGGACATGCTTATGCTCGACGCGGAACCTATTGCTCCCTTCCTTTCCAACTTAATTATCTTTTCCTTTTCTACAGGCTCCTTTCCTTCCCTGTGGAAATCAGCGCATGTCATTCCTCTCCCTAAGTTCTTAAATCCCACCTCTTATTCTGACTGTCGGCCTATTTCCATCCTCCCAGTCCTCTCCAAAATTAGTGGACATTTTATAAATAGAAAGTGGTCCCGCTTCCTTAATCAACACAAACTCGTCAATTGATTTCAATCCGGGTCCCGCCCGGGGCATAGTACTGTCACTACCTTGTTTAAAGTCACCGACGACATTCGCATTAATATCGAGAACAGGAAACTTACTGTTCTTATCTTGCTAGACTTAAGCAGTGCTTTCAACACTATTGACATCCTCCTCGGTATTCTCAAAACCTACAGTATCTCCTCTTCCACTCTCTCGTGGTTTCATTCTTATCTTCTTGGGAGGTGCCAGCTGGTCATGGTCAATGACGTTGTTTCCGCGTGGCAAGATCTTTCTGCTGGTGTTCCCCAAGGAGCTGTTCTATTCCCTCTCCTCTTTTCGATCTTTATTAATGTTATCACTTCTTTTGTATTCCCTCTCCTCTTTTCGATCTTTATTAATGTTATCACTTCTTCTCTACAATCTTCTTTCCACCTTTATTTGCAGATGATTTGCAGATTTATGCGGCGGCCACTATTGATGATTTTCCCTCGCTAATTGGTGTAATTAACTCCGACCTTGCCGCTATTCGTGATTATTGTTGCTGTTGGTAGTCCACACTTCATCTTAAAGTTGTCTGACCAATCTTGCTATTTGACGGTACTCCAATTCCTTATTCTAGCAAGGTCAAAAACTTGAGTCTCACTATGAATCGGACGCTTTTCTGGTCGGCTCATGTTTTGGAGGTTAGTCGGAAGCTCTTTGGATCTCTTCATTCCCTTCGGCGCCTGCAGAACTTCCTCCCCCTTCGCACCAAGATTACTGTTGCACAATCCCTTTTTCTTCCTCTTCTTGACAACGGCGACATCGCATATCTGGACGCAACCGAGGAGCTGCTTGATAAACTAGAGCGGCTACAGAACGTATGCATTCGTTTTATATTTGGCTTGCGAAAATTTGATCACGTGTCTGAATTCCGGTCTCATCTGAATTGGATGCCTATTAGATTTCGTAGAAACATTCATATAGGTGGAAACAATGAAAAACTTATTGTGTGAATGTGAAGCCCTCGCCGGAGTAAGAATGAAAATCCTCGGTTGTGGCTACCTAGAACCAAAAGATTTCAAGGCACTGCCATTGCGATTGCACTCCACTATCCGCTTTCTGGAAGGGGTGGAGGCTGCATTATTGGATTAAGCGCTAAACAAAAAGAGAGGTAAATAGTAAATACACAAAAGATCCCATAGGGTCTTAGTGTATCCGTAAGGACCCCACCAATAAGATAAGAAGATAAGATGTACAGCATTCAGCCATTTCCCTTAACTTTTTTTTTTGGTACGATATCCCGTTTTTCTGCCGCCATATACGAGGGTTCATCAATAAGTTTTTAGAATCGGTATAAAAAATGGGAGATATGTAAATCGTTATATTTTAATTGGAATGTGTACACTTTCTATATTTACAAACATTTATTCACATCATTTAAATGTTTTATTTTACCCCTACAAAAATATTTTTACTTTTGGAGGTCAAATTTTGTACCTTTACTAAGTCATCATCAGCTTGTGATTTTTATGTAGTTGTTTTTGAACATTGGTGAATGAGAAGTAGTAGTCAAACGTTAGGGCTAAATAACGGGGGGAGCGGTTATCAGTTCTGAACTTAGGTCGGAAAGCAGCACCCTTGTGAATTAGATGGTTTTGAAGCCTAATTCCTGCCGAAACTTCGTAATAATTTTTTAACAGTTTTTTTTTCCATATCTATATGGCAGAATAATGTTATATAACTCTCCTAGGTTATTTGATAATTGCTAAAATTAATATCACAGTATTTATTTGTAGGCCTCAATAATCCCGGAAAAGGCCGAAAAAGCCACCCTAAATGTTGGTACACCGAGCTGGAAGTAAAAAAGTCCAGTGCAAAGATATTTTGTCTATCCTTAAAATCATAATGATAAACCAAGGTTTTATTTCAATAAAAAAAATATATTAGGGCATCAGGACTTTCTTCACACCGCTCCAAATAATTACAAAACTAACTCTTATTTTTGCCGTCTTGTAAAATTGTTCATAAAGATGTTTTTTGTTTAGCTATCATATTACAGAAAAAGAAATTAATAATGTTAATTATTTTTTCTCAAATTTAACGTTGATTAGTGCCATGGTATAGTCCACATTAAAATATCAATAATATCATTATGAGAATAGTTCATACTGATTCTAAAAACTTATTGATCACCCCTCGTAAAGAGAACGCAACCACTGTGTGCAGGTAGACCGACAGCCTAGAATAATCCATTTCGGAGATCGTTACCAGATTTGTCATGACCTTCTGTAATGATAGTACTTATGGTAAAATAGAGTACTCCCACTGGGTTCGAGACGTTTTATGTTTTCTTAACTGAATCTTGTCGATTTCAATGTATGATTATTAGTTATTACTTAAATAAATTGCACTAAATAACATGTAACTAGTTTTTTAATTGTATCTTAATTTATGAAGCCGATTCAGATATAATTTAACTACCAAATCCCAATGGGAGACTATAATAACGTATCAATGTGATATTTAAATGGTCCATGATACTAATAATAGGATACTGATGGTTATATTAGACTTATTTATTAAAATTGGCCTATTAAATTACACTTACCTAAGTATTTATACTTTTATGTAATGATTGAAAAGTATAGTGTAAGAGTAATTTAAAGGGCCAACTTGAATAAATATGTATATAAGGTATGTTTCATTAAGAGTTTTTAATGATTCTGGGTTAGTTCCATAAGACTTATAAGTTATAACTAACGATATTCGTCATGATTATCTTTTTTTTACACTCCGATCCAGATGTTTTACAATGCCAAAATATACCATGACTGATATATAGGTACTTAATAAGAACAAGAGGGAGAATCTTTATCGATAAGAAATATTATCACAATAAGTATGTCCCATCCCTACACGATCGGTGAAAGATCGGATGACCTTTAAATAACCAATCACGTCATCGCTTTCTCTTTCCCCGCATCCCGTGCCTACCTCCATGTTTGGTGATTTAGAAGTTTAACAAAATCAGCATTATGCGGTTGGAGGTGATCTATGATCTAACTTAAATACACATTAAATATACCTAATTATTACTTTTAGCATTAAACACTTTTTTATCCAAAAAAGTCACTACATGACAGAGGAATTCCTGATTGATAATAATATATATTTAATATAAGCTGTTATGTAGAAATATTAAGAAACTAATGTGCCATAGTCACAAATATTACTAAAGGTCTCTGAAATTGTGTTATTGAAATGTTATGTCAAATGTTAAGAATTGGTATTATACTCGTAGAATAGATCGATATGTATAAATATTCATGTTTAGCTTTTAAGTAGATTGCCACGCCCTTACAGGGGTGCCTTTGTTTTGCAATAAATAATTTAATTTATTTCACTCTTTTTAGTTTTTTTAAATGAATAATGTATTTTTTTGTTCAAGTTTTATTAGTAACTTTTTGTATATGCCCAATAGTTTGAGTTTCGACACTTTAAAGGTTAAAGTACAGGGTGGCCGCTTTTTAAAACATTTCAATTTCCCTGACTTTTCCCGGTTTTCCAGGAAGTTCTTCAACTTTTTCCCTGACCAAAATAAGAGTATATAGCGTCTAAAAAAGAAGCGTTTCCTTCATAAGCGGGTCAATCAACTTTTTACCCGCAATTTTTAACCATTGTTTTACATTGTAGTAAAATTTTCATTATTCACATTATAATTTTAACCTATTGCT
Organism: Acleris literana; assembly: GCA_946894065.1. Lineage (NCBI taxonomy): Eukaryota > Metazoa > Arthropoda > Insecta > Lepidoptera > Tortricidae > Acleris > Acleris literana. The sequence goes on along the minus strand of OX335668.1, from coordinate 40,102,901 downwards.
TAAAATGTATAGAATAAACACCGGTTAAGTGCGAGTCGAACTCGCGCACCGAGGGTTCCATACCTATTTAATATAATATGGATGGAAAACGCACAAGAAAATACTCATTTTGTTATGAACTTTATTTTCAATGTAATAAGGTCCATTTTAACTAACCTAAATTTTAATACATATTTTTAAGGTCTTTTGATATTTTTTCCGAAACTGTAAGATTTGACAACTTCATTTAATTTTTCGCGTAATATATAAATAATTATTTTTAAATCAGGAATTCTTCAGATTTTTTGGTCAATAAACTATGGAGAAAAGGGAGTAGAAAGGTCATTTTTGTACATTTTTGGCTATTAATCAAAAAGTACATCACGAAAATTTATAAAAGAAATAATTTTGAAATTTGCAGATTGAGCCCTTTCATAAAACAACCCGTTTGCTATAATCAAATCACTTTAATTTTTCAACCCCCTATTCTAGACCCCTTTTCAAATATTTATAAAAAAAAATCATATGGTTTATACTAAAAACAGTTGCGGGCAAGCAACTTGTATAACTATGCCAAATTTCAAGTTGATAGATAGCCTCTACAGTTTCAGAGAAGAACTGCTCTGACATACAGACAGACAGACGTCTGAAGTTCATAGGGTTCCTTTTTACCATTTTGGTACGGAACCACTCATGTCAATTAGAGAGATACTGGGAGGTATTGTCCTAAACTTTTTTGGCAGTAAGTCGGGTGTGATGTGATCACAAGATACCTAACACTCATACTCGCTTCGCTTGTCGTCGTACCTATCAGAGATTCTCGGATTGTCCTACTTTTTTGGCAGTAAGTCGGAATCTATTGTAATCGCAAGATACCTACTTACCTAACTAAAATAATACCGCTACAATTGGTCACATGAAAAAAAAAGATGCTTGTATTAAGAATTATTCATCATATTCGACACAATTCATAAATAAAAAACGAGTGTTATATTGACATCATTTTCACACCAACGAGAATTTTCTGTCTGTGAATCTTAGTAATTTGGACTAACTCTACATTACAAAAGAAGCTTAGTATAACATATTCTACATGACACATTAATAAAAGACATACGTTATATTAGACTTCATGTTGATGATTTTTTCAAGTCCAGTCCCCCTAAGCTACACCCAACCAATTTTTTCCCTGACCTTTATTAAAATTCCCTGACTTTTCCCGGTTTTCCCGGTTTTCCAGAAAGTGGCCACCCCAGTAGAAAGTGGTACTTCAGTACCTATAATTTCATTTTGATTTGTAATTTGCCTTACCAAATTACATTGAAACAACATATGAGTTGTGTATTTTTTTCTTATTCTTCACTTCACTGTACATAGATACGCGCGATAAACATTACCTTTCTTTGCAGTCGGGTAATAAAAAAAAAGGCATATAGCAGTCAAAGAATAACATGGATACAGCACTAAGGCTCTGCCAGGTATAAAGCTGGGCTGAGTACCCTTTGCAGCTTCAGTTGAGCTTTTCTTGCTGCCAAGTTCTTTGTTTTATTTTAATTAAAGAAGCCTTAGAAATGTTTCTTCCTTTGCTAGTTTTCACCTCCTTGTCAAGTAAACCATTAGCAATTTGCTGTGTGGCCACTTAAATTCCACAATCATCACATTTAGCAATGTTAAATAGGCAGTAAGTAAAAATGTGTTTGCTGTCTTAGTAAAAGCATCAAATGCATACTTACATCATTAGTTACTGACACTGAAATGTCTTTAAGATCAACTTCAGCATTGTCTTTTTCTAGAGGCAATGTCTCTCCGGCATGTTTTTGCAGCCAAGTGTCTTCTGACCAGACTGGACGAGTAGACCCCTCCTTGATGCGCTGTGGTGCTGCAATATTTACTCTCACAGTTCGTCCAAAAAGTTCAGAATCATTCTAGAAATTTAAAAGTTAGTATTTAACATAAGACACAATAGGTAATGTAAGAACAAGTTTTAAGACTACACTGAGCGTCCAGTGGCGCCCTCATTACTATTATTGTGTTTTCTAATAAACTAAAGTTTTGTCTTGGAATGAAATGATCGTTTTTTGTAATACAAATGAATACACAATTGATAGGGTATATGATATAACTTAATAACCATTAAGAGTGGAACTCTATGGAGTATCCCCTAACTAGATGACGAGTACAAAATACACAAAGAAGAGGCTTATTGTGCCATTGCACAGATTGCCACGGAACAGAACACAACAGAGAAAAAAAAAACATTGAACTATGTGTGAGTCACTTAACGGAAAATGTTAAAGGTTATTAAACTTTATCTTATATGCAACACATTGTGTTTTCATTTGTACAACAAAAAACCATACTTCGATTTCAAGACAATTCTTTAGTTTATTAGAAAAACACAATAATAATAATGAGGGCGCCACTGGACGCTCAGTGTGTTTTAAACAGTTTAGCTTGTAATAAGAGTGGTATTGACATGAAAATCATAGCTGCTTTTTTATCCTCGTAAGGCCCACCATACTACAAAGAGGGAGTTTTTTGTGAGTGGGACTTTGATTCTACCATCAAGGTAATAAAGTTCAATTACATTTGTTTGATAATGCCATTTTCAGTTCATGAAGATAGGAAAATAAACCCTATTCCCATGGCAATACAATTCCAATTAAATTGCCTTGATTATGTACATCATATTGCACACTGGGCCTTACGAGGTTATGTGACCTAATGTTTCAAGACATCACACTAGTTTTGAAGCAGTATATGGAAACAGTTTTTATTTCAAACTTACTTATTAATTGATATAAAAAAAACAAATTTGGAATTTCAGAAAGAACAAACAACCCCTGTATCATTCCAAGCTCTGGTTAATTCATGCATATGACCTTTTGATTTGGGAATTAAAAACTCTCCACATTCCTCTCGTAGACATCTTACCATGTTTGTGTAGTTAAAACAAAATGCTTTTAGAAATATTGTAAAGTACCATTGATTTATTTTGTTATTCAAACATTTATTTCGTCCCTGTCACACTGCTAAGTAAAAACCTCTCAAAAGAATTAATTAATAAAATCTAGCCATTCACCTTTACATTTTCATTTGTTACCTCTTATAGTATTTTCACAGAAAGTGCTTTTCATCAAAAAAGACTATATTAAACACAGATTACTACCTCAAAACAAACATGAAGACAATTATTATGAGTTTAATTAAATTATATGACCATGCTCAAAGTTCAAATGGAGTAATAATGGTAATCTGAATTGTTTGAGTACGAGTGACGAAACGGAAAGGTAATAGACTATACATAAACCAATGCAACCTGTCGTTTATTTATGTACATGGCCCTTTAAAGTGAGGACGGACATACAGGGTAGGCCACAATTATAAAGTCCTGTTGGCAGCTCATGGAAAGGAACCCTAAAAACATAATTTAATATCTTGTAATGAGGTAACATTTGTAAGAGTTGTAATTGCAACCAGAATAAGGCATTTTTATTCTAAGTATTAATACTGTTGTTGGTACATTCAAGCAGGATTCAAATAACATTTTTATTAATAACGTACCATATTATCAATGGCCGCAGCTGCATCCTCCGCGTTCTCAAATTCTATAAAAGCGAATCCCCTGTGCTTCTCAGTCTCGTAATCTAGAGGTATTTGCACGTCGATCAAATCCCCGAAAGGCACGAAAGCGGCTTTCAGCACCCTCTCGTTTACTTCCTCGGCCAAACCGCCTACATATATCGTACGCTTAGAATTTGGCTTACTAGTCATTTCGGTTTCTTGCTAAGTAGCTACTTATTTAAAGGTTAATAACAATTTATTTCTATGGAAATCAAAATTAAAGCAATCCATGTACCAAAAACTGTCAAAAACTTTTTCCAGTTTTTTTTTGTGTAATGGCCCTTGCTGCAAGGCACTTAGCCAATGTCAAGTCAAGTTGGCGGCTTGTTTAGCCCTTTGACTATAGAAACTAAAGGACCCGAAATAACTACGAAAAAAACTTGCCAGTTTTTGACGTTTATGGCGCATAAAATGGCGGATTGTCAGTTGTTATAGTGATGGTAGCAGTAATCATGTTTATCGATAAACCAGATTACGTATTGCTTAGAGTTTTATTTTGACGTTCTTTTGACGACTCACGATTTAATTACGAATATCTGAATTTCGGTTTAAGGCTTAATGTTTTTATTAATAATAACATTAATATCAATAATTTATTTCGGACGGGATCGTTGTTACATAATAATAATAATAATAGGCAGGCGTCGTAGTTAAATCGGGATAGTATCGTCTCGTCTAAAACGCAGCTGGTCTAAGCAGTAAGTGTTCTAAAACGCAGCTGGTCTAAGTAGCAAGTGGTTTAGAACGCAGCTGGTCTGGTCTTATATAGCAAGCGGTCTAAAACGTAACTGGTCTAAGTAGCAAGTGGTCTAAAACGCAGTTGGTCTTATGATTATGAAGCAAGTGGTCTAAGTTTGCAACTGCCCTATTTATTTTCTAAATTCCTTCCTTATCCAACAAGTTGGCGGAGTCCTATTTCTGGGCGGTTTACCCTTCGGGCATTCGAAGTTACCTCACAAACCTAACCTACCTAAGTACTTTGTTTGTGTGATGTGCAGTTCAAAACACTGATTTTGAACTGCACATCTAAAAAAAACCTAATGCTATAAAAAAAACAAAAGACAAATGGCTAAAAAGGAATAAAGTAAAGTAGTATGTAGCTCAATCAATGTAATTTATAATAGGGTCAAACTGAAAGTTCTTAGAATATCAAAAACTGAGCAAACTAGCAAGTTATTAGTTTTTTTATTATATCTTTTCAAAATAGTGTCCATTCACATTAATAAATCGCAGGATCCGATGGAACCACTGAGAAAAGCACTTTGCCCACGCGTCCTTAGGGGTGTCTTGGACGGCCTTGTCAAACGCAGTCACTGCTTCCTCGGTGTCCATAAAACTTTATTAACATAAAGGAGTAAGATCTGGCCTATTTTCAGTCAATGTAATAGAATTACCTTGAGTGGCATGTGGCTGAAAAGAAAATTACAGAATGATCCTCAATAATATATTATCTGTACGTATGTCCCCTATGGACTCCAAAGCGGCTGGACCGATTTTGATGAAGTTTACAGGCGATCTTCGGATAACCCTTGCTTGGGTATCCGAAGTGATCTTCTGAAGTTTGGTAGCGATCGGATATTATTATTATTATTTTGGACAGGCAGTTGACACTGATATGTATAAATCACTGATCACCAAACCGAAAACAAAAAGAAGTATTGGCAGCAAGGCGCCGGGTACTAGCTAGTAATTTAATAAAAACTGACGATTAGGCCGAAAGTATCCACCTTAACTTATTTATCGATATTTCAATCACGATTCACGAACAAACCTATCTGTCAAAAGTAATATTTAATTAAGTACGAAAATTATCTAAAATAAAACACAATCTTAATATAAAGCATGATTAATCCTGGTCTATTGTTTAATAATAATATGTTACATACTGAAAACACGCAATATTGTTAATACTGACCGATATTTCAATAAAAACTTGAAACTTACCGGTGCAATGTTAAACTTTTTTGATTTCCACTTTTTCTTACTCCACATCCTATAACACTGTATTTCGTCATTATAACAAAAATGTTCCTTACACTTAGATGTACTTTAATGTTGTAAAATGGTAACAAAACTCAACTTATTTAATAATTTAAAACACAAACACGACGCATTGACAACTCAAGTACTGTCGAACGGTGGCGTGACGCATAAAATGGCTGCCCTGTTAAAACCCGGCAGCATTAAGTATTTTTTGGGTTCCGACAAAAGTATAGTGACCCTTTTTTACTTACGAGAATACAGGTTAGTTAGAAAGAGATAACGATATTTATATTTGTATGTATTTTTATGCTCGATCCTTTAGATTCTTTAATCATTGGTTTAGCCACTGTCATATCGTATCGCGGTATGAACAGAACGGTGACTGTGACTGTCATTTTTCTGGTAAGTAGTATCTTCAGTCATAGCCCATTTTATAACAACACAAAAAAGGCAAACATCGCAAACCCGCATGTAACTACGATTTGCTTATATGTTTTTAGGTCCGTTGTGAGCATGTTGTGAGTATTTAACATCCAAGTTTGCAACCCCGAAACATTGAGGTATATTAACTAGAGGGGCAGTAACCACGCATAACCCGTGACACTTCAGATGAGCCTGCAGACTCATAGCGGCCATTTGTCAAGTTAGTTGTCAAACGGACGCCGACCGTAAAAGAAGCTGCGAAAAATGGGGAAATTCGCAGTGTAACAGTGCTTATCAAAGTCTGAAAGACACACTAAGGCACAAATAATTACTTTTCACAGATTAATACATTGTTTCTGTATCTAAATTAATGTAATTAACAATATAACTTTAATAAAATATCAGATATTATTATTATAGGCCCAGTGTTGCAAGTAAAGCATTGTTTCATATCCCCGAGTTTTCGGGGGAATTCAATATTTTGGACCATCCGTGAAACAAGTTAAATTAGTTATAATAATTAACGTTTCTTAACGTTTACACTTGTGGGCGCTTAACTTGACTGCTTGAACATTAACAAGTGGTACTTACTTAATAGTGGTGCGGTGTAGTATTATATCTAGATATTTGGAGTTCTTAACTTTAACGAAAACAATCAAACTCAACAACTCAAAACCACAGTATATCTAATATATAAAATTCTCGTGTCACAGTTTTCGTTGCCATACTCCTCCGAAACGGCTTGACCGATTTTGATGAAATTTTTTGTGCTTATCCGGTATCTATGAGAATCGGCCAACATCTATTTTTCATCCCCCTAAATGTTAGGGGTAGTCCACCCCTAAATTATTTATATGGCAAAACAACGTTTGCCGGGTCAGCTAGTATATATATATATACATATGTAAAGCTAAAGCAATAAAGAAGCTAGGCCTACTTTTCGAGATAAATACCTATTCTCCAAATGAGCGTAAGGAATGTCCTTTAAATTTTTGTAAAATTAAAAAAAGATGTTCTTTGTTGTAACTCAGCTAGTTAGAGCAAAATCGATATCTGAGGCTCGTTTCATGAAGCTACAAGTCACAAATTACAAGCTGAAGTCTCTTTCTAACTCCTTTAGCTAGAAAGAGACTTCCGCTTGTAATTTGTAACTTGTAGCTTCGTGAAACGGGCCACTGGTGTGGTCTGCGACAACGAATCCGTTAACAGATTGAGAGAAGTAGCCGCCATCTTGAACTTATTAGTTGTTCCTCGAATTACTTTCGAAATTGATATCTGGGGATCTGTGTGACATCCGACTACGAATCTGCTGATAGATTTAAAAAAAAGTAGCCGCCATCCCGAACTTTTTAGTTATTCGTCTGATCGCTTCCAAAATCGATACCTGGGGATCTGTGTGGTCTCCGACTACGAATCCGTTGACAGAATCAGAAAAAGTAGCCGCCATCTTGAACTTTTAGGTAATACGACGGAGTGCTTCCAAAATCGATATCTGGGGATCTGTGTAGTCTCCAACAAGGAATCCGTTGACAGAATGTGAAAAAGTAGCCGCCATCTTGAACTTTTTAGATATTGGACTGATGGCTTCCAAAATCGATATCTAGGGCACTTTGTGGTCTCCGACAATAAATCCGTGGACAGAATGAGAAAAAGTAGCCACCATCTTGAACTTTTTAGTTATTCGACTGATTGCTTCCAAAATCGATATCTGGGGAACTTTGTGGTCTCCAACAACAAATCCGTGGACAGAATGAGAAAAAATAGCCGCCATCTTGAACTTTTTACGTATTCGACCAATTGCTTTCAAAATCGACATCTCGGGATTTGTGTGGTGCCAACGTTTTAGTAAGTACAGAGCACGTAAATGTGGTTAAAATATTACTCCACCTTAAGGGCTCGCGCTATGGGTGTTTCAGTTTCGCGCCTAAATAAAAGATTAAAGATAAAATAAATTTATTCAGTAAGTAGGCCGCACGGGCACTTTTACACGTCAAGAATCTACCACCGCTTCCTAAGAGCTGCTGAGAAGAAACGCCGCAAGAAACTCAGCAGCCAGTAATTTTTTAAACATATTTCTTATTACAATGGTACTATAAGTAGTACCATTACTAGTAGTATTAGACTAAGGTCTAGCATTATATAAAGCTATAAATATTAAATATATAACTACTATGAGTTTACTGGCCCGTTCGTGCCATTTGCAAATTTTGCCTGGAAAGAATCAGATTTGGCAAGCGATGTGAATGACTGATACCTTAAAAGAAAGAACAAAAGATTTTTTAAAATTTTTTTAGGCACAAAAATGACTGATCCAAAATCTGAAACATATTTAATAATTTCTAATGCCTCCATTTTGTATTTAATACAATAAAGACGCTTAAAACTTGTTTAATTTTGTCCAATAGACATTAAACTATCCAAAATAAATTATTTTGTTTACAAGGCAACGCTTATTCTTAACACGTAACTATCAAATTCTGGATATTTTCTGTAAAATCCTTAAATTTTCAATAAAAGAATAACTACCAAATTTCGTCGTAAGACATATACAGATAAAAATGTTCAAAAATACCTCGTCTATCACCCCCTTAAAGCTATTAAGTTGTCATTCAAGTGTCAATTTCGAGAGTTATAGAAGGCCACACAGATGCGAAATATCGACTTTGAAAGAATTCCGCCCAAAAACTGGAAAGTTCAAGATGGCGGCAACTTTTCCTATTTTGTCAACGGATTCCCTGTCGGAGACCACACAGATCCGTAGATAACGATTTTGGAAGCAATCAGTCGAATAACCAAAAAGTTCAAGATGGCGGCTACTTTTTCACATTCTGTCAACGGATTCCTTGTTGGAGACTACACAAATCCCCAGATATCGATTTTGGAAGCAATCTGTCAAATAACCTAAAAGTTCAAGATGGCAGCTACTTTTTCTAATTCTGTCAACGGATTCGTTGTCGGAGACCACACAGGTCCCCAGATGTCGATTTTGGAAGCAATCAGTCGAATAACTAAAAAGTTAAAGATGGCGGCTACTTTTCCCAATCTGTCAACGGATTCTCTGTCGGAGACCACACACATCCCCAGATCGATTTTGGAAACAATCAGTCGAATAACTAAAGAAAGAAGAAAAAATATAAAATGCTTCATAGGCTGGGTCACAACCGATAGGCTACGACGTCGTCAAAAAAAATAATTGTAAATTAATTACTACCATTCTTGTAAGCGAGAAATGAAACAAAATGAAATATTAAAACAATGTATTAATTGTAACGATTCATATTATCAAAGAATTTACTCGATTTTTTGGGGGAAAATTTCATGTTCTAGGCAACACTGAACTTTTCATATCAGGTGAGCTCGCCATCTTTGTCTGTTCCATATGACTGCTTTCTACTAGTGTATTATTGTAAAAGAGATAGATATAGTTTTTTATTCAAATATTATTGGTTTCAAAGCTACGTCGCGATTATTAGTAGTTGGCACGTTTTATGCGTCGCTTTTGATTGACATTTGCTTCTCTATTTAATATACCTCAATGCCCTGAAAACCCTGTGCTACCCCCATGGTGCTCAAAAAACTGCCAAATTTGGCACTTATTTCAGTTTTTTCGAAAAAAAATCTTTAAGGAAGTATTTTCCGAGTATCTTTGTTTAAACTAATTTGCTACAATTTGAGCGTAATTTGAGCACATTATATTTATTGGTTGCGGAGAAACAGCAAGTCAAAGATGGGCAATTTTCTTCAAAAAGTGAAAATGTGTTTGAAGATACATACCGGCTGAAATAATGCTCCTAGGTAAAAGTCATGTGAAAAGAATTTGTAGAGAATTGAATTAGCCTCAGTTTAATACCAAAATGGTGCCTCTAGGCCTCATAGTGTCATCCAAAATAAAAAAATAGTAAAATATCGGTTTTTGATGGTTTTTGGCTAAATAATAAAAACATTGTACTGAACAATTTTGGGACGATTTTCTTTAAATAAAATGTGCAAAAATGTGAATTTACCATATTAGATGTATAATTATGGCTTCAAATAAACATAACACTAAAGAAATGAACATACTTCCACGTTGTTTCGTTAACTGCGAAAATTTAAGGCACTTGTTTCAGTTTTTTCGAAATAATTATATAAAGTAAGCTTTTTTTCGAGTATCTGTGTGCATATTTAATAAAGCGTACTAAATTGGCTACAATTGAAGCCTAATTTGAGTACTGTACGACTATTAGTTGCGGAGATACAGCTAGTCAAAGACTGACATTTTTTTTCACCAAAATGAAAATTTCGTGTTATGGTCAATTTCCAAGTTACGTACTGGCTAAACTAATAGTCCTAGAATAAAAGTTGAGATAAGAATTAGTGTAGGTAAAATTTAACTAGCTTCAATTTAATACCAAAGAGTGCCTCTAGCTTTCATAGTTTTCTCAAAAATATAAAAACTATTAAAATATCTGATTTTTGTTAAATGATAAAAACATTGTTCTGAATGTATTTCTTAAAAAAAAAACTTAAAAGTGTAAATTTGACATTTTAGATATAACATATGGTTTCAAAACAAATAAACGAAAACATGAAAAAACAAAGCAAACATATATTTAAACAATACTATTTACACGGTCAAGCAAAAACAGTTTAGACTTACATCCTTTCGAAAGGACCAGGTCTCATCCAGTCTAGATCAGTGAGGAGGAGTGAGGGAAGAGGGAAGTGGAAGCGGGCCAGCTCATGGTTTTGGGTCGTCCACATCCTCGTCCTCCTCGTCCAGGACGATAGGGATGGCGTTGTTGCAATTTCACCCGTGGCAAAAGGAACATCGGATAGAGCACCTGAGCCCAGCCTGTCTGCAAGTGCACGATCCTAAGCAACCTCTTTTTGCATTTGCAAGTCATCATATTAAGCAGGGTCTGAGGAGCGGGCTCTGCGCACATCGCCCATCTTCGACTTGCTGTAGCAACCAATAGACATAGTGAGCTCAGGTTACGCTCAAATTGTAGCAAATTTAGTTATCATATTAAAGTACTTACAACCAAAGATTCTTGAAAAACGCTTCCTTAGGCTAATTTTTTCGAAAAAACTGAAACAATTGCCGAAATTTCGCAGCTTTTCGAGCACGATGGGGGTAGCACAGGGTTTTCAAGGTTGCAAACTTGGGTATAAACTACTCTCAAGGGACCTAACAATATATAAAAAAATCGTAGTTACATGCGCGTTTGCGATCTATGATGTCGTTATAGTCTGGGCTATCAGTTTGCGACATAATTATAATTGTCTGAGAGGTGATTTATAATGATAAGACGACTTTTTGATTACTGTGGAGCGCATACATAACCCCAAGAGAGAAATTACAATTCTTAATTCTAGATTTAAATTAAATAGTACAACAGAAAGAGTGTGTATAGGTAGGTAAGATGTTTACAATTTAATAGTGTTCCTATCTACATGTTATGCTAAAACTTGTATAGAAGCTTTATCAAAATTAGCCAAAAGAGTATTGACGTTACATCCCAAGTAGCACAAAATTGCATTATAGCATGTCACATAAGGCCACATCGGTAACTTTAGCATTTATGAAGACTTATAAGAGTACACTCGAACTGCAATAGCTGAAAATTACGCTTTCGCCTGTATGTCGCCATTATTAACCTTCACCAAGTCAACACTGTTCAGCTTTTAGCGCTTAATAGTACTGTCAGCTGCTATATAGCATTTAATAGGACTGTCAGCTGCAATATAGCATTTTTATGGACTTTAACTAAGCGATATTCTGAAATGAAGGCCACAAATGTACCCTTAAACGTTTGCATTTTAAGAAAGAATATGTGAACTACTATAATGCAATCAGTTTTTCTGTGACTTCAATTAACGATGATATAATGCGTCTTGCTGCACATAGTTCTACTTTAATAGTGCTAATCAGCTTGTTACACGCAATCTTATAATAGCACTTATATAGCCCACATGATCACTTTGGGTGAATTTATATGATGCTAAATTACAGCCCACTGCTATAAATTAGATCACATGTAACCCATGATCCCGCTTAGAGCTGAATACTTGTGTTAGCGCCGGCAATTAATCTACTAATGCAGTTAAATAAGATCTTGAAGACTTGTTTTTTCAGCGCCCCGTACGAATTACAAAAATCAATGAGTATGTGTCGAGACGATATACCTAGCTAAATAACATAAAAATATTGACGTGTGTCTAGACGTTGAATATTGTAAAAAATCCACGGATCCCTAAAATCCCCACAGAGACTAGTGGTCGGTTACAATATTTGCGTACATGTTACCCACTAATAAGCTTTACATGAATCTGTGACTGATTTGTTTCACACAAGAACTACTCGTGTCAGCTCGTTACTGATTTACGTACCACAAGTGGATACTTAAACAGCCCATACCATTAAATTTTTGTTAATACAGTGCACCTGCTTGTTCGCTATTTTTTTGGTTCTAACCTATGTATTACAATATATTTAACAATTTATTTTTGTTTAGTCAGCGACAATAACAACTGGATTTGAATAAAAAATCTGATGATTTATAAGTAAATAGCTTATTGTCAAATTACATGAGCAAAATAAAAAGATTTCTGTTTGTTTTCATGTATCATCAACCTATTTTATATTATAATTTTCAAGGAAACAGTAATATTTTGAGAGCACGCGAAAATTTTCGTCTATATTCACATGGTGTTTGACAATAAACTTGCTTTCCCATTCGAATTTTACGTTCGTGGAGGAAAAAAATAAGGTTAAATGTTACTTTACCACACACACTAACACACACAAAATGGTCACGTTCAAAGGTACGGACACCAAAAGATGAACGATTAAGCGACTACACCAACTTTAGACAGTTTATTCTCAGTGAAATTAACAAATTTCACCCTATTTTATTTTTTTATATGGTACAGTATATGGTCTAGATTGAAAATGACTATTATAAAGCCTGTTATTATATGACCGTATTTTTCTAAAAATCGTTGAAACCAAAAATGCACCGATTTGCCCAAAAGATGAACAGCGTGCCCTAATTCTGAACGGTTTGGGCCCAAAAGTTGAACTAACATAATAAAAAACCTATATCATTGTAATTCTAAGGCACTTTTAGAAATAAAATGCATGTTAACGAATTTTTTTTTATTGTTTACATTTTTTTCCTATTTTTTATGCTTATATGTGTCATAAAAACATCGAATTAGTATTTTTATCAATAATCATTAGCAAAATTACTTACTTATCTTTTGACAAACAGATAAACCGACAAAAAGAGTTACTTTCACATTTATAATATTAGTAAACATTTCCATAAATACTAGTATTGTTCATATTATAAAACTATGCCTAAAAGTTGATCGACTGAATTTACTCAGTTCAACTTTAGGACACACAATTTGTGAAATGAACGAACCAAATCAATTAAGTGTTCACATATTGGAATAGAATCCAAAACATGAACTAGTAAATTTAATTCGTTCAAGTATTAGGCACACATTTTTTATTGAACAGTGATAGTTTTCATAGTAATTGAAACTCCAAAATCATTGGCTTAGACATCAAAAGCTATGTTCATCTTTTGGTTTAAAAATACAAGAGCATTTAACGATCATTTTAAGTTCTAAACTTTCCATCTGTCATTTCAGTACGATTTATTAAGAAGCTTTAAAAAAGTACGCCTTGCCTAGTAGCTGAACACCGTTCAAGTATTGGCTTAGGTATACATTTTTGAAACCATTACTTGAATGGCTTATTCTCGTTAACTAAAAAAAATAATAGAAATATCATATAACTCCAATAAAAGAGTAATTAATCAAGAATACATACCACGCAAATTCGTCTAAGACTGTCAATTATTGAATTTTATACGTAATTAAAAGCTTAAATTTGGAGAGCACTATCCTTATGTATTTTCCCATACTATCGACGTTTTCGGCGGGAAGCTCAAGAACGACGATCGATCACGGCCAAAAAGAATATAATACTATGTTAAGATTTAATGGAGGTGTAAGCAAAGAGTTGCTGTTTAAGAAAAATTAATTCCGAACTATGTAACATTTGTCACGATTTAATTATATGATTATTCTGATCGAGTGTTCACCTTTTGGGTGTCGTTCATCTTTTGGTGCCCCTACCCAAATCACTTCATTATCAAAATAATATTTAAACAGCGTACATGGGAGGCCAGTAGTGAAAATTGTCCTACTTGTGAATTCTCAATTCCATAGAAGCATTTAAAAGATCCTCATGTGTACTTTGTGCTGAATAATAGGTAACACAGACTCTAATAATCTGCCGTTGTGCTGTATAATAGGTAACTTACACTCTAATAATCAGTCAATATTCAGCTCTTGGGGTGGCTGTTACCTTCAATAATGCTCAAATAATGCTGATATAATGCAAATAATTACAGTTATTCAGCTAATAGCTGTTTAATTTGTGCCCAAATCAGAGTTATATCAGCTGAAACAGCGCTGCTAACGCTCTTATTCAGCAGGCTTGTACAGCTAAGGATTCTATTGTGGATAGTGATACAGCTAATATACAGCGCTTCTGTGTTACTTGGGATGGAAGCTCTAACTTGTGTTTAATAAGTTGTTTATAATGAACAAAACTGATTCACATGGTAATTGAAAAATATATGGTTAACTAGCTTTTGCCCGCGGCTTCGCTCGCGTCTAATTCGAGGTATTTTTTAATTAAAAAAAACAGGGCGTTCAAACAATGAAGACTATTCAAGATCCAGCTGAATTTTAAAGATATACTTATCCAGACGCTGTTTAAAATTAGTATGTTTCAGAGCAGTACAAAGAAACTTTGCAGGTCCGTATGTATATCGTTGTCGTTGTTATTTTTTCATTATTTATTTATAACTGAAAAATAGTTTATTAAAAAATAAAAACTTAAACCTAATTATTAAGCTTTATGTAAAACCTAAAATTATTTTCTGTGATGGAAGCACTATGGCCGGTAAAAAGGTTACTTAATTATGTGATAGCTTTAGGCCCTGTTGTTTGATCGGTAGTTAAACTAACTAATTGTTAAAATTCGAAAAAGGAATGGAAAATTTGACACATTTCCTTGAGATTTTAACCATTAGTAACGTTCTTTGACCATTAGTTAGTTTAACTACCGATCAAACAACAGGCCATTTAGAGAAGGTGGTCAGTATATGTAGTCATAATTATTGTGATTCATTTACAACAAAAAATTTAGCGACTAATAGGGGGAAACGGGGCAGATCAATATGAAACGTTTTTACGGGTATTTTTTCTACTTAATTAATGATGTAACTATTATAGAATACTAATTTAACACATTTTTGTCCAAATTGCATTGAAAAACTAAAATATGTGGATTTAAAAAAAATATGGGAATAATCCAATTCTGCCCCACGTGTAAGGTACTTTAATAAATCGCATGGGACACTTTGATACACCGTATGAGGTACTTTGATTGGGCGAATCAATGTAGGTACCCCTTTCTTGTAAAAAGATTACTTAATTATGTGAGAGCTTTAGAGAGGTTGGTCAGTATATGTAGTTATAATTATTGTGATTCATTTACAGATGAACAAAGGTCAGTCGGTTTACATTTTTTCGAACCAGCAAAACTGTTGAATTTCATTGATTTTGCAAAAATAAGGATCGATGACTTTTATCATAATTTCCCGATAGGCCCAAGGGATGATATAAAAGCGTGACTTAAATTGCCCTTAGTAAAAGTAGCTGTACCCGTGCCCACTTTGTTGGGCTTTTTTTTTTGGGTTAGTATATAGCCTATGACACACACAAAAATTTAACGTGGCTTTCCATAAGAAAAAAAATTTTTTTTTTCGCTTCGGTAGATCCAACCCCTTACAACGGCACAAACTTTACTTCTTCATAATATTATATAGCTTCCGTCCGCGACTTCGTCTACGTGGACTTCAGAAATTGATCTTACCAGGATGAATAATATAAGTTTGTCCTATTCGAACAGAGAACGAAATATAGCGCTGTATAGGGAAAATCGCTTAACCACCCAGTTATTTTAACCATACCAAGGCAATCAAGGTAATCTATAAAAATACAGAGTGTCAAATCAGAGCTAGCGCCATCTAGTTCGTATATGGAGAACTAAAAGTGTGTTTCTGTAGTAGCTTTTGTGTACTCACACATCAATGAATACAAACTGAAAGGATTACAGGATGACAACGTAAACAGAAATAAAAACACACTACCCACAAATGGCTAGATGAGATTTCATCTTTTGTTACTCGTCCATACAAAGTGGCGCCACCTAGTAAACAAATTCACAGCTTTTAACGATTAATTCGATTTCCCGTAGGATTGAGATGTTTTTCCGGAATAAAAACTATCCTGTCCTATTCCAGGACCTTAGCTATATTGCCATCTTGAATTCCGAATCTGACATCATTTTCGAAATTGCTATCCCCGAAAGCATAAAACACAATGCCTATGAAGACTTTTCGAAAAAAAAACATGGCCGCCATCTTGAATTCCGGAACTGATATCATTTTCGAATTCACCATCCGCGAAAACATGAAACACGACATTCATGACGACTTTTTCGAAAAACATCATGGCCGCCATCTTGAATTCCGAATCTGACATCATTTTTGAAATTGCCATCCCCGAAAACATGAAACATGATACCCATGACGACTTTCACGAAAACCATCATGGCCGCCATTTTGAATTCCAAATTTGTTATCATTTTCGAAATTTCCATCCCCGAAAACATGAAACACGATACCCATGACGACTTTTTCGAAAAACTTCATGGCCGCCATCTTGTATTCCGAATCTGACATCATTTTCGAATTCACCATCGGCGACAACATGAAACACGACACCCATAACGACTTTTTCGCAAAACATCATGTTCGCCATCTTCAATTCCGAATCTGACATCATTTTCGAAATTGCCATCCACGAAAACATGAAACACGATGTACGACAACTTTCCCGAAAACTATAATGGCCGCCATCTTGAATTAAAAGTTTGTTATCATTTTCGGAATTTCCATCCCCGTAAGCATGAAACGCGATTCCCATGACGACTTTTTCGAAAAACATCATGGTCGCCATCTTGAATTCCGCATCTCACATTTTCGAATTTGCCATCCCCGAAAACACGAAAAGCGACACCCATGACGACTTTTTCGAAAAACATCATGTTTGCCATCTTGAATTCCGAATCTGACATCATTTTCGAATTCACCATCCGCGAAAACATGAAACACGACACCCATGACGACTTTTTCGAAAAACATCATGTTCGCCATCTTCAATTCCTAATCTGACATACATACATACATTAAATCACGCCCGTTTCCCAAAGGGGTAGGCAGAGATCACTTCTTTCCACCTGCTACGATCCCGACAAATCTCCTTCGCCTCTTCCACATTCATACATCGAGTCATGCATGCACGTCGGTTTCGGGTACTTAAGATCCGGCCCTTTTCCAGTATTTCTCCGATTTGATTCGAAAAAGTACGCCTAGGGCGGCCCCTTCCGACTCTCCCACTCACTTTTGCTCTGTAGGTATATCTCTTTCGTCAATCTTCTTTTATCCATCCTTACCAAATGACCGAACCATTGAAGCATGCCCTTTTCAATATTAGTCACTACATCTTCTTTTAGTCCACATTTCTCTCTGACCTTTTCATTCCTTACTCTATCAATCAGTTTCACACCACACATACTACGCAAAGAGCGCATTTCAACTGCATTTATACGACTTTCATGCTTGTCCTGCCACACCCAACATTCACTACCATACATCAGAGTAGGGGTCAACACTCCATTGTGAACAGCCAGTCGCGCTTTTTGTGAAACGCCCCTTCTGCTCACAAAGGAGTACAGGGCCCCATTAATTTGGTATGGAGTGAGCAGCAACCTGGCGCAGGCTTTGAGGTCCCTTTATGAGGGCTCCAGAGCATGTAAAAAAAAAAAGATTAAAAATCAAAAAACCGCCTTCAAAAACGCAAAAAATAACTTCTTTAAAATTGTAGGCACCTAATACGTTAGTCCAACTGATGTCGGCAACTGAAGCCGACATCAGTTGGACTAACGTATTAGGTGCCTACAATTTTAAAGAAGTTATTTTTTGCGTTTTTGAAGGCGGTTTTTGTTTTTTAAAACATTTATTTTATTTTATACTTTTTAGTGATCATAATACGCTGTTACGTAGTCCCACTTCTTAGATGAAATGAAACTTTAACTTATATCAAGCGCGCCGCAAGTAACGCCGCGGGAAAGTCATAGTCATATAACAACAAGTAAATATTATTCGTTGTAGGTAGTCGCTCAACTATCTTAATCGAGATATCTTATCGCCACCCTTGAAATCGGTACCATTAAGGAATTCCGGTGGCCATCTGTTGTCTTCATCATCAGTTCCACTTCACCAAATGGTACTTTCTGAATGCAAATGCTGGACATGTTACTAAAAATACTAAAATCGCTATATGTTTGCCTACAATATTTGAGGAGTTTCCTCAATTCCTTACGGATCCTCTCATCAGATTCAGATTTGGTGACAATGGGACCACCTCGAAAGGATACTCTATCAAACCAAAAAAAAAATTTTAAATCGGTCGACAATTGACGGAGTAATCGGTGAACATACATAAAAAAAAAATACATACAGTGGAACGTATAACCTCCTCCTTTTTTGAAGTCGGTTAAAAAGAAATTTCTTCAGTAAGTAGGCCGCCAGGATCAATGGGGCATACTCCACCTGGTTTAATATCTTTAGAGATGTTAGATAGAGCTTTGTTGTCTCACCAAGGCTGTTCAATCTATTCTTGGACAGTTGTATGCGAGATTTGAAAGAGTATGATAAGGGTTTGTGTATGGAAGAGTTGCTAATCAAATGCCTCTTATATGCCGATGATCAAGTTACACTTGCTCCATCGGTATTTGAGTTGCAGGAGATGGTGACAGTGATGAATGAGGGATTTAAGCAAAAAGGGATGAAAGTAAATGTTGCCAAGACCAAGGTCATGGTGATAGAGAAGGACGAGGAGATGACTGAGTGCGTGATAAATATAAATGGTGAATTAGTAGAGCAAGTGAGTGAATTTGTGCACCTGGGAAGTATGTTTACAAGAGATAGTAAGTGTGAGAAGGATGTCGAGAGGAGCGGGTGAATGCGGGAAACCAAATTAACCCACCGAATCTGATATTATTTTCGAAATTGCCATCCCGGAAACATGAAACACGATACCCATGACGACTTTCTCGAAAACTATCATGGCCGCCATCTTGAATTAAAAGCTTGTTATCATTTTCGTAATTTCCATCCCCGTAAACACAAAACACGATTCCCATAACGACTGTTTCGAAAAACATCATGGCCGCCATCTTGAATTCCGAATCTGACATCATTTTCGAATTCACCATCCGCGAAAACATAAAACACGACAACCATGACGACTTTTTCGAAAAACGTTATGTTCGCCATCTTCAATTCCGAATCTGACATTATTTTCGAAATTGTCATCCCCGAAAACATGAAACACGATACCCATGACGACTTTCTCGAAAACTATTATGGCCGCCATCTTGAATTAAAAGCTTGTTATCATTTTCGGAATTTCCATCCCCGAAAACACGAAAAGCGACACCCATGACGACTTTATCGAAAAACATCATGGTCGCCATCTTGAATTCCGATTCTCATATTTTCGAATTTGCCATCCTCGAAAACATGAAACGCTATAACCATGACTACTTTTTCGAAAAACAACATGTTCGCCATCTTGAATTCCGAATCTGACATCATTTTCGAATTCACCATCCCCGAAAATATAAATCACGACACCCATGACGGATTTTCGAAAAACATCATGGCTGCCATCTTGAATTCAGAATCTGACGTCATTTTCGAAATTGCCATCGCCGAAAACATGAAACACGATACCGGCCATCTAAAGTGCCAAATTTCATATAATTTTCGCGATACCCATGACGACTTTTTCGAAAAACATCATGGCCGCCATCTTGAATCCAAATCATTTCAGTTTATCCAAATCGGACTTCACGTTACTTTACATTGAACATTTGGCAACTCTAGTTGCCAAAAACATGTGGGTCGTTAAGAGGAGTTAGGTGATTAATGAAATACCGACAGCACCCGCCACCTACCCGGGCCAATTATGTTTTCAAACCATCCAGGAACCCATTGAAATATACACACAAAATTCCATCCAAATCGGTCCAGCCGTTTAGGAGGAGTTGGTGACATACCGACACAGCAGCGCCACCTACCGGGTCCAATTGTGTTTTCAAACTATCCAGGAACCCATTGAAATATACACACAGAATTTCATTCAATTTTCGAAATTACCATCCCGGAAAACATGAAACACGACACCGAAACATGTTATTCCTCCGGGAACATTTAGATTTTCCGGGATAAAAAGTAGCCTATGTTGCTCAGGGATAATGTAGCATTCTAATGGTGAAAGATTTTTTTAAATCGGTTCAGTAGTTTCCATACAAACTTTACCCCCCATTTTACCCCTTTAAGGGGGAATTTTGTCCATTTCACCTACACAGATCATTTTTAATTGTAATCGAGTACTTATATACCTATTTTCATACTTCTAAGTCCAGAAATGTGAAAATTCCATATAAACTTCACCCCCTATTTTACCACATTAGGGGTGGATTTTTTAAAAATCCTTCCTTAGTGGATCTCTACACTGTATAAGCTATCTATGTGCAAAGTTTCAAGTCTCTAGGTCCAGTGGTTTGGGCTGTGCGTTGATTGGTCAGACAGTCAGCTTTTGCTTTTATATATATAGATAGATTGAACCTACCTCGACACCAAAGTCACAAATAGGAATGTCTCTTAGTTTGATTTTAAATAAAAATTCTGGAGAGCAGACAAATGTCCTAAACGAAGTCTAATTAACTTACTTGTTACTTTTTTCTTAAATTTGAATTTAAAGAACCATGGTTTTGATGGTATATCTTTCGGGATCCTATAGTACTGTGTATTATTGTTTTTTTCCCAGATATCCGACCAGGATTTAAAAAGGACTGATGAGGAGACTATAGCCAGATCATTATGATAAATGTGATAAATGGACCGACTTCCACCCAGAACTCCAGCTGTAGCTGCCCTATCAACTACTTCATTACCATTTATGTTCCTGTGACATGGGATCCATACTAAAATCACTTCCATGTTAGATAAATGGCAAGAAAAGAGAGATTCTTTAATTAAACATACTAGAGCAGATTTGGCAGAATTACTAATAGAATTAAGAGATATAGCTTGAATAAAACTAAGGCTATCTGAAAAGATTACTCACTTTGTCAGGTTATGTTCTTTGATATACTTAAAAGCCTGTAAAATAGCTGAGCCTTCACCTGTGTAGATAGAAGATATAGTTGGTAACTGAAAACGCTGAACAGTTCCGGAATTTTCATGAAGAAAGGCACACCCAACACATTTATTGTTATTGAGTTTTGATGCATCTGTATAGAATAAATCCCAATTACGCCACCTTTCCCCGATTGTATTCAAAACATCTGTTGATGAGTTTTTTGGATACCTAAGTTAACCACTATTGGTTGATAAACTAGAGCCTGAAAAGGAACTGTATATATAGGGAGTTTATTAAAAGTAACAAGAGGGAACTTAAAGCTTTCTAAACAATAAAGACTATTAACTAAATTTGGTTTCGATTTTCTAGACCAAAAACCGTATCTGTATATCCGTAAAGGCAGTATATCAGAGTCCCCACTCCTCTGTCATATTTTTCAACAGCTCTAAATTGGGTCTAAGGGGATGGTTTTCTAGTTGAGATAAACGGAAACTGAATCTATTGGACAGATACTGCCTTCGTAGATGTAGAGGGGGGTCTGAACATTCAACCTGAAGGGCCCGAATGGGAGATGATTTTATTGCGCCTGTCACTAACCTACGAGTAAGAGCCTTTGATTGAATGTTACCTATCTAGTTTTTTAAGGTCAGCTTTCTTGCTAGGTTCCAATATAATAGCTCCAAAATCTTAATGTGATCTAATTAAGGCATTGTATAAAAGTTTCTGGGTGTAGGGATGGGCCCCCCACCAAGCACCAGACAGAGATCGAATAATATTTATATTTTTAACACATTTGCCAACCACATGATTAATATGGCCAGATCCTGACAACTTAGAATCAAATACTACCCCCAAAAACTTAGCTTTTACTTGAATTGGAATAGCCTGTGATTTATAACCTATATTTAATGATGCTGGAAGGCTGCGCTTCCTAGTAAAAACCACAATAGCATTCTTGGTGGATGACAAATCTAGTCCATGGGTCTCTAACCACATACCTAATGTTTGTAGTGCGTTCTGAACAAAATTAGCAGCATCTTCAATGTTTCGATTCTGAGCGTAGATAGCTATATCATCCACATATTGCAGGATAGTACAGTGATGATTAATAGATTGGTCTAGATCGGATGTACATATTTATGCTATATAATAAAGGACTTAAAACTGAACCTTGAGGTAATCCTTTCCAGATCAAACCCTTCAAATCTTTACTGAATTTATACGTAAGCAGATCTCTCTGCCAGACATAAGATTTTTAATAAAACAGACTACTTTCTCAGGAATACTTATCTGGCGCAATTTGCTACTGAGTACCGAGAGCAGTACGTTATCGTATGCAGCAGAGATATCTAAAAAAGCAGCAACAACAGAGTGGCTTTGGGAAAAACCTATCCTTACATCTGTGGATAAAAGACAATGACTGTCACCACCTTTTCTGAAACCAAATTGGTTTATTGCAAGGGCACCTGCATTTTCCAAAAACCACTCTTATCTATTTTTCAATAGGTGGTCCACAATCTTGCAAAGAACAGATGACAGAGCTATCGGGCGGTAAGAACAGTGATCTTCTGGATCTTTTCCTGGTTTTAAAATAGGTATTATAATTTGCGATTTCCATGATGGAGGGATATCGCCTGAATGAAATATTTTATTAGCAAGGTTAAGAAAATAGTTATGGCAATGAGGTCCTCCTTTTACAAGAAAACAATATACAATGTCATCAAAGCCAGGGGAAGAATCCTTTCATGAGAAGAAAACTGGTTTTAATTCATCTAAGTTAAATTCTCTAGCGAGCATATGATCTGATGAATCAAAAGAGTATGTTGAAGGTAAGTCATTAAACGATGGGCCATTGGTGGAGCCACAGAACCCCTGCGAAATCTTCGAATATTTTCCCAAAAAATTGAAGGTGGAGTACTAAGCGAAACAGATTCACAAAAAGATTTCCAGCCATCCATTTTCTTAATCGAAAGAGTTCTGCGGCATCTAGCCCTAACTTTTAAAAAATGAATATAGTTTTCTAAATTCATATCCCTAGCATAATTAAGTTCAGATTGATTGCGTTCCTAAAATACTTAAGAGCATTCAGAGTCCCACCATTGCTGAGAAGGGGAGCGACGGGTGTTAAGTTTTTTCAATGGGATAGACTCTACAGCCGATTTGTGAATTAAATTAACAAGGTCTTGAGTATCCTTTATACTGACTTCTAAATCTTACACGTTATTGATACTTGCTTCTAAAGAAGTACTATAAGAATCCCAATCAGCTTTGGATAATCTATACTTCTGCAAAGGAGAAAGAGAGGCTATTTATTTCCGGAAATTTTATAATGATTGGGAAATGATCACTATTATGAGAATTACTTAAAATATTCCACTCTAATTCCGCGTTTAATTTAGGAGAACATAATGACACATCAACCGCAGAGGCGTTTTGATTAGGAGCAGTACGTCTAGTAGGTCTTCCATCATTTAAACAACACAACTCTAAATCATCCATGATAGATTATTAACCTGTTGCCATTATTATTCGATAAAGAGGCACCCCAAGACTGTTCAAGTCAGCCATGATTAGAACAGGCCTAGGAATATCTTTTATAATAGAATGAAATTCTGCCAGAACTATGTGAGAGGGATACGGAATATAGACTGACACATACGATATGTCAAAAATTTGACTGCCACAATAAAGAACATTTTGGAACACCTTGTCAAAAATAGGTTGGAATGGTTTGTGGAGACCAGTGGCCCGTTTCACGAAACTACAGTCGAGTTCATTAATATGTGTACACTTTAGTACCGTGTCACTTTAATCTCTGTCAAAATTCATATATGGCAGTTTAATCATCTCATTAAATAGAAAAGGTACTAAACTGTACACATATTTATGAACTCGACTGTACAAGTTACAAATTACAAGCGGAACTCTCTCTCTAGCGAAAGGAGTTAGAAAGAGACTTCCGCTTGTAATTTGTAACTTGTAGCTTCGTGAGACGGGCCTCAGGAATATGTGACAGCCAGTTCGAGTTTCGGAAAGGCAGAAGCACTATGGACAGTTTGAGCATCGTAACCTTGAACATCCGTCTTGCCCTGTCCAAAAAAGAAGATGTTATAGGTACATTCTTGGACATATCTGCTGCCGCCTATGACAGCGTACTTCTTCCGGTTCTCAGAGCAAAAATGCTACAACTGAGTATCCCTGAGAGGATTGTACATTTTGTTTGTAAGTTGTTCATGGGTAGGACGATAAAAATCCGAACAAATGACTCGTGTTCTCCTATCAGAACCCTTTTGCAAGGTGTTCCTCAAGGTTCAGTCCTCAGCCCTCTCCTTTACAGCATCTATACCTACGATTTAGAGCAAACGGTTTCGCCTTCCTGTAAAGTGCTTCAGTACGCAGGTATGTTCGGAAACTGTATAAAAGCAGCTCACGTTTTTTAGACTTTTCTAACATTGCAATCACCTAAAATGAATATACTCGTATTTTTGTAACTATCCCTTGACCTTATCAGTAGTTTATTAAGCATTGGTTCCATTTTGACGAGAAATATATCTAGGGCACTATTTGGTGTCCTGTAGACACATATTATTAGGAAATTTATTCCATGTATCTCAATATCGCAACATTCAAGGTGACATTCAACAGAAATTTCTGCAATCCATGGAAGTTCAAGACATTCAATTTCTTGTTTTACGTATATTGCCAAACCACCTCGTTTTTTTATTTTCCGACAAAACGGACCAACATTTTTATAACCTTCTATTTGTATTATTTCTATCTCATATTCCTTTAAAAATTCAACTGTTTCACTACAACAACATACATCGATACTTTTCACATGCAACAATATTTCTAGTTGGGCTAATTTTGATTTGATGTTTCGAGTGTTAAGTTGTATAATAGTGAGGTAATTTTGATACGTTTTCCATACATTTTTATTCGTGGTCACGAAATTTTTTTGTCTGATCTTGTAATTTATTACCAGAGTTCGGAATAGGTAGTGCTTATTAACCTAAACTTGACTCATGTTCATTCATGCGTGAGTGAGATGGGAATACGTTATTGAAAGAAGATGCATCAAGTTTGTAACGAGATGTGTTACACCTCGTTCAATTAGTCGTTCTGGCACTTTCTATCTGGCTATTTTTATTCTAAATTCTAAATTTGAGCTCATTTTAATTCTACGATAGCCTGCACACGACGTCGAGTTCAGTCGCTCACAAGCTACCAAGGTGCTACCAATCTATTGACAAGTTTTAAATCAAGTTAAATACTTACAACAGTGAAGTGAGATTTATGTAAAGGACCCCTTCACCTAAATACCTACTGTTTTATTGGCACTAATTGTAAGTTTATATCTATATTCACGACCATCCCTTCATCTAGTCCGAATTTTATAATTATATATTCTAAGTTTCCTTTTTGTATTGTTCTCAGGTGCGTTTTTACCTTATTTTCTTATTTAACTGAAGCTTAATAAATAATTCTGCCCTGGACTCCTGGTGTTTATTACTCATATTACTTCCCGAACCTGATCCTGATCCGGAATTCCTGTTACAAGTTTAGGTTAATAAGCACTACCTATTCCGACCTCTGTTTATTACTTATAGATAGGTCATTTAATGTGCAGGGGCTTTTCGATTACTTGGTTTTTGCTACAAAAAAAATACGTGATGAGGTTTTGTCATGTATTGTTTTTTTGGCATTTGTCTAATACTTTACTACTTCCATTAACCTTTTTATTTAGATTATTTCTGTATCCAATACGTAATATTTCCTTCAGCAACAGTCCACCTGAATGTAGTTTGCGATTTTGATTTGGGTTATTTAATTCAAATAGTAAAAAACTGGTATGATCGAACTGAGCACACTCCAAACGTACCAAATTATTTTGTTTTTCTATGTTCAAATGTCTATTGTATTCTATTTCACTAACTATTACATTCGTATTTGCAAGTAATAATAGATAAGAGTAAAGAAAACATTTAAAACTCAGAGGGTTCTGATCATTAGATCCACCCATGATTATAGACTAGGAGGTCACAACAAAAGTGGTAACGATCTCGGAAATGGATTATGCTAGGCTGACGGGATAGAGGGCAACTCGCTGACTCCAAATATGTCGGTCTGCCTGCGCACAGTGGTGGCGTTATCTTTTTATCGCGGCTGAAAACCGTGTTATCGTTCCCAAAAAAAATCGATCAGGGAAATGGCTGAATGTTGTTCAAAAAGTAAGTACTAGTTGTACTGATGTCAAATATGCAAAAACTGACCAAAATTTTGGTTGCGTTATTGTGCTACGACCTCTCAAAGATGGGTTATTGTTACCAAAAAAAAAACGATAACGGAAATGGCTGAATGTTGTACATAAAGTTTTACTCATGTCAAATATGCAAAAACGGTCGCGTTAGTGAGCAATTCCCGTTCAAAGATAGTTTTGTGACCAACAAAACCATAAGGGAAATGGCTGAATGTTATGTAGGTATAAATCAAGTAATAGTTGTTCCATTGCCAAATATGTAAAAACTGACCAAAATTTTCGTTGCGTTATGGCGCTGTACCCGTTCAAATATACTTTTGTGTATATAAAGGTAGTACTTAAGTACTAGTTCTTTGTGCTTATGCCAAGTAGGTAAGAATATAAAAACAACCTATAATAGATATATAATAGATAAGATGTAATGTTTTTAATTTTTACATTTGTAGTGATTTATTTGTGCTAAATCTAATAATTTATACTGGTTGCTTTATTACGAGTACCTTGTAATGTAACTTACTTTTAAGTATTATTTTATTTTATGTTTGAAAAAATGACTTTCTGCTGGAGTTTCTTGCGGCGCATCTTCTCCGCAATGATGGTCTTGTCCGAAGCGCTAGTAGATTCACTGTATATTACCGACGTGTAAAAGAGCCCGTATGTGGCCTATTTACTGAATAAATATTTTGTTTTTGTTTTTGTTTTTTATCTAATAACCTACTTTCAACTCATTCTAAAACAGAAACTGACTCTTAGTAACATTCTAAGACTGAAACTGAACAAACAAAAACCATGTGAAACCTTTTAATTACGATTAATTAATTTGACTTAGTTGCAATCATATGTTTTCAGTTAATAGGGTTCGTTATGTTTCCCTTGTGATAGGTACTTAACTTTGTTTTCAATCGTCATTTTCCTGTTAACCAAATTCAATAAATTAACATGTGCAGTTTTTGGAGTAATTTCCAGAGCAAAATGTTATTTGAATTTTGTTCACTAACAGTCTCGAAAGTTCGACTTAAAGTTAAGTTTAAAAAAAAATCCAAATACGTATTTTTTTTTTAAACCTGTATCTTTTTTGATCACGTTTTTAATTGGATACCAACTATTCCACTATCTACAAAACCAAAAACATACCTGTAAATTCAATTACTTAGATTAAATAAGCAAAGATAGATGGTAACATAGGGTGCTACTCGTAGTAAAATTTTACAAAAAGTTAAATAACTTTGGAACAGTAGAGCATCGCTGAACATACATGGGGTGAAATGGATAGATCTTGACTACTTCGTTTGATCCACTCCTCATGTTACACCCTGTGTATCGGTATAAATATTTATGTGTACAAAATTTTAGTTTTGTAAGTTGTGAGTGTGACACACAGACAGACAGACAGACGGACATGGTGGATTTATAAGAGTTCCTAGATTGACATCGGAACCCTATCCAGTTAACATTTATAACTGTACAAAGGTTGTACTATGAATTCCTTTTTTTACTTTAGACTGTGCACCTTGGCTGCATAGGGGCTGTATATCTGGATATAACAGCCATTGTACATCAAAAAGGAGCCCCAAATTATACAGCTTCAAGATTTAGCTGGTTAACAGTTGTATTATATAGCTATATAAGCCAAAATAACAAGCTGACTTTAATAAAATTCCTTTATGCTATGAGTACAATTCTACAATTTGTCTTTTTTATATAGTCTTGATATAAGAATTATTTTATTTGCACAGTGAAAACTTCTATTATTTTATAGATATATTCATTGAAAAATGCGGCCATTTATAATTTGTATTAGTCCAGTGTATGTATTGTAAGTCGAGTGTGTTGTGAAATTTTACTTGATGCAGCTACTTTTCCGTGATAATATCAATGCCCTCTATAGAAATTAACGAAATGTTATACCTATACTACCGGCCAGTTTTATACTTGCACTTCAAAGCAGTCGTTTTAAATCTTTGTTCAGCGATGAGATCCCGTCCGAAAGCTCACTAACACTATATTGAACATAAAGTTTCAAGTCGTCAGCGTACAGATGGTATAAGCAGCAAAGGTCTTTATCTTTAGTGATAAGATTTATGGAGATGGAAAACATTAGAGAAGAAAGGACACCACTTGAGGAACGCCCGCAGTCAGATCACACCAATCAGAGAGGGAGTTCTCAAATCGATAACGCACTCGTGTTATAACTGCTCCGATTATGTGACGTTGCATAATAGTTATGCAACGGTACATAATGAAGCTTCTTAAGGCACGAGTTCCTAAAGAGCTAATTACGAACCTACCGTTGCATTCATAACTTTTTCTACAAGCTTAGGAAACTACAAAGTTTGTCGTAATTAGCTTACAATTATTTCTTACCGGCAGTTACTAAATTGACAGCGACCACCAGTTCACAGAGAATAACTATGGCGTCATACATCATACAGCGGGCGTAGTTGATTTATATTATTTTTTATCGTTCCTTCGTGATTATTAAAAATAATGCTCTTTGTTAGCTTTATACAGCTGTTATATATTAAAATTTAGAAGATTTTGACACATTTCTTTTTTTAAATAGTTGCAACAATAAAGTATAAAATTATATATAATGTAAATTTTATTCACCAAACGCCATTTCTGGAGTCGCCATATTGCCATTTTACAAAACAGTCGAACAAATTAATTTTATTCATCTATTCTTAATTATAGTATTTCTTTTTAAGCTCCTGTTATGGTAACTATTTGAATATTCTTCGTATTTTTAAACGTTTAAATTGTTGTAAAAACTGTTGTTGACAAGTTTAATATAAACGTCAGTCATTGAGATGTCAGTTGATCACCAAACACCATCACTGACATTGCTCATGCGCGTAACCATGGTAATAACAATGCTATAATAATTAATAAAGAGCTGTTATTACCATGGAAACGCTCATTATAGCATTATTGGCACGCTTCGATAACGCTATAGGTGGTATTCTGACGCCGTTAACGATATCAATATTAGTGGTTTATAAAACGCGAGTAGAAAAATAACTTTTATGCAACGTCACATAATCGGAGCAGTCATAACACGAGTGCGTTAGACAATAACATGTAATAATTCAGTTATTAACAGCTTAAATGATTGTATTTTGCTCTAAGGTTATTATTAGGTACTCTTACAATTAGTTTAATGTATTATACTTGCTAAGTACGTATTTTTCTTGGAATAAACCTGTTACAAAATAAGAAACTATTATAAAAATCGTATAATGCTATGTTCAAAATGTTAGCGTGAATAAATTGATCTATCGTTTACATTTACCAATACAGTAATTTAAGATTTTATAACCGACGGCTCTCAGGGAACAGTCAGGGTCGTGATGACCTCTTCGAGTATACGTGTGAATAATTTCGGAGATTAGTGACCCTATAAATTGCAGATTGGACTACTATAACGTAGCCGTGACGAGCGAAAAGAACAGAGCTGTATAACAGTAACTGCTATAGTAGTTGATATGTTAGTCAGTTTCTTCTTTTATATATTTAGATTAATAACATTAACTATTGCAAACTAAAAGCTCTACTTGTTATTAAATTTCGCAAATCGGTCACTTCTCAGGATGAAGACGACTCAATTTGACTCCGCAAGCTCGCAGAACAAACAAGCTGTATGTCAGCGCGCAAGCTGTATAAAACGAGTACGGGCGGATGAATCGCGTGTACTCGCTTCCCGCAAGGTCAAGTGCGAGCGTCCGAGTCATTGCTCCTCGCGTGCGCATCGCATAACTTGCGTCGGCGCACCCAGTGCTATTACCAGTGACCGTGCTCCGAGCTCGCGGTAAGTTTCTTGTCCTATTTCACCCGATCGGGTTAATAAGTACTTAGGTACAAAGATATCTTATTATTAATTTCTAAACTACCTACTTACTTAAACCCTTGAGGGGTATTTTTACTATCAATTAACCGCCTTTATTACGAAATCATACTCGTGTATCATATTTATAATAAGGCTTTTTTGCGAAAATTATACTTTATTTTTAATAGTTATCTTATTTTATATTATTTACGAGTAGGTAGTAATTGCCTTGCATTAGTTTGTAGATTTTCAGTTAGGTTTATTTTAAAATTTGTTACCTATACTAACATTACCCTATGCTTAGTACCTATAGGTACTATCCTACATTCTACATTTATAGTAAATGTTAATAAAATATAAGGATGTTTGGATAGTTAGATGTTAGGATGTTTGTGTTTTAAGCACGCATAAGTAAATGCCATAACAGATGTGAATGTAAGTAACTTGGCAGGGCCATGACCAAGATTGAAACATAAGACATTTCTTATGTCGGGAAATTTGATAGGTACTTGCCATCGTTGAAAAGTCGCGGGCGAAAACAAGTATTGATCGATAATGTGTTGCGACTATTTGAACAACCATTTTAGGTCTTCGCTAATATTATTAATATATTTTTTGTTTACTGCCATATGTAATAATATTAGGGATTTGGATACGATTTGATCTAATCCCTAGAATTCTTGTATTTTTATGTATAGTAAGAAATACGTTCTCTAAAATAAATATGAGAAGCGCTTCCCTCGTGAGGGCAGTGCCCCTAGCCAAATTCCCACCTAGGTCCCACGGTTCCTAACATTTGTTTACAAGCTAAACAGTAGTATTTGCTTTGAGCTCATCTGCGTAGACCTCATTTATCATTTTCCTTGGGGAACTATAACTTTTTCCGGGAACAAAAATATTTAGGTGCCTTTATATGTTTAACATCAGTTCAGCCATTCTTGCGTGATTGAAAGTCAAAAATCTTAATATCCTCACAAATTTCATATTTTTAATGTTATCCACTTGAGTGCCCGCAACTAGAGATGCACAGGGCAATTTTCGTTTATACAAGTAACTACTCTAGTTGCGAAGACCCTTTCGAGTACAAAACACTCTGCAACTAGAGTTGCACAAGGCACGTTGAGTGGAAATTGAAAAAAAGGTAACCATAGTTGCATGAAGCATTATTCGTTTTAAGAACTTGCAAGTCTAGTTGCACAAAGCACGATCCAATTCAATTTATTCGATCAATAACATTAAAACTCTATTTACTCGCCTGGCTATACATACTAGGTATAATATGATCTAGATGTGTTGGAGAAATGACAGATACCTACATTAATCTAAAGGAGAAAAGCTTACGTAGGTACGAGTATATAAATAAACGCTTAGGTTACTACAGTTCTAACGGCTTTTTAAGATTTTGCCGTAAAGCTTATTCCGTAGTTAAACTAGGAATTCTTATAGTTTCACCTGCGATGTCTGTACCTACGTCGATCGGATTCTATACCTGTTTTTTTCGTATGAAGGAAAAACATATTATTTTTTGTAATTTTTTATTCATTTACAGTACATGCCGTTTTGATCGATGACTTGTAACTTACTGCTTCCTAAGGAATGAAAGAACAAAAACAGTGATCAAAACAGGTCGAAATGCGATGGTTAAGGTCAGGAATAAATGGTGGATGCGACAACACATCCTAGCAAAGCTCTCTCTCAATTTTGCTGGATGGCTATAGATGAGTGCGGTCTGGGGTCATCATGATAAAAGACCGCCATTTCTGTTTATTAGCTCTGGCCTGTTATTCTCAACGGCTTCTTTTAATCCCTTCAGTTGATGGCAGTCAACTTTACCCTGCGGCAAGAGCTCAATGTGGACAACTCGTTTCCAATCGCACCATAAACACAGCTTCACTTTGTTTCGAGTTAAGCCGAGCTTTGGAGCTTGAGAAGCTTGTGGAGCTTGGCCATGTGTCCTTTTCGTACCTTTTTATCGTAAGTGATCCATCTGTCGTCACCGTAATCATCTATTTCAGAAATGGTTGGGATTCGTTACGTACCCACTAACAAAGAATTGCAAATGGAAACGCGTTGCATGAAGCGTCTTGATATTTTGACATCGTTATCGATCACGCGTGGCACAACGATATAAACATTTTTAATGTGCCCAGATTGTTTAATGTCATAATGCTGTTTTGCGATCAATATTCAGTTTTTCAGTAATATCGCAAATAATAATATGTCGATTTTGCTCCACTTTTTTATAGATGGCATTAATTTTATCAGTAAAAGGGCGTACAGAGCAAACCTCATCTTCCACACAAAATTTTCCTGACTTCACGCGCTTGAACCGTATTTGCGTTCCTCTTATTGATACCGCATGAAGTCTATAAACCGCACAAATGTTATTCGCAGCGTGAGTCGCATTTTTGCCTTTTTGGGTTCCGAAGTCAAACTAGCCATGTCCGACTGTATGTCATCCTCACTTTACTCAGAAACTATCACAGTTAGAAAACTGAAATTTCGTGCACATACACATATTTGTACCGCACACTAAGATCAATGATGAAATAAGTAAAAATAAATTGTTGAGGGTATACCTCCAATACTCATGTGAAGGTAATCAAGGGTATTTTTTTTTACTTTATGATATTTTATATTATGTGTTCATTATCAACTTTTAGATTTACTGGACCGTTTAGGATATATTGAACTCCAAAAGTGCCATTTTCGATACCCCCACCCCTACCTATATCCAAAACTACATACTTATACCTACTGAAAATCTAGAAAATATCTCAAATGAAAGCACATATTACTAAAAGGAAGAAAATCACGAATAAGTAGTCTTGATTGGTCCTTGAGATACAGGCCACTAAAGTGTTTGTACCGACCAAAAACCATCTAAAACAGCACCAATATAACTTTAGTAGCAAGTTTGTTCATACTTGATGTTGTTCAAGTTCTTTTTTTGTAGTAACGGTGTCGGAATCCTACATTGAGCATGGTCCGACATGCTCTTCCCCGGTTTATTGTAATAAAACTTTTAAATGTTCCGAATTTTTTAGCCACAGGCGTTCATTTGAATAGTTTGAAAATGATGGAAAAACGGTTTCTTTAATTGTACTTATTGGGTTTTCAGAATGTCAACATTCAATAGTATTAAAACCAACCAGGTACTCGCACATTCCGTGCCTAGACTCTAGGCACGGAATGTGCCTGGCTGGTTTCTAGCTGGGCTCTAGGCTCTAGAGCCAAAGAGTCAAAGAGGTTTGAATACAACTTTTACGTACGTTAACTTTACCCCGACCTTACATGAATAGATATTTAATCCCGAGCATAAGGATCAATAACTGCCAGTCGCCCCCGTGCACCGAGGGTCCTGTACTAGAGATTTAACACTTTTAAATGAGATTCAATAAAATGCTGTCACTGTACTTTATTTGATCCATTTTGACTTGGCTAAATTTTAACACGAGTTTTCAATGATTTTGGTTCATTAAGAAATCCCGTAAAATCGCAATGAATATCGGTAAGTCTGAATTACTTCAGATTTTTCGGTTGTAAAAATTAGGTTATAAAGGAAGAAATTGGCTGCCACAAAAATGAATATTCAAAAATTACAAGTACATACACTTGAAAAATCCTTTTAAATAACGCCCATTTGCTTTTTTACTCACTTTTATTTTCTTCGCCACATTCGAGGTCTCATATCCAATAGCTAAAAACATATTCACATTATTTTGGCTTTAGATAAATGCGGGCGAGCAAATTTTTACTAATGCCGAATGTCAGGGTTTGACATACAGACGGATAGACGGCGAACTTTCACCGTAAACACTTTTTTACCATTTTGTACGGAACGGAACTCTAAACATGGTGAAATTCAATTTTATCTTACATCCTCTAATTGATTATTGTTAGATAGCTCTTGAAACACTAATATACGTGTCGGGACGGGGGTACCTATTTAGGAAATATTTAACGCTAAAAGTATCATAAATTATTGTTTGAGTTACGTGTCCTTACTAAATCTGGAAAATATTGTATGCAAAAGCATAACACATCCTAAATTTTCGAATTATTGAATTTGAAAATGGGTACCGAATATTTATTATATAATTCTGAATATTTACAATACCGGTAATATATTAATGAGCCCAGACCAAAATTTCTAACTGTACATTATACCTACTGTGTATTAAAATCAAGTCTCTTTCCGAATTTTATTTGTACAATTACGAATATTGACAATTACAATTTATATTTTCTTCCGACAGTTAAAATTCCAATTTTCTTATATTTCAAAGTATTTCTAATCTAGATCATCGGTAACCTAATATTGTTATGTGTAAAAACTAGCTTTACCTTTAATTATTGTGAGAGTGCAACACCAACAGCACGGTACCGCGGGCCTGCCGCCGAGCTTGATTGTAACAGCGTAACGGTTTAAGCAATTTGATGGGAACCCTCTCGCGCCGTTTCTCACGTTTTAATAAATACTTTGCTATGGCGGATGTAAATTTAGACAACGTTAACTGTTTCAGTTTTTTTAAATTTAAAACTAACGGAACTTATTTGTTTTTGAAAGTTCCGTACCAAATACTGAAAAATACGGACAAGAACATGTCGGACCATGCTCAGTGTAGGGTTCCGAAGCCGTAACTACAAACAAATTAGACCTCGCGACAAACTTAACTTTGCCGTTGGAAAACTGTTATCCCCATACATCGACAAAGGTCGCGGTCAGTTTACCAACACCGCAAATAGGATTTCGGTAGGTATAAACATTTCAACCGTTTGTAACTCAAGAACCAATGAGGTCTACTTAGTCGTGATAGTTTTCCTATTAAATTCATTATATTATGTGCTTTCATCTAAGATATTTTTCAGATTTTTAGTATTTATATTTTTAGCGCTTTAAAGCTTAATATTTCATAAACGGATACCTTAAGCGAAAAATTTATTTCAAAACACGGAAATTTTTTGAAAGACCTGTCCAACGACACCCCGCACTATGGGGTAGATGAGAAAAAAAATACATCCCCACGTTACGTGTAGGGGAGGTACACTAAAAAAAAATGATTTTATTTTACCACTTTGTTGGCGTGACTAATATATATTCATGTCAAATTACAGCTTTCTAGTACTAAGAGTCTCTGAGCTAGGTTGCGGACGGACGGACGGACGGACGGACATGGCGAAACTATAAAGGTTCCTAGTTTGACTACGGAACCCTAAAAAGGGAAGCCTTAAAAGATGACTGTTGACAGTCTGTCTGTCTGTCAAGAACCTTCTTGTTTAAAAAGACTGAAGAAGCTATCGGGCTTAAAGGACAACGCCAGGTCTCCATAGAAGCTTTGGTCTAAGAAAAAATTGTGACGAATATTATAGAATTGGGTTTAGTTTATGTAGAAAAATATTTAAAACAATGCTGTGGTGTTTATAAAGTATCTTAATAGATGGCTCTATTTTTCGTATAAGTTCCCTTAATGTGTAATAAAATACTGAATTTAAATCTCATATAAAACAGGTCTTATCAACATCCTTCGTATCCGCGAGCCTTTTTTAAAAACAAGTGTTTTAGGCCAATATCTGGCATTGTCCTTTGGAATAGATAAGTAATAGTGCTAAGTTCCACAAGGACTTACCGTTAAAACAATACCAGTTTAGGGCCGAGTTCACCAACAATTAAACAGACGGTAAGACTGAATCAGCAGTTAATCAATACATTTGACACCCGTTAAACCGCTAATCGTCCGTTTAATTGTTGGTGAACTCGGCCCTAAGGCGATAACCGAGTGATTTAACGCGTCTGTTTAGGCTGGGTTTTATAAGGGTACGTTAGATCAAATTTCGGTCAGGAATATCAAAACTTGTTACTAAAAATTGATCTGACATTTACTAACGGACCTTTATAAAACCGGGCATTAGTCAACCTGAGTTCGATTCCGAAAATGAAGAAAATATATTCGCTTTGCTGCCAATTTTTATTTTAAGTCATAAGTAACACAATATATAAATATAGACATGTTTGTAAACACATGAACATTTATTTTAGGTATAAAAGTTAGGGAGAAAATAAAACATTCTTAGGATTCCGTACCCAAAGGGTACTACCAAGACCCTTATATGAAGCTTCCGCTGTGTGTCCGTCCGTCGTCTGTCCGTCAGAGGGCTGTATCTCAGAACCGTATTATTTAGAGACATGAAATTTTCAGAGTGTTAATTTCGGGTTGCCTTTGTTTTGGCGAAATATGTTTGCCAAATGTTTCGTTTCCCAACCGTTTCATTTGCCAACCCGCTTTGTTTTCTGTAACCGTAATTATTTCAGGTTTATATAAAAACTAACCTAACCTATAGGGTTCTACACGATGGTACTGAAATAAATCCTGAAATATTTACAGTTACTTACAAGAAAAAAATGGGTTGGCAAATGAAAAGGTTAAGAAACGATACATTTGGCAAACATATTTCGACCGAACGGCAGGCTGCCGTTAACTTTAATTGCTGCAGTAACTGCAAATGATGAACGTAAATAAATTTGAAAATTAAATGGGCCCCAAACAAAAATGGTACAGAACCCTCTGTATGCGAATCCAACTCGCATTTGGCCGGTTTTTAACCGACTTAAAAAAAGGTGGAGGTTCTCAATTCGTCTGTTTTTTTTTTTAAATGTTTGTTACCTCAAAACTTTCAACTGGGTGAACCGATTTTGATGATTATTTTTTTATTTGAAATCTGATGCTTCCCGATTGGTCCCATTCTTATCAAAATGAAGATCTGATGGTGGAATCCATGAGGAATCGACGGAACTCTTTAAAATTTATAGGCACACCTATAGCGATTTAGGTATTTTTCATTGTAACTCGTGTATTTGGTCTTGGAAAGCACTATTTGGTGAAGTGGAACTGATGATGAAGACCACAGATGGCCACCGGAACTCCTAAACGGTATATATTTCGAGGGTGGCGACAAGATATTTCGATTAAGATAGTTGAGCGACTATGACGAAGCATATTTAGGTTTAAATATATGACTATGACTTTCCCACGGCGTTACTTGCGGCGAGATTGAAATGTTCTATTGTTTCTTATTAATTGAGAAGTGGGAGAATAACAGCATCATTATGATCACTAAAAAGTATAAAATAAAAAAAATGTTGAAAAAAACAAAAACCCGCCTTCAAAAAGCAAAAAATAACTTCTTTAAAATGGTAGGTAAATAGGTCAGTCCAACTGAAGTCGGCGTCCAACTATATTTTAACCAAAAGCAGACTTCAGTTGGACTGACCTATTTACCTACCATTTAAAAGAAGTTATTTTTTGCTTTTTGAAGGCGGGTTTTTGTTTTTTTTTCATACACAGTTAACTAATTTACTTAAAAACAGGTACTTCCATTTAAACGCTTGGCAGAATATTGTCGCATTGGTCAGTAGAAAAACATATTTAGTAAATTAGTATATCTACATGCTGCTAAAATATCAAAACTCGATTAACAATTAATATCATATTGGGCTGCTATAAAATATATGAGCAGCCTTTTGCGAGTCAGGATTCGTAAAATAAGCTAAAAATATCGACACCTCCTCCCCTCCCTGCATCGTGCACAAACTTAGCCGCTCAGAGCTTCCTTATCGGTCATTCTCCAGACAGCCATTTCTGTATGTCATCGGGCTTAAAAAATATAAAACTATAATAAAATATTCAATACCTCATTCTCCTAATTAAGAAATCACTAATATACCTATTTTCCACGATCATGTACAAGAGGAAAGATGAAAGAAAGTATTTTTATTTAATATTGTCCATATTACAAAAAAAAAGTTTAAAAAAACAAAAACCCGCCTTCAAAAAGCAAAAAATAACTTCTTTAAAATGGTAGGTAAATAGGTCAGTCCAACTGAAGTCGGCGTCCAACTATATAATAAGTTCCGGTGGCCATCTGTGGTCTTCATCATCAGTTCCACTTCACCAAATAGTGCTTTCTAAGACCAAATACACGAGTTACAATGAAAAATACCAAAATCGCTATAGGTGTGCCTATACATTTTAAAGAGTTCCGTCGATTCCTCATGGATTCCACCATCAGATCTTCATTTTAATAAGAATGGGACCAATCGGGAAGCACCAGCTTTCAAATAAAAAAAAAATCATCAAAATCGGTTCACCCAGTCGAAAGTTCTGAGGTAACAAACATTAAAAATAAAAAAATAAAAAATATACAGATGAATTGAGAACCTCCTCCTTTTTTTGAAGTCGGTTAAAAAATAACCAAATGTATTTAGTAATATATATCACTAAGATAAGTATACAACAAAGAAACTTTGTCCCGAGACGTGTACTAATTTCACGCGCCGTTTCATTCTTGTCCATGCAAGGCAATTGAAGAAAGAGACAGACATCGCTAACACATTTTGCGCGGGCCGATAGTCATGTCGAGACCCTCTTGAGAGAAAGACGTGTTAGTGTTGTGTGGATCGTAGACTATAAATGTAAGTGTCTAATTCGCGCGTTTTGGTTCTCGTAAAATCTAATTAACTCGTTTCTTTTTTTAAATCAGCCAATAACTCTATAGCTCTGTAAATTATTTTATACATTATGGACCTCAGTATTTAACAGTTACTGGATATTGTAGTTTAAGAGTTGTAGTCTAAGACACACGTCTAATTCACGGGTCAAAAATGAACGCGTTAATTAGTTTAAGAGTAGTAAAAAAGGTTTTTGGTACATAAAAGCATTGTATTTCTAATTTTCGCTTAAGCTAAACTAGTTTAAATTAATTCACAGGAATAATCTTTTTACAAAAAGGTAATTCCCGGAAGAATGATGACAGGTCCCTATACTTACTAGGATTCTCCTTAGATGATTAGGAAGACATATTATGTCAAACTGACGTTGTTCCCTAAACTTAAAATCTTAACCTTATGATCGTATCTATGTGATTAAGTGTTTGGACTATATGCTTTTTAGAGGTTATTTTATTTTTCCTAGCATATTTCTCCTTTGGAAAACATAAAAAAATTTGCTGACCGCATTAAAAAGTTGTATTTCGTGAAAAAGTGAGAACTGTCATTCTAATCATGTTAGGAAAATCCTAGGGACCGGCCATCATTCTTCATATTTGTATAAATTATGTATTAAATCCGCAATAATTAAACTACATACTTAAAGTTGAATGTCTGTATGTTATGTAAACGGCTGAATTATGATGTGTCCTTAGATTCAATAAACTTGGCTAGTTTATTTATATCTTTTCAGTTCATCGGGATTTATAATTTTAAATTACTTTTTTTAAAGATAAATAGGGAACGTAAAAAGTAGGAGGAAGAAGCATTATTTTTTCTCTAGCATACACAGCAATTTATTTGTTATCGTACATAAAAATACCTAAGGAATAAAGTTATTAATTCAAGTTCTAAAAAAAAATATCTTTGTGATTGTTGATAGAACGATTATTTCAGTGAAATATTAGTTAGCTTATTATGAATGTATATTGTGATGGATATTTTATGTTCGTAAGAGTTTCGACGTTGCCATATAATACTATGATAAAATAAAAATAACATTTTTGTCTTATTTCCTAAAAAGTATATATTTGGCAAGCAAATTTATCTAATAAACGCGTAGTTTTTCTAATTCGCAAGCAAGTAATTCTAATTAACGCATCGCTTTTCTAATTCGCGCGTCACGCAAATATTAAAACCCTTGTAGTTAATTAACCGCTTTTGATAATTAAATGCCCAATAAATATAAAAGTTTGAATGGTTGATATGTTAACACATTTAGTATATCCAAAAGCAAGTGGTAAAAAATGCGGTGTTAATTAGACTGAGTACACAATTCTGGACGATGACAGTCATGAGCTTCTGGCTCCGCGCATTGCGAAAAATTTACGACACGATCTACGTATATTAACATCTGGGTCAATATGCATATTGGAAATAGTTGTATACGTAAAAAACAATCCAAGCCAATTTAAAAGAATGAAGGATAACTGTAACCGACCGACGAGAAATCCTGATAACATAAGACCCACGGAACATACACTGAATATTAAAAAAAAGAGTCCGAAATGTCAGCAATTATTTAACAAACTGCCTAAAACAATCAAAGCACAAAACAATGCTAACAATGCTAACAGTATACACAGTATAAAGGAATACATGAATAATGATTATTAGAAAACAGTTTGTAGTATTTAATATGCAGTACAATTAAATATAAGGCTAAAACGTTCTTTGTAATCTGACGATCTCAGCATTATTTTATATACATACACTGGCCCGCAAAACTAAGTATCAAACTTTTAATACTAGCTAGTATTAAAAGTGCGATACTAAGTTTTGCGGGCCAGTGTATATAATTTGACTTGTGTTAAACTTATGTAATACCTATTACAGAGAAATAAATGATTTATCTTTATGGAAGATCAACGAAGAAACATGAAAATTGATATTATGTCTATTGCTTATAAATAAAAATTACAACTTTTGGCGATTCCGGAAAAACTACACTATATGCTAAACTGGATGCTGGTGAAATGGGGGGTGGAAAATAGTGAGCGAGTACGATTATTTTCTAAGTGAAAAATGTGGAAAATGGTGTAAAAGAGCTATTGTATGTAAATAGAAAATATTGATTTCGGCGATTTTGGAAAAAACTATCCCTAAGGGGATAAATTAATTAATAAGGGCGGTATAAGTGTCTTTGATTTTGGACATTTTTGAAGAGAGAAATATGGAAATGTATATTTAGGTTACTGTTACAAATTATGGAATATTTGCCGTACTTACCACAACTAAACTACTTTAGGTAAGACAATATCTAAAAACTTACAAATGAAAATTAAAAGTAAAAAATAATGTAAAATTAAAAAGCTATATCTAAAAAAGGCCCCTGCGGCATTGTTCCGAAGATGCCGGCGGCATTTCCTCGTTGAATTGTTAAACTTATGCGTCGAGCAAGAAAACTACCAGCTCTTCGGTCTCCCGTGGCGTCAATGAACCTTTTCGAAATTTCTTCGAAGAAAATTAGAGCGCTAGGACCCCACGGACCAAGGGTCTCGACACCGAATGGAATAAACCAGCGTATATTCGTGGAATAACTATCCAAAATTATTTTTCTCTAAAATTTGTATTCCCATTCGCGTTGGAAATCATGGAAAAAAGAAGGAGAAGAATAACAAACGACTGGATAAAGAAAATGGGGAAAAACGTGAATGGGAACACAAATTTTGAATTTGGAATGTTTGTGTTCTATTTGTATGTTTTTATTATTTATTTCAATTAATTTTATTGTGATCGCGGGAGCAAAAGAATTACGTGCGACTGTCATTTCGCTACGTATGGCGGGAAAAAAACCAATGGATATTTTCGTGTCCTAAAATATTTTGGGATTAACCGCAACTTTATATATTACACCATAAAACGTTACAAGGAGACTAATACTCCAAAATATCGCCAAAGGAGTGGTCGCCCGCGGTCTGTAAAGACGATTGCGAACATCAAAATGATCAGAGAGTGACATCGCCGAAATGCATGTCGCACACAGAAAAAAGTGCTCTGCAGAGTAACATTTCGCGTGTTGCGGTAAACGAAAAAAGGTAAAGGCCTACAATCCTAGGGAAGTTCACTTCCTTAATGATTGCCTTCGTAAATTACGACGCGAACGTTGTCCGATGCTACTTAAGAGACACGCTACGAAAAATATACTCTTCACCGATGAGAACATCTTCACATTCGAAGAAAAGTTCAACCGCCAAAACAATAAAGTTTATGCCAAAAGCAGGAAAGATGTTCCAGCTCCAGCACGAAATTCATCGCGTTCCCATTTTCCAGCGAGTGTGATGGTATGGTGGGGTGTTTCGTATGAAGGTATCATTCTGCTCCATTTTCGCCAACAAGGCGTCAAAGAGCTCGTTTAAACAATAGAGGCTGTCATTTTAAGTAATAAGTGTTTGTAGTTATAGGTTAGTGTATACTTATTATTATCTGACAATTCTAAAACGATGACAAACACAAAAAAAAAATCTATGAATATTTTATTTCGTCGCAAAACTTATGAGGGTAATTCTCAAAATAGTGGCATCTTACCCTGCCATCACGTTTTTGAATAGAAAGTATGCGAAATATCGAATTTTCACATATAATTAAAATTTTCATAGATAGACACTAACATGACATATCGAGGCCAAAACATAAAATTTTCTATAAATATAATACTTTTGTAAAAAAAAATAAAGAATACCGTTTTTCATTGTACCCTGCCTTGTCCAAACTCGACACTGCTCCAGTTTTAGCTCTTTAGATTATTGAACTACAGTTCTATGATAATAAAACATCGTTTTTTATAGAAACTATACTATTACATTATTAAATATGATTTTACACCGGATGTTTAGATTACTTTTTAACACAAATATTCACGTTCGAAGTTTGTCCAGCGATATTTTCTCTACATCCTGTGCGTTCGCGGTATTGCACCTCACTCACAGATAGAAAGTCTTATTGAGACCCTAAAACACGCAAAACACGTCAGTCAGTATGACTCCAGCCCCCGGTGTGAAGGTTTGTGCGTGAGGTGCCGCGGTCTTGTGTCGACAAGTTTTCGAAGTGTGACGTTCGGAGTTTGTAACAGGTATGTACACTTTATTCTGGCATGATTATTTTAAAATATTAATACGGCAGTTTTTTTACTAAAACCATTTTAATATTGTATTAAGGTATAACTATTTATACTAAAATTATGACATTTGTATTATTAACAGTTTAGGAGATAATAGCTAGTAAATCGGCTTTTCACTACACCCTGTGTAACTTTACCCTGCAATCATTCTGCAGGGTAAAGTGACTGTTGACAGGATAAAGAGACGCATGTCCAGGATAATGTTTCTTATGGCAGGATAAAGTAAAAAAAGCTATTTATATAAAGTTTTTACTAACTTGCAATGTATGTATGTATGTTTGTATGTATGTTTGGGTCAAATCTTGCAACTCAAATTTAAAGCAGAAATCTTCACCCGATTGAGTTGGAATTTTGTATATACACTTAGTTTGAAAATAATGACGACAATGCATATTATATTGGCGATAAAAGCTTTAAACCAACAATATTTTTATGACAAAAAACTTATTCGCATATTCAAAGCTTGTGATTATAAATAACTGAAAATATTTTTATTACTATAGTAGGTTTGGTTCGGCTTGCACTTGGACTCGTATATTCAAAAAAAAAACGTATATAAAAATAAAATTTTATACGGTCATCTACCTATTTTCCTTCGGTTTCTTATCTTTGTTATCTATTTGCGTATAGATTAGATCTGAGTTTTTGATTTCAGGTGTGAAATGGTCAAAGCAAAGAAGAAAGGAAAGACGAGAGAAGAGCTATTAACTCGGAAAAGAGAAAATGAGAAAAAAAGATACCTTAATATCAAGAAAAATCCGCAACTTTCTTAATAGAAGAAGAATTTAAAAATTACTTAAAAGTTATAACAATAAGTACTTATTATTTTACGTTGCCTTTGATAAAAAATGTAATAGTAACACAAAAACAGCTGTTTACATACTAAATTTAATTGAAAATGAAAATCAAGTCATTTGTTTGTAATAATTATAAATGTTTTAGTACGAGTAAAGCCAAATATGATAATTATTCATTGATTTGCACGATTTGGGTGTATAATATAATTAGGTACGCATAGAGCAATTAT
This sequence comes from Acleris literana, assembly GCA_946894065.1. NCBI lineage: Eukaryota > Metazoa > Arthropoda > Insecta > Lepidoptera > Tortricidae > Acleris > Acleris literana. The sequence continues at coordinate 40,058,769 of OX335668.1, read as the reverse complement.
TTTGGTTACATATAGCTATAACTTTTATATTTTTGTATGGCTTTGGCTTATGTAAAACATGGCCTAGTCTAGACATTGTTTCATAATGTAAAACAGATGTTTAATATTCTGATAAATGTTGATTATTATTAGGTAAACATAAGAGTGATTTGCTACTTAATATTTAAAATACTGTGATCATAATCATGAGACTGTGTAATATGAGTAGTTAGTGTCTTTTAGTTAGGGCTCTTTTAAATATAACTGATGTTTAATATTTTGATAAATGTTGATTATTATTAGGTAAACTTAAGTGATTTGCTACTTAATATAAAATACTGTGATCATAATCATGAGGCTGTGTAATAGGTAGTTAGTGTCATTTAGTTATTGACCTTTGAAAGTAGCGTACTAAAATACTAGTTAGGTTTGATATCATCTGTTATAGTTCTGTGATTGAACATTACAAGTACAACTTACATTGTGAATCATGATACATCATGCTTGATATTTTACAAGACTGTGATTATACTTCAGACCGTTATCAAAAAAAAAGTTGATTATTGTTTAAAAAAATATTTTTGTTTTTGTTTCTACTTAAAGAAAGTTGTTTGAATCATAACATGACGCTGTTATGGCGTAAAATCATAACGGTCGATATATTTTAAGTTTAAGTTCAATAAAACAGTTGAATTATTAGTGGTAAACTTGTTTTTTTAATCAAACTCTCTTTACCCTGCCACATTTTCCCTACTACCCTGTCTATTGTCACTTTCTCCTGTATCTCTAAAGTCAGTTTTTACGACTATTTCGTTCCCTTCTGCAAATTTGGTATCTTTGATGCACTCAAAAACATATTTAAATCTAAAAAGGTAAAAAAAACCCTTTCATTTTTTTTCATTTACTTTACCCTGCCGATGCCACTATTTTGAGAATTACCCATGAACACACGAGGTATATTCAAGCCAAATAACAACTTTCTAGAACTAAGAGCCTCTGAGCTAAGCTGCGGACGGACAGACGGACGGACGAACACGGCGAAACTAGAAGGGTTCCTAGTTTGACAACGACAGTTATGGAACCCTTAAAAAAGGTGAGGGATTGTTTAGAAGTTTTGTTTTTTAGTTTAGCTTCAATAATATATTATTTTTTGTGTGTACCTATTGCATTGCTTTAAGAGTTCTTAAATACACACTTTCCCCGACGACTTACTTGCCCGACCTGAGCTGTTTATCATTTTGTTTGACCTTACTCTATTACATCTTTATTTGAAGAAAATAATATTTTTCTTGTTGGCTTTTTTCAGTTCAATATGCTTCAAAGGCAGCTTGTCTTAATCTGCGTGTTTTGCTGGACAGCGCGAGTAATGTGCAGCAGTGACGACCGATTCATAAAAAAATATGCCATGATGAAGGTAGGTTTGCAAATTGTTTCTATTGTAATATTCGGTACAGGTACCAACTCGTTCCTCACCTTTTGTGTCTAAATAATGCTACGCACAAGACGATAACACCATTGACACCAATTTTTAAAGCCTCTACACGTTGCAATGGTGTCATCTTTAAAGTTTCATGCTTGACCGCACACGGGATTGGGAAAATGTAACACATTTAGTATTTTTACTGAATATGTGTGGCGTAAGATTTACCTACCGAATGCAAATATTATGGGAACTCCAGATTGTTGACGACCACCATCAGTTTCCACTTGATTGTGTTGTGTAATCATCAACAAGCCAACTCTTTTAAGGCTTTCGTTTACCTTGCTTACATATGTCGTTAGTTCGCTTTCAGAAGCAGAGCTGCGATAAAAACATTGTCATCTACGTAGCGGAAATTGTTAACAAGTCAACCGTAAATTGGTAAATAAATATTTACTTCAATTTCATGATTTTCTTGAGATTTTGTCGTAGGTCATCACAGCCATGTTAAATTTAAAAAGCGGTGGAGACAAGTCGCGACCCTGCCAAACTACGCAACCGATTTTAACTTCCTCGATGTCCTTGCTGTCAACCCTTACAGTAGCTATTTGGCTGTAGTGTAAGTTACGGGTAGATCTTAGGTCTTTGCAGTTGATATTTCAGAAGCTGGTGGTGGTTATCACGGTCGAAGGCTTTGTCATATTCTAAAAACCATATCAATACACTTTTGTACCAGAAATTTAAGACTAGAAAAACCTTCACAGGTTTCAACATCAGAGTGGAAACCGAACTGCACTGTATAATGTTGTAGAACACTAAACGCGGCTTCTGAAACTGAACGAATTATACTTTCCACATTCACGAGCTCTAAGTTTATTGTAAATCGTTATTAACTAGATTTCTCATTCTTAGAGGATATTACTAGTGTCGTCCATGTAATTGGACAAATCTATTCATCTGCGACGTATAAAGTTGATCCTCTCCCAAGAGTCTTAACTTAAGTAGGATACATTGAGAGCGTGTCAACGGATTTAGCAGATATCGCAAAATGTAATAATTTAAAATTGATGAGGCTTAACTTTCTACGCCCTACGGTTATTGAAACATTCCTTGGAGGATTTAATACAATTTAGTTCGATAACATAGTTACCTACTCCAATGTTTCTTCCTATTAACAGGATTCTGAAGCTGATTGCCATGAACATTATTGGTCAATATCATGTTTGCAAAACAGATGTTCTACTTGTTGCGGTAAAAGGTGCCCCAAACTTTGATAATATCCTTCCGAATTGACAACATTTCAAAATAAAAAGCATTTTTGTATTTTCTCGATTATAATAGCTGGTTAAAAAATAGACTACCCGTGTTTCTCGGTTTTTCTTTATTTAACTTAAATTCGTCGTTAATAATTTATTAAAGAAAGAGTCATTAAAAAGACGGTATATACAAACTTAGGAATACTGATGTCGTGATCTTAGCATGATATAAAATTAAAAAGGTAACTTTCAATTCAATTCAATTTTGTAGGTTATGGCTTCCATCGAGACTGTCGATGATTCCGCCAACGTCAATGTTAATAAAGGCGCGAGATTCAAAAGAGAATCTACGACAAAAGACAAAACAAACATTTAATGATAGCCTAACTACTACAATAACAGATTGTTAATTTTAGTAAATTTACTTAGAATAAACACAAAAGGGGAGTAGACTAATGTCAGAAGGTATTGGATGTTAACAGGACGGGGGATATTGGAGGGGAGAAAGGTAACTTTCAACAGAAACAGAACTGACTGGCATGTCATGCCACTTGTCAACAATAACAACTGTAACAACATAAATTCGTCGACTTTGGGCAGATTGCATCTATCCGCTTTTACAAATCCGTTAGTCACTTTCATTTTAATAGCGTATATCAAAACAATAGTATTACGAGAATCGAAAGCGTGTCGTTAGAATCAAGTAATCCGTCAGACAGATAAAAAATTGACATGACAGTTGTATATTTTTTTCAATTCCTATGGTAATAAATGGACTAAGGGCACTATAAGTGTATTCCTAACATTCACAATCCAACTTTTTTAACTGTTTTTCCTAAATATATAAAAAAACTACTGCATAAAAAAATCCAAAAATATTTTTACTGTAATCAGCAGTGTAAAATCTACAAACGGTATTTTAATTTACTACATCTTAGCATATGAATTGTTGTCAATTGCGCTGTCGATTTGCAAGTTTCGTCTGAATCTGTGCTCTTCATAATCTTTTTTCCTCCAGTTATTGCCGCTTTGGGGTTGATAAATAAAAGTACTTTTCAGGTGTCACTTTACGGCAAACTTATGTGTCAGGAGGATTTGGAGCGGAAGTAGGTATTATTTGGGTCAACATTTTTTTTACTGTACCTAGTTGCCATGGTGAAGTCTCTTGGATCAATCTTTAAAACTATGATTTCAAGGATACCAGAGGGCTCAGACAAGATGCACTACGCTAACTAACGTTTCTATTCGATTAGTTTTTAAACCAATCGCGTCACTGGTAGACCACGTGACTTTTCGTATCACGTCATCTTCCAGTGACGCGATTGGTTTAAAAACTAATCGAATACGAGTAGAATCGTTAGTTAGCGTAGTGCATCTTGTCTGAGCCCTCTGTCCTCAAAAATCAGTTTCGCAATTATAAACCTATTCTTCTATGGGTTTTCTCCTGAGTGTGCTAGCAGTACCTACATATTATAACAATTTTTCTAAGAAACTCTATCACTGTTGTCTCCTGGCTTACGGGACAGAATAACAACAACAAAAAGTTGATTGGCCCATTTGGTTAGTAAACGGCATATTGGTTGATGGTATTGGTGTAGTTTTACTCGTGTTTCGTGCTAAGTAGTCTTTTTTATGTATTAGAACTCCTCTTTTAATCTACTGCATTTTTTTTAATTTCGTTGTTTTCCAACGACTATAGGGCCTTTTTTCCCCTCCGGGATTTGTTTAAGCTGTTTTGACACAGATTCAGTACATACTGTAGGTACCTATGTTAATCAACTCGTTAATATATTGTGCAATTGCAGTGTGTTATACAATATGTTGCAGTGAGAATATTACTGGGCCTCTATTCTACTGATTAAAACCATATTGCCTATGACATGTTATCGTATTTTTAACGTTACGATAGCACCTATGTACTTGACAGTAACGGCGGCTGAGTTAAAATCAATACAGTGCGACCAAAAAGAGTAGAAAATAAATGAGGGCGCCACCGTCGTTCGCATAGTAACCCTACGTATACGATCAAAATGATCTTGATACTTGCTATTTTTAACCGACTTCAAAAAAAGGAGGAGGTTCTCAATTCGTCTGTTTTTTTTTTTTAATGTTTGTTACCTCAGAACTTTCGACTGGGTGAACCGATTTTGAAGATTCTTTTTTTATTTGAAAGCCGGTGCTTCCAGATTGGTCAAAAAATGTTTTTCAAAATGAAGATCTGATGGTGGAATCCATGAGGAATCGACGCAACTCTTCAAAATTTATAGGCACACCTATAGCGATTTTGGTATTTTTCATTGTAACTCGTGTATTTGGTCTTGTAAAGCACTATTTGGTGAAGTGGAACTGATGATGAAGACCACAGATGGCCACCGGAACTCCTAAACGGTATATATTTCGAGGGTGGCGACAAGATATTTCGATTAAGATAGTTGAGCGACTATGACGAAGCATATTTAGGTTTAAATATATGACTATGACTTTCCCACGGCGTTGCTTGCGGCGAGATTGAAATGTTCTATTGTTTCTTATTAATTGAGAAGTGGGAGAATAACAGCATAATTATGATCACTAAAAAGTATAAAATAAAATAAAAGTTTAAGAAAACAAAAACCCCCCTTCAAAAAGCAAAAAATAACTTATTTTTTGCTTTTTGAAGGCGGGTTTTTGTTTTTTTAAACTTTTCTTTTATTTAATTAATATTAAATAGTGGTCAAATTTTATGGAAAGCCCTCGTAAGCAATAATTGATTATCCCTAGCCTCGCGGCAGGGCTCCTATTCCTGGGTGGTTTGCCCTTCCGGCATTTAAAGATACCTAACGAGCCTAACCTACCTACTTTTTCGGAATAAAAATTATTTTAACAAACTTCTGACGAAAGCGAATAGAGCAGTGGGTTGAAGTAGTGGGTCCACGGGTCATGTGCTCACTTTAGTACCTTGTCTATTTAACGTTTTATCTGCCATATGAAATTGTCATAGCGGGTAAAGTGACAAGGTACTAAAGTGTGAACATATCTTTGACGTCGACTGTACATTAGATTAGAATACCTGGACCTCAATTTATTACAATAGGGATTAGCACTGGCACCATAATAACATTACTTACATTGCGTGCTGCCAGTGCTGGCACTGTATAAATTCAGCATTAGCCGTTGGTCTCAAGTTGAAACTCTCATCTACTATCCCTTAATAACTATGAATCTTGATGTATCCTACTGGTATTGATCAATCATTAATTTTGGTTAAAGGTACTTACTTCGTCTTAAATCAATAGTAGAAATAAAGTTAAACTTTGAAATGAATATTTTAATAAACCATAAATAAACATAGGAATTTTAATTTAAATGTTCCCAGTAATAGACTCTTATCTATGATTCGCTTGTTAGTAGACAACATGCGCAAACATATCCCCTCTACTAGCCGCTCGGAGCCCTTTTTACGTGTGTCGACATGTATTCTTCTTCTTCCATTGTTACAGTTTCTTCGTGAGAATGTTCATCAATCATCAATGACTTCATCAGATTGTTTATAAAAGTTAACCTCCTCTCAGACTTTGATTGAGAACTCTCTGTTTGATCCAGTTTGTATGACTAAATGTTCTAAATGTGTTCCAAATTTGCCTTTGTTTTTACTACCTTCATTAGCAATTTGCCATACAGTGCTCTCGGATTTCCCTGTAACAAAGTTTATCATTTCCATTAAATATTTTAACTAATAAAAACAATCAATTTTAGCGTAGTGGTCACAATTTAAAAAGTACCAGTAAAATATCAAAATGTATATGGTTACGCTATACCACTTGTCAATCTCAAACAATAACATTAAAGTAACCTCAAAACACTAACGACAATTAAAATTGACGAAACCAATTGTTTTATTACGTTTATAAGACACTGTTGTCTTGGTTTATCAATACAAAGTTGTGTTTTATGCAAAACATACCTGTCGTATCAGCTGTTCCTTTGTAAACATCGTCTAAATCAGACAATACTTTGCCGGCTTGAAACTCCGCTAAGTACGGTAAAAACACTTTATATACGACTTCCCTTGTTCCACTATGTATTGTTTTATTAATTTTTATGCTAATCACTTCTTTTGCCCAAGCAAAAACTCACTAAATAGAGAAATATTTTTAAAATTCCGCAGGGCGCTCTATTCCAAAGGCGAACTTTGACATGACTTTGACAAGACAACCGGTGTTGCAAGGTACATTGCTTTTTAGTTCTCTTTTATTTAATTCCTACTCTTTATTGTCGGACTGTACTATATGTCAAAGGCAATAATATGGTCTTATCCAGTAGAATGGAGGCCCTGGGCTAGTCTCAAGAAATATGCCTCCACGTAGGCATGTACTTTTAATGTTTATTTAGATGTTTGATGGCGAGCAAAGTAGGCACGACTATATTTATAATTTTGGTAAAATGTTATTCAATAATTGTTAACTAACTTCTCTTTATATCCTAAATGCTGTGGAAATGTAGGGTCTAAAGAGGTTAAAATTAAAAATGCATCATTTACGAATAACATATAACTATCATAACAACTAATAAATTGCATTTTATTCTAAAGTAACTTTCCCCGGGAAAGAAACTTTGATCAGAAAACTATATTTATTCATCGCTGTACATCGCTGTACATGCGACAGCGCAGGACAAAAAACAGACATCAAGTCTTTATAATTGTAATGTATAGCTATAGAGTAAAAATGAACAAATGCATAATAATAAATAAGACGACCAAGTGGGTACTTGACTTGACTCACGAGGCGACACCATGTGGGATGATAGCTCTACGTCACGACTAACGGCGGCCCTAAGAGTCTCGGTTAAATACCTCATTAAAGTCTCACTAGATGGCAGAATCACGGGTCAGTTACAAAGGGCAGTGGGTACACCTTGACACGGCAATTTAATCAATAATCATTCATCCGATTTTTTGTTGATTTTTGATGAAGCTTGTTACGGATTAATGATTTTTGTTATTTGGAATGAAATAAATACCTAAGCTATCGGCCATGTAAGAGAACTTCTTTTTTAAAGTAAAAAATTTAAACATTAAATACCATCATATTTATAACGTAGTGGCACCAATGATCGACACTTTTAGGAAATAGTGGGCTTCTTCATAAAATAAAAAGTGATATAGGTATCTTTAACCAAAAGTAACGATTGAGTATGGTAAGGTATATTCTTGAGATAAGAATAGGGTGTGTTATTTTTATTAACTGTACACAAGCTAGAAGAAAATCCAAAAAAAATAAAAAGTTTATAAATCTCCAATCATCGACACTGAATGTCCAGTAATCAACACCCAGTTATCGACAGCTACCAGTTACCGACACCCAGTTATCGACTAGAAACCATAATGTGTATCTGCCAGATCATCACCATCATACCATGATGCCTAGGTCGGTAATTAAATAAAATTAACTATTCAATAAGTATTCATTTATTGTCAATAGTACCCATATTTATATTAGAAACTTTCCAGTTTTCGTGCTGAAGTGTATTAATTATATTATTATACAAATACACACACACTTAAGTTTAATATAAAGGTCAATATAATAAAACAATTGTCAAAAAGTTTAAATTGCGAAAACAACAATATTTACTAAAAAGTTATTCTTATATTCTAGTATTTAAGTAGTTAACTAGTAATTTAATTTTTATTCGTAATCACTCGTTTATTTCGTAATCAAATTACGTATTTGGAAACAATGTTTAGAAATCAAGAATTATTATAACTATATAACAATCAGTCGTATTCGTAACTAGGTAGTTAACTACCTTGTAGTTATATAATTTCTTTGTTAAACTAAATTTTAATTTTAATAAAAATAACAGAAAAAGGTAAATGAGATCTTTATCAATAACTAAGTAGTTTTTTAAACATATACGAGATCTTTTTGTAGTAATTAATAGTTAATACTGTGTTAAGAGATCCTTTTAAATAAAGATTACCTTAGTACTGTAATGATATGTTTCAAAAGCCATATATATTGGGTAAATATTTATCCATTTCTGGTATTCTATAAAACCCTCTCTTGTTTAAACATATAGGTTCCTTTATTACTTCAATTATTTCCTTGAGGTTATAGAAAATTTTATCGGGCGGGTTAGGCCATTTAAAAGAATTTCCAGTTGTTAATGTCATTGTACTTATTTCGTAGTCGTTTTTTCTCGAGCTTTCTATCTTGCCTGGAAAATACTCTCCTTCATACTTAATTATGACGAAATTTCCTGCAGAAAACTTACTTTTATTTGGTTTAGTTGCTTTTGAAGATGCAAGTTTGCTTAAAGGTAAATTTTCTAAGTCCGAGTCTATAGAATCCAGGTCTATTTGATTCTTTGTTTTTGTTATTTTTGCTCTTTTTGGTTCTTTCTGTTCTTCGTTATCTTTGTCATCTTCTAAATTATAACTAATATCACTTTCAGCGTATGAAATCTCCACATCTGATTCTTCTGAAGTAGAATCTTCTTGAACGGTTTTCTTTATTTTCTTAATCTTACTTTTACTTTTATTTTTCTTTTCATTGCTTAGCTGGTCTTTTAATTTCTTTTTTTCTATTCTCTGTCTTGCTCTTTCTTCTTTCTCTTGTTGTTTTTTATTTTTCTCAATTTCTTTTTTCTCGTGGTATTCTTTCCAAGCTTTGTGATTAGGACAATAAGATTGTCCTTTTCATCGCCGCAGCTACTGTATGGGTGTTTATCTCCTTTTTTGGAGAGTACACGGCCAGGTTTCGGCGACAAGAAGAATGCACTCTCGTCTGCATTGAATATCCTGTGTGGGTCGTTTAGAATAGTTTTTAAGTTATTTTCGTCTAAATAACTACCGATCTCAGTAAACCAAGTCTTGATGTTATTTTCAGACACATTATCTCGAGCTCTTGATAAGTTGTCTGGCACTCTCTGTGTCAAGGTTGGATGTCTCTTCATGAACGACTGAAACCACTTCTTGCTAGGCCTATCATTTGTAAAAGGATTTCGTCTGCTTTGATCAACAATTATTTTTTGTACACTGTCTAATAGCGAATCTTTCGTCAGTGGAATATGTTTTTCAGATAACGCTAAAATCCACTTTTCTAAAATTTCTTCTTCCCCTTTAGTTAAAACTGTGTTCGGCCCCATAGGGCAACCAAGGGTTGTTTTCCCTGAAATTTTATCATGGAGCGTAATTCTAGGTACTCCGAAACGTTTCGCAGCAACTGCAATCTTTTCACCATTTTTGACAGCCTCAACGGCTTTTTCTAATTGGTCGCGAGTATAATTTTTTCTCGGAGCCATCTGTAAGAACCAATCATCGACACATATTATTACCCAATCATCGACACTTGTCGATTACTGGTAGCTCGACTTTGATTAATCTGTTTCAAATATCTACCAAATAGGCAAAGCAAAAACAACCATATTCGCTTGTAAAATGAAATAATTAAAAAAAAAATACTATCGACATGTGTCGATTATTGGAAATGTCAGTTTGTAAAAACCAGTGATCGACACCATCAATTAACTATTAACAAAACAACCCTGAACTTTCGTTACAGCAAAAATTAATCCTATAGTTCTTTTAATAACCAACGAAAAACATCAAATTCGGATAAGTCACATTACACTAGGATAATTAACAAAAAAATGTACTCACTTCCTTAAGGATTTCTCTAAGAAATTCTTTTATTTTCACCAGATTTCTAGTCGCACTCAGTTCTCACGCCGCCATTTTCAAATAAAATGGCGGATTGGGCTCAAATGTCAACGAATGTCAGTCAAAAGTGTGCTGTCTATGGCACAGTGTTGCCATATTAAGAAATCGGCTTCCTTTTCTTATTTTCTTGAATCACAAAAAATAGTGTCGGTGATTGGTTCTTGTCGGTCATTGGTGCCACGTTAAGATTATAATATGGACGAGAAACATATACAGGGTGTATTGCAAGTCGTGTGCCAAATGAATAGGGTGGGTAGCTAGGGTCACTTGCAATACGTTTTGGGCCAATTAACACTCATCCTACCCACGGAGTTTTTTTAATTATTTTTTTGAAAAAAATCTCGGTATCTTCCAAAAGTTAACCATTTTGTTTACCTATCTTTTTTTTAAAATGTGATAGCACAAAAGTATTTATAATTTTTTTATCTCTAATGTATGCGTATTCTAATGAAATGTTACATTTATTCATGTAGTAACAAATAAAAAAAATATTAGCCGACAAAGTGTGAAGGACAGAAAATAAAAATCGTCACGGTCAACTTTATGGCACAATTAAAAAAAAATAGAATCTCCTAAGATCTTCCAACATCATAAAAACTTCTTCAGCTCCTGACTATTCATACGGTATACCACATGTTTAGAATCACGTTCAGTTCTTCGGCAAAATATGGTTTCAATCTAAAATGGTGGTTTACATTACCCAGTACTTCTTTGAAACTACCTACTTACTTGAAAGTAAGATTCGATCAGATAAATGAATTGAGACTATTTTTTTTACATACATACATACATAATCTCACGCCTTCGTTCCCAAAGTGGGGTAGGCAGAGCTACAGAATTACAAACATCTCTAAAAACTTGTTGATAATTCTATAACCACAATTTGCACAATTAGGCTAAGATGTTTACCAGCGTATTAGTGACAAGTTGCAAGCCCATCGCCTAAGAGTACTACAAACCTTTATTCCCTATATTTTTAAACTAATGATAAAAAGGCATAAAATAGTCATCTAAAATGATTAAAAACCTAATAATAGTATTAATTTATTTCAATAACTAAGTATCCGATAGGTACGCAAGTAACTAAAAAATGACGCAATATTTTTTTCTTGAGTTTATTGCATGGGTAACTACCTAATTAAAAATACACTGAATAAAAAAGAAAATCAAAAAGTTAATTGCGCGGGAAAACATTTAAATAAACAGAGATAGGGATTATTTTAATTTTATTGTTGTTATCGACATTTATTGACATGGCTACATACAGCAACGAAGAACACGTTGCTGTTGAAGAACGCATTCTTGCTGCATTTCATGATGATTCCACTACCAGCATACGAAATGTAGCTGAGACGCTGAGAATCAGCATTTAAAAGTGTGGTCAGTTTTAAGAAGGGAAGAAAAACATGCTTTCCACTATATTCCAGTGCAAGGTATTGTTCTTTTTGGTTTTTCTTTTTATTATGGATTTATGCTAAGTTTAAACAATGTACTTTAGGTAGGCTTAGGTTTTAATTAGCTTTTCGATTTACAAATAAGTAAAATAAATATCAACCAAAAAAAATTACAAATTCATTAAATTTTCACTATCAATTTTTAGGCACTGATGTTTTTAATTTGTTTTAAGGTCTTGAATATGATGATTATGCCAGACGTGTGCAGTTTTGTCGTATTTTACTTCAATACGTTCCTCAACAGCAACGCCTACGGCAACGTGTGCTTCGATGCTGTATGTAGCCATGTCAATAAATATGTCGATAAAAACAATAAAATTAAAATAACGAATATCTCTGTTTATTTAAATATTTTCCGGCGCAATTAACTTTTTGATTTTCCCATGCAACAAACTCAAGAAAAAAAAATGCGTTATTTTTTAGTTACTTGCGTACCTATCGGATACTTAGTTATTGAAATAAATTAATACTATTATTAGGTTTTTAATCATTTTAGGTGACTATTTTATGGCTTTTTATAATTAGTAAAAAAAAAAAGTCTCAATTCATTTATCTGATCGAATCTTACTTTCAAGTAAGTAGGTAGTTTCAAAGAAGTACTGGGTAATGTAAACCACCATTTTAGATTGAAACAATAGTTTGCCGAAAAACTGAACGTGATTCTAAACATGTGGTATACCGTAAGAATAGTCAGGAGCTGAAGAAGTTTTTATGATGTTGGAAGATCTGAGGAGCTTCTATTTTTTTTTAATTGTGCCATAAATTTGACCGTGACGATTTTTATTTTCTGTCCTTCACACTTTGTCGGCTAATATTTTTTTTATTTGTTACTACATGAATAAATGTAACATTTCATTAGAATACACATACATAAGAGATAAAAAAATTATAAATACTTTTGTGCTATCACATTTAAAAAAAAAGATCGGTAAACAAAATGGCTAACTTTTGGAAGATACCGAGATTTAAAAAAAAAAACAAAAAAAACTCCGTGGGTAGGATGAGTGTTAATTGGCCCAAAACGTGTTGCAAGTGACCCTAGCTACCCACCCTATTCACTTGCAATACACCCTGTATATTCAGCTTCATATACAGGGTGTTTTTTTGGTCGACAACTTCCAAAACAGGAGAGATAGTTTAATTAATGCTGAATCTGAAAATCACATTAAAACATTAAAAATCTTAGGAGGTCAGAGAAATTGCATTTTAAATTTTTACCATTATTTCACTTAATTGTGGTTACCATGCGCCGTGTTTACCCAAGACTTTAATGACGTAATCACCGTGCGCAATGTTATGATTCATCTTTCCCTTCATACCTACTTGTTACGGGCTTAGGACCGTCAAAGATTACAAACACAGTTTAGGTTAAAAAATTGTAGATTATTGTTGTTAAAAATCGTTCTGAAATGGCATTTAACTACAGAATAACGGTATGGATTACAAAACCGCAAGATTTGTCTTTGGCGTATTTAAAAAGGTGAATCAGCTTTATACAACGATAATTAAAAATTTACAAACCTTGAGCATGGCGTGGCGTTTCAAAAGTGCCCCACTCGTAAAGGTTGCTAGCGATAAACCTTACAGTTTAGCGTGTAATGGCCTGCCGATTAGGAAATCGTTCAGTCCAAATTCTAACCGTGTCAGCAATGTTTTGACCACTCACAAAGTAAATGTTTACAACATCAAACATTTCCCGATTGTCCAAAAGTAAATTTTCTTGCCAAGCCATTTTTTTTATCAATTAAATGATGTAACACTTCACTTAACAAGCACTCACTTCGAAACAAACACGGAACTGACATCGCTTGCGCATAGTTTTGTGAGGGTAGTATCAAACAATAACAGACTGATCGTAACGATAAGCGGCCTACCCCCTTCGTAGCTACAGAAAATGAAAAACCATGATTTTATAAAATAGCGAGGATATTCATTAGACATTTCGTGAAAATATTTTTTTTTTTTGTGCTCTGATTCATGAATATAGTAACACCTATTGAGGAAGTTGCTGACCAAAAGAACACCCTGTAGAAACAAAAAATCAATAATTTATTTATCAGATATTAAATAATTAAAGGAAATAACTTTGATTCCTGATGTCCCCTCTATTGGCCTACCTGTCCCCTCTGTCGGCCTAGGTATGTCCCTTTATTGGACACTATCACTATTACTATCACTACATATTATAAAACAAAGTCGCTTGCCGCTGTCTGTCTGTACTTATGTATGCTTAGATCTTCAAAAGTACGCAACGGATTCTGATGCGGGTTTTCGTAATAGATAGAGTGATTCAAGAGGAAGGTTTAAATGTATAATACATGCATAATATAGTACAGAAACACTGATAATTTTAGAGGTTTCTAATGTGATGTCGTAAATAAACACATTTTTTTGCGCTTACATTGCAAACGCTGGCTAAACCTTAAGAGATATATCAAAATAATGTACTGCAGAATTGTAGTTTTTCCAAAAAGAAAAGTCCGCGTTGGCATATGTCTATCTCCTAAGGTGGACTCACAGTAACCATTTTTATCTTAAAAAAATTATTAAAAAATATTAGGTTATTCGCGAAGCTATTTTCTCCAATTCAGTATTTATTCTTATCCAGATAAATACCTTAGTCACCTTGGCCATTTAATGTAGATTAAAATTGTCCTTTACACTATATTATTTAAATAAATATTTTAGAAGATATGGCAGATTCAAAATTACGCGCTACTTAAATCTGTATTATCGCCCTTTAGTACCTACAGCCTACAGCACAGCAGCCATAGAACAATTTTTTTGGAATTCTCAGTCGTGCATCGCCGCTCTCCTGTTACTTACTTAATTTATATTGACAAAGAATTGAGTTTAGGTTTTGATTAAAAGTTATTTTTATGTTGTTTTTCATATTTTTTAATACAAAGTAAATTCATAAAGGTAATAGGTAAATAAATTAATATTGGTAAATAACATAAGTTTTTTTCCTAAGTGTTTTTATCAACGAGAGGTAGTGTTTATTATTAAATTTTGTGGACTTAAAGCGCAATTCACACAGCGGGCGGGAGCGGGTCGTGCGCCGGGCGGGTCGGGAGTTCGACGGGTGCTTTAACATGGAGTTATATAGAATCATTCACACACGCGGCGGGACGGGTCGGACGTTGGCCGGGACCGCCGCACCCGCCAATATCAGCGCGCGGGTGCGGCGGGTCCGTCGCGGGCGTCCTTGGTCGTAATAACACGCATTCTCCGATAGGCATTCTCACAGAGCACGTTGCAAATTCTACTAACATCCGATCCCGAATGCCCGCCTGCGATCACCCGCGCACACCCGCGCGGGGCCCGCCACGTTTCGGCGACGCGCGGGGCCCGCCGCGGTTCGGCGCTCTGTGTGAAAATACGACAACCTGCGCGGGTCCCGCGATGAAAACGACATGCTCGGTAGGGTTGTGCGTGCTCGTTCACTGAGCTGATCGCTCCAAACTAGTACAATCGCTCCAATGTACTAATTCGGTCTTTTAGTTCTTTTAGTACACTAGCACACTGAAAGAAACTGGTCTGTTCATGTTCCATTGACCGAATGAATGGCCGGCTTTGCTGTCAGTGTCACTCGCTGCTCTGTTCGGTTCTTGCTCCGCGTGTACTAAATGAACTAAGAGCAGAAACTTTACGGAATAGTTCGTTCTAGTACAGTGACGGGAATTAATTCTTTTTGGTTCTTAGTACATGTACTACACAACCCTAATGCTCGGCGCCCGACCCGCTCCCGCACGCTGTGTGAATTGCGCTTAAGGGATAAAACTCCATTTTTCTTATTTTAAGATTGTGTTGTATTTACAACATTAACAACAATAACAATATTCAGAATATTTAAGTACCTACATATTTCCTTCCTATTTGGTTAGCAATGAGAAAGTGTGTTGATTTGTTAATGTTATTTTTTTCTTATTTTAAGGTTGTTTGTGTTGTAAATATGTCGAATATAGGTACTTGCGTATTTCCTGTTGTAAATTTAAAAATAAATGTTAACTTTTATGCTTAACATTACCTTACCCTGGCTGGTGTTAGTTTAGTATTTGTCCCATCAATGAAGCAGGTAGTTAATTTTGTGAATTGGGGTTAATAGGTATCGTTTGTTTTTTAAGGAAAAAACTAAATTAATTACCTATGACTGCCTATGACGCGAAGAAGTCGTTTTAATATAGATCGTAGAATTAGGGATAATAATAGAAACAATTTACGTCTTAAAGATGAAATCAAAGAAGAAAGGGAAATCAGGCTGTGTAATAGAAGAGAAAGTAATTATTTGCAAATAAATAAGGAATCGTCTATTGAACGTGACGTTCGTCTTATAGTTGATAGAGATAGACATAGATCTTAGCCAGCCAGGGAATCTTCTACTGAACGTGACGTTCGGCTTTTAGGCGACAGGGATGGATATAGATCTCAGAGAGCCAGAGAATCTGCTACTGAACATGAACGTGGGTCCACAAGTACTTCTAATTTATGGCCAAATAAAGTGAATTCTGCATTCCTCGGCGAACCTCTATGCAAATGCACCTATATAAAAAATATTTCACCATTTGAAAAGTATATTATTCCAGATGAACTTGGGTTATTTCTACTTATATTTACCAAAGCGAAGCGAGGGCGGGTCGCTAGTAGGTATTTAATAAAATCCACTATTAAAGAAGTAAATAATCTAGGCTTGAATTGATTAAAAAAGTTTTTATTATTATTATTTTTAAGTTAAATACAACATAAAACATAAGTATTAAAAAAACAATTTTGCATTGAATTTTTTTTTGTTACTTTGTTCTCATCGGAAAGTTTTCGTCTTCGCTCTTCAGCAGCTTTTCAATCTTGACTTTCTTCTCTCATCGTCGGTTAATCTTTTAGCAGTTGCAGTAATATACACAGAGATGATTTTCTTGTCCCCATGCTTGGACGGCCTACTTTTTAATATAAATATATTAAATATCATCATTTTATCAATTTCTAACATCAATTTGAATAATGTCAATAGAGTTAAAAAAACAAATTGAACTGTTGTTTGTTGTTATTTTGAAAGTAAAGTTTGAAAGAAATACCATGTTAAATAACTACATGAAAAGAAATATAGTAGGAGATCCGAATAGGAGACGATTTGGACCGGGCCGTTTATTCGATAAAAAGTATTTTATACCAAATTTAATATACTAAGTAATATATGGCGAATAGGTAGGCTGAAAAATTTCAGTCCAGTATATAGTTAATAAAAAAATTAAAAATTAACTTTGTTTTAAAAAATTACAATAACCTGTTTAATGGACAAATTACATACCAATCGAAAGTATAAAGCCTATAAGAAAATGCAAACGTTACTTTGACTATTTTTTTCTCGTCAAACTATTGGGTAGGCAGGTATAAACAGGTAAGTTGGTAACACGGACATAAAAAAAATACGGACGTAATGTTACACTCAAAAGGTGCGAAGCAAGCAAGGCCTGTTATTTCGTTCCGTCATACACAATCTACCGCCTCACTAATGCACTAGGTCTGTTAACCCGCCGCCATTACGCGTCCAGCTACAGCCCGAGTGACATATCACTTTACACCGAAGAAAATGCCGCATTGTGTAGTAAAAACGTGTAAAAACTACATTACTAAAAATAAAAAGTCACACGGAATCACTTATCACCTATAAGTTATGTTTATTCGTGTTATTTTTCATAAATATGTGTTTATTTACTTTGACGCAAATAACAAACAAAAATGACAATCAGTGTTGCCAGTTTTTTCAGTTTTTTTTTCCTAAAAGTTCAAGTTTTTAAGTTTAAATAAGAATTGCTTTATTCGTTAAAATGATTTTTGTCACTAGGTACCTATGTTCATAAAAATGTGGTTTGATATATCAATATTATTAATATTATTCTGTCGTGCAAACGTTGAAATTTAAATTGTCATATAATTTTCTCATCTCTAGTTCCCATTATTTTTTAGTTGAAAATGGTTTTGTCATTACAAAATGAGAAAACCCAATTTCAATTAAATTAAAACGGTTGCATGACACAATCGAACCCAATGCTGAAGTAGTACATAAATAAATGATAACACGATTTAATTGTACGAAGTTTTTGCAGCGATACAATCGCGATTCAGTCTCAATGCAGTACCTATCGATACAGTCACAAATCGTCTAGGTTTAGTCGCGATACAGTGCTGCGGCTGTCGAATGCGCATTTGTATCGCTGCAAAAAGTTGCAGTGGGTAAAAGGCCTTAAAATAGGAAAATTTACGATTTATATGGCAACCCTCAAAGCACGCTCACTCGTAAACGGACGGCCATTTTGTGTGCTTCACTGATGATGACTAGGTTACGTCCGTATTTTTTTTAGGTCCGTGGTTGGTACTAGTAATTTGCACCAAACCTAACGTTTGCGTATTCTATAGACTTCATACTTTCGATTAGTATGTAATTTGCCTATTAAACAATCATTTGCAATTTAAAAAAAGTTCACTTTATTTTTTTAATGATATAAGTACTGGACTGAAAATTTTCAGCCTATCTATTCGCCACATATTATTTAGCGTATTAAATTTGATATAAAATACTTTTCATCGAATAAACAGCCCGGTCCAAATCTTCTCCTATTCGGATCTTAGACCACAAGCTTTAAAAACCCGACTGCATTTTTACCCGACTGCGGTGGAGGGTTATGTTTTTCACCGTCATGTATGTCCAGTTCTATGTTTCCCGCTACAGCAAAAACGGCTTGGACGATTTTAACAAATGAGGTATCATTGGATTCGTCTTCGCAGCGAGTGTCATAGGATACCTAAACTGTTAAAATTGAAATAACAACAATGGCCAAATGACAATTATTAACATATTAGGTATATCGACGACAGTATAAAAAATGCAGTCGGGTTTTTAAAGCTTGCTTTTCATAGAGTTATTTATACTGTCGTCGATATACCTACATATGTTAATAATTGTCATTTGGCCATTGTTGTTATTTCAATTTTAACAGTTTAGGTATCCTATGACACTCTCGCTGCGAAGACGAATCCAATGATACCTCATTTGTCAAAATCGTCTATGCCGTTTTTGCTGTAGCGGGGAACATAGAACTGGACATACATACGTACATGACGGTGAAAAACATAACCCTCCTTTGGGGCTCCGCCGCAGTCGAGTAAAAATAAAGGATTCTTAACCTACCTGACAAGAAAACACCAAAATTGAAAGATGAGCATTTCTCAAGAATTTTGCGCTTTGAGTGACAACTCCAAATTAAAAAAAAATGGTAGGTAGGTAGAGAACATCAAACTATGCATTAATTAAATAGTATTCTAATGTGTCCCAAAATATTTGTATGGAAAGTTCCTTTTGTGTTACCAAAAACCTATGAATATCGGTAACACAAAAGGAACTTTCCATACAAATATTTTGGGACATATTAGAATATTATTTAATTATTGCATAGTTTGATGTACTCAACCTACCTTCCATTATTTTTATTTGGAGACGTCATTCAAAGTTGCAAAAATTTTGAGAAATGCTCTGATGTCACAACATTTATTTATTTTTGTCTTAAAAAGAACAATTCAAATTAAAAAAAGAACAATTCAATTTTTTTCGGTACTTTATAGATAACACTTTTTTTTTTAAACTTTTAAGTAAAATGGTTGCACTCGAGCCGTTGTCAACATAATTTATTGACTAACTGACTGATAGAGGGGGCCTGGCCGATAGAGGGGTCACTTATCTTATTACAAGTTTATTTTATACAATTTAATAATAAAATTAAGGAAGTTATATAATACATAATTATGAACAACAAGTTATATTTTGTTGTAGATCTACGAAAGTTGTTTTGGCCCAGAAGTGGTGAAGCAAATTCGACAAGAAATGAAGGACGCGTATGCAAAATGCTCAGCGCCGCCATCTTACGAAACGCATCCAAACTTGCACATACCATCGTCCGTACTACTGGGGAAACTGCCACCCGGTTTTGCCATGGATCCGAGCTCGCAAACCATCACCAAACCTACAGATGGCGCTGTTTTCAACCAAGATAATGATTTAACAAATCAAGATGCTAATTCACACAAAGCTTCGCCTCTCGGCCCAGTACTTGCTTTCAGACCGCACAGTGTAAGTAAAACATGCAGACAAAAAAAGAAAAATCGTTTCTGTTTCTTCATATGTGCCTCCTGTGAGGATTGAACTCACGACCCCTGGTTTACGAGACCAGTGCTCTACCACTGAGCTAAAGAGGCGATGAAAACGCACTACGAATATTAAATAGTGATTAGTACGAGTATTACGTAGCTTTGCATGTAACACTAATGGCCTGTTGTTTGATCGGTAGTTAAACTAACTAATGGTCAAAAAACATTACTAATGGTTAAATTCTCAAGGAAATGTGTCAAACTTTCCATTCCTTTTTCGAATTTTAACAATTTGTTAGTTTAACTACTGATCAAACAACAGGGCCTAAGGTAAGTGCATATTTTTAATGGAGTTTCACCAGGGCTTCTATTCTACTTGGGTAAAACAATGTTACCTTTTTGACGTTTTATCGTATTGTCAAAGTTTTGATAGCTCTTATAATACATGACAGTAATAGCGGGCCAGTTAAAAACAATACCATAACACGCCAAAAGCAATATGGTTTAACCATTGTGATAGAGGCCCAGTACCGCAATTTTAATTTGTCTAAAACCATATTGATTTCGAGACAGTATTGTTTTTTTATGAAACGCCCTCCTTTATAGTAATATAATAAAAGCTATTAATTATATCATAGAAAAACTATTTGCGATATCGTTTAGTCAATGTTGGATAGAAGCCTTGCCAGTTTGTTTGTTATACTTATAAGTACTTAGATCCACGAAAGCGCGGCACATTACGTGCAACGTCAGTTTGAGCGGCGGGGCTGTTGTAATAACGTCATTATTCAAATTTCACCAAAATTTCAGTTGATAATGAGAATAACTAATTAATTAAAGCATAATAAAATTATGAACTCAACTGATAAGGTACCTATTCGTTATTCTATGTTCAAGTATCTGTGGGTGATTTAAGATAACACTGACGAAAGGCAACGAACCATAGGCGGAGGACAGGAAAGCCGGTAGTGCCACGCTAGAAGAGCGCTTACCAAGTCCATCGAAACGAATTGGGAGAACCGCTTGAGTCTAAGGCCTTAAACTAAAATTAACGTTTAATAATTTAGACAGAGTTGATTGAAGGGAAATTAATATCTATAGAAGCCAAAATGTCTGGAAATTTCCAAATTTGGCAACTCCGTAGCAAATACATGAACTTTGGAGTGAAAAGACAAAACCGAATAATAAAAATGGCCATGTGGGGGTTTATTTCGTACCAAAGGTTAGAAGTATTTTTAAACAGATTTAATTTACAATTTATAATGGGATTGATTGCTTCGTCAAAAATCGGTGAACCTAAAAGTGTTAAAGATGAATTTGAATGGACCGAAATGTTGGGTGAAGCTGCATCAAAATTAGTGACGATATCAATTTTTTTTTCTATAGAAAGTCCGCACTTAGTAAAGTTTAATGAGAGGCCAATATTAGAAAATTTAGTGATGATCGTTTCCAGGTCTTGTAGTTTATTTTATAAATATATATCTTAAAGAAAATTCAGGGACCCAAAACATTACTTATAATGTAACCATTAGTTTAAAAAAAATAACGAAAGGGCGACCCCCTTTAAATTTAAGTGTCTTTGGATTTTGAATATCAAAATGACTTATTTGCGATATAAAACAAACTTAATACATAAATAGCCTATTGTATTACAAATAAAAGAAACATAAGAGGATATGTGTTAGTTATTAAAAGGGGCGTCAAAAATATATTTTCCAATAGTGGGTGACCGCCTGATTCGACCGCCAGGAGGCGCGGTGAATCAACGGTATTTTGTACTTTAGCACGGCAGAAGCGAGGATTCATTGAGGTCGGGTACTATAGTACCCGGTATAAAGCGAGAGAGTAGGTAAGTAATCTTCTTTTATCTACGCACATATCATAAGTCCTCTATTATGACCAGCATTACCTGTAGTAGGTGACAGCGAAGACAGCTGTTAATTTTGGAAGATGTCCCAAATTTGGATCTCATTACCTTACAATATTCGATAACGTAATGAGTTTACGTTACAGCTGTCATCGCTTTCACTTACTACCACAGGTAATGCTGTATATTTGCCTTTCGGCTTCTGAACCCATCTTAGAGTACTATATGGGTGTAGATAAAGTATTGTACGTGGCTCTGCGTAGGGTAGTAGTACCGGTTTTGGCCATCTTAAGACCGTTTTTGGCCACTCTAAATTTAAATGAATATCTAAAGCATTATGAAAAACAAAAACTATTTTATATTTTATCTTAATATATATCTTCAGTGTTAACTATTCATGAATATTATTTTTTATTTTACAGTATTTTTAATACTCATTTCAATCTTAAGTGGCCAAAAAGGGTACAGTGGCCACAAACGGTACTTCTACCCTAATTGGAATTACGCAACCGTTACGTAAACTACTATTGAGATCTAGACGTATACAGTGCAACCATTTTCTTAATAGCGATCGGCAATCTTCGTTTTTCTATGACGCACGGGTGACAAATATACTGTCAGTTGCGAGTGCAAGCGTGATAGCGACGGCCAGCCGAAAGCTATTAAGAAGCTGGGAATACTGTAAAGGGTATTATGAAACTAATCGGTAACGATCCTAATCCTACTCGTTTCGGAGCCAGTTAAGAGGGTTGTGAAGCGCCGCTAAAATCGCGTAGCTGTCAAAAAAATCGATACAAATGTAGCTCCCGGCGATAACGTTTCTCACCCCCTGAATCAAGTCCGATTTCCACGATTTTTGAATATGTTGTAGTTATTATAAAGAACTAGGTCTGTACGTTTCTGTTTCTTGTTTTTTTAATAAATATTTTCTTGGAAAGGAAAACGTACAGACATCGTTTTTCATGATATCTACAACATATTCAAAAATAGTATAAATAATAATAATAATAATAATAAAAATATTTATTCACAACAACACACAACAAAGAAAAAAAGAAAATACATATATAAAAAGAAAAAAAAAGGTTGTTGTGAAACGGTCCCAACTCAGCATGTGCCAGCTGTTAAGCCAGCGCTGGTCTTAAATCGGACTAGATAAGGGAGATAAACGTTATCACAATTTGTATGATTTTTTTTAGCTTCAAAATCCTCTTAGGCTGGTTACGCAATTTTGGGTACCGAGCCGTGTCTTCAGAATTTCCCTATGTCGCTAAAATATATTTTAAGCTATTTTTACGAAAATTGATGAATGCGTATTTAATATTTGCAGGCCCAGATTCCTCAACAGCCCCTGCCGGGGTCCGTGCCCCCATACATGATGGCAAACAGCCCGCAGCTGCGGCCGTTCAGCCAGGCCGCGCCATTCTACCAGTTCCCTTACGGGGCGCCCAGCATGTTCTACCCGCCCGGCGTGCCGTCCTACAACCCTTACGCGTACCAGCACCAATACCAGCAAGGATTTTATCAGCAACCTGCCTACTTCGGATCCAACAGAATGTCGGTAGGTTAATGGCCATTAATAGTCAATAATATGGAAACATGGGATTGGGATTACTACAAAAATAAGTATTTTTGATGTAATCCCGAGAATTGGGCTATCCTATAATTTTGTAATGTATAGTGATTCAAAAACCATTTCGAGAAAAAGGGTTGTAGAACCATTCCCTGTTATAAGATTATTTTACAAAATTAGTATTAAATAGTTATTTCTAATTTATCATTTGACATTATTTGACCTGTAATGTAGTGACGTCACGATCTTCATTGGTAAGTTGCGTCTAATCTGTGATCAACCATAGTACTGCATATAATATGAGTCCGAAATGCAGTAATATATAAATAATGTATATCGAATTTTGTCTTATTTATTTCTGTTTTATTTTAACGCCGACGTGTGGTTGCCGAGTTAGAATAGTGCCACTCCATGTCTTCCCGTGGATGTCGTAAGAGACGACTAAGGGAGTAAGGCTTGTAGTACTGTTAGGCGATGGGCTTGCAACCTGTCACTAATACGGTGGTAAACATCTTAGCCTAATTGTGCAAATTGTGGTTATAGAATTATCAACAAGTTTTTAGAGATGTTTGTAATTCTGTAGCTCTGCCTACCCCACTCTGGGAACGAAGGCGTGAGATTATGTATGTTATTTTAACGCTTATTAAAATTAAGACAATTTTTAACTGTATATAAAAATGATAATGTGAGATCTTTAAAAAAATGGAATGATTAACATACAAGTCCGTTTTGGAACCTCCGCCCGTAGGCTAATATGTGGGTGAAATTGTCAAACTCAAGAAACGGCCGAGGGAAATTACATGACTTGACATTGACATTTTACGTGATCTGACAGAAACGCGTACTCTCAAACGAATTCAATAGTTTTAAAGCATGTTTCAAACAAACCAACTTGTAGTGACGTCATAAAGCCATTTTCTTTAAAAATTAAAATAAATTAATATATTGATTTAAATGCAAAAACCGTGAAATTAGTGTCTTCAATTAGTCTATTTTATCGAAAAAAAAAACTAGGGGTATTTTTTTTTGGAATAACCCAATATGTTTTCAGCGCGAGCTGGACGCGCGAGACCGTCTGGAGCTCGGAGTACGCGCGCAGGCGGGCGCGCGCGCGCGCAACATCACCTGCGTGATGCAGGAGCTCGGGTACATCGACCACAACCTCGAGCCCAACTACGAGCAGATCACGCAGCGCATCGCCAACCTGCCTGTCTCCTCCGAGCTCAAGGGTGACATACAAGACGGCTTGCAATTTTGCCAGAAATTCTCCGTGCGTATCATTATACTACTACTTACCACAAACTTTTTATTAAAGGCGTCTCTGAATAATCGACCACGTTTTATATTTACAGCAATGCGTTCCCGACGCGAAAAGAGACGTAGCACCTCTATCGCAAGAATTAATCAAACCAATGTTCTTTTTCCGCTGTTATAAGGTAGGATTCTTTTTCAAATACAACATTTATCTAGGTATATCTCGTACCGAATATACTCAGATTATTGTAAGATGATGCCTATGACAGCTCATATAAACACTTATTACACTTATTTTTTTAACTTTACATAAATACTACATTGGAACAAACCTACCGACGCCGTTAAGGAATTTAAATAAATAATTACCTATTTTTAAACACATCGCTTGTGAGTATAGTAGGTAAGTGATTGAAATTACGAAATACGGCTGTCACAGGCATCATCTTAGAATAATCAGAGTATAGTGATTATTATAGTGGGAACCTTTTGTCACCCTTTGTTGTAGGTATTGAATTATTACTCGTATCTATTTAAGTTCATGACTGTCGATTAGTCATTAAAAAATTGAAAAGCATAACACTTAACAATTCTAACCTTGATGTTCCATAATGTTTAATAAATATTAAAATTTCCTAAGATATAACTTTTATTAATTGCCCAAGATTCGGCTCCGTGGAACTTGAGGGAGATCTTTGCCCAGCAGTGGGACATAATAGGCTATTAAATTAAATAAACTTAATATCTATAACGTTTAAAGGCATGTCGATAATTATTCAGAAATGTTTAGGTCATATATTTTAAAATCAGAATGATTTTTATTCATACCATTCCATTGCCTAAAGTTCCAGTGAAGGGAGCTAGCGCAGCAAGCTAATCATTCTTACCAATGCAAAAACCTTCTCCATTAGGTTAGGTTCAAAAGGCTTCGCTACGCTACGCTCCCGGCTTAGCCTTCGATGTTAGGTTGTTTTTACATCATCATCATCCTGGCAATCGTTAGGTACTTCAATTTTATGTAATCGTATTACAACTTTAAACGTTATAATTATAACTGCTTGGACAATTAGTATTATTTACCTTTAACATTATGACATTATTGAATTTATTTTTTATGACTTTCGGCAATTGAAACCTGCGAAAATCGGAACTACAAATTATTCTTTCTAATGTTATGACCTTCAAAATTATGACTAACATCTTTATGTTGAAAAATATTATGGAATGCAAAATTATATCATAGAGTATTTTTACGTTGCGTTAATACAATTTACGCAATGCATAGTGCTGTGCTATCCCTAATGAAAAGTATACAAGTCTTCCGAGCTTTAGGTGAAAAGAGGTGTAGGGTACTTTGTAGATGATATACTGAAAGTCTATTGTCCATTGGATAGACGTCCATCTTTTTCTCTGAAAAGGCTAAAGATATTGGGCTGAAAACTCTCATCAGCTCATAACTAATGATGAGGCTAATTTCAAATTTCAAAGCATTTGACATTATTGATTTCAGTAAAAAGTAAAAAAACGGGTACACTACATAATCTCGAAAAAAAATATCTAAATTTGATAAATACGAATTTCAGAATTCCGATTTTGAAATTTCCGAATCATCACTATTTCGAATTTTAGTTTCACGAAGCATCACAATCACGAATTTTATTTAAATTTCGAATGTTTCAGATTTCCGACTTATTAAAATCCCGAAAAATATTTTTCCGAATATTCCTATTTCGAATCCCAAATATTCATTATTCCGAAATTTCAAAATAAGTGCCTGACAAAATATTGTATAATACCGCGTAGGTATAATGTTCAACATGCATAATACTCAAAAACTGTAAGAAATATCCGACAAAGTCGAAGGAGCTCCGCTTGGCGGAGCTCCTGTTCCGCGTAGTTTGATGCAACTCTAACCTAACCTAACCTATCAAGGTGAGATTCACCTAATTTAGTAATGTGCTCGTCATCGCACCTAACTTTCGTTTCAAGTAGAATACTTTAATTCAATTCAAGTGGTTAGTGGTTTCATTTCATTTTCATTCTGAATTTTACATTACCGATCTGGTTTGTGAAGTTTAGAATTCAAATATTCGGAATTATAATTTTCGTAAAAAAGAAAATTCGGAATTGTCAACATTCGTAAATATAATATTCGGAAAAACGTTTTTGTTTCAACGTATCGTGTTATATATAATTTTAATATGTTTTTAAATTATTTTTGAGGTATTTGGGTAATTAATGTGAAAGGCAAAGGTTGGTGATGCTGCGGCCCTGGTTACTTTTTCTTCTTCTCCTAAGTACGAAGACAGCAAACAGCAGCAGGACTTCGTTGGATTTCTAATATCAAAATTCTCTCGTAACTCTTATAACACCACTTTGTGTTACTCTTACCTGGCAGATCAAACCCAATTTTTTTTTTTGTCTTACAGCATAAAAAATTGGAAGCGTGCATCATGAAGGACATCCGGGAGCGTTTCACCAGCGAGGACGAGTTGGACACCGACACAGACTTCAGGTTGGTGTAGCGTAGGCCTGCCACCACCAGCTCACCGCTGTGTACAGAATTCGATGAACAACACCTTGATTTGAACATTACAGTATGCTTCTATGTTTGTCACATCACAATTCCAACATACACTCGTATATTCCGATATAGATGGCCATTTTTAATGCTCAAAGGGGAAAAAGGAGCCCAATTGATGTGACTCTGCTGTCCGTCCGTACGTCCGTCTGTCTGTTGGTCTGTCCGTCTGTTGGTCTGTCCGTCTGTATGTCATGGCTCTCTAGCTTGAAAACAGCATACGTACAGACCTGAATTTTTTATATTTATGTGACGATTGACCAAAAACCGAATATGGAATAAAAAAAACACTGAAAGACAATTTTCAGAAGAGGTCCATGGATACATAAGAAGGCACTATTTCTGTATGTTGTTAATACACGTGGAGCCGCTGTCTGTAAAAAAATACGCAATGGAGGGCCTTCAAATTTGACAGTTTTAGACTATTTTCCGGGCTAACGCCAACATAACACTAAATGATGACTAGGCTTGGGACTTTTGGGTGCATACCATGGTTCTAGAATCCACGGGGTCGTCATATATTAAAATATGTTTTTCGAAGTCAAAGTCAAAGTTTAAATTGTTAAAGATAAAACGTTATATTATTTATGATTATGTACGGGTGTCCGGCGGCAGATGTATGTTTTTAAAGTTAAATAAATAAAACTATTTTATATATACTTTTAATTTATGTCTTAAAATCCAGTAAATTAATGCGCATTTCACTTTTTAAAGATAATGTCGTCCAAATGTCGTCCATCGAGCTGCCAAAACTGCTGGAAACGGAGCCTAGAGTTTTGCGCCACACGATTTAGTAGGCTTGGTTCGATCGCTTCGATTTCCCGCCGAATATTTTCTTTTAAATCTTCTGTCGTTTTCGGATTGTTACCATAAACTTTTCCCTTGAGGAAGCTCCATAAAAAGAAATCCATAGGACTTAACTCAAGCGACCTCGGTGGCCACAGGATGTCCGCATAGCGACTGATAACTTTTTTGGGGAAAGCTTCACGAACCAAAAACATGGAAGTTCTGACCGTATGTGGGGTTGCGCCATCTTGTTGGAACCATGTGTATGACGAGAACGACGGATGAGCTCGCAGTTTTGGTAAAAAGAAGTCCGTGATCATTCGCCCAAAACTCTCACTGTTTACATTTACTGCCCGGCTTCGGTCATTTCAAAGAAAAATAGCCCATTAATTCCGCTGGAAGACAAAGCGCACCAAAACGTACCCCGAGGACGATGTATTGGTTTTTGGTGTTTCTGTCGTGGATTCTGAGTTCTCGGCGCCCAATAACGGCAGTTCTACTTATTTACGTGCCCATTCAAAAGAAAATGGGCCTCATCACTCCAAAAAAATTAATTAACAGTTCAGAACTTCGCTAACATAACGCCACAGAATTTTTTGCGTGTAGTGAAATCATTATCTTTCAACTGTTGCAAAATTAGAATTTTAAAAGGATGGAATTTAAATCCTTTTTTTAAATTTCATGGACGACTGCTTGCGGAAGACCCAAAGACGCTGAGCGTTTCCTTATTGAAAGTCGCGCATTTTCACGTAAACTTTTTTCCACCACTTTCCGGCCTCCTTGACGAGCGACTAGATCCAGCAGGCCTTTCGCGTAACTCACTCGCAATCGCGATCGGCTTCAAAACAAAACGATTGGTTTCATTTTGTATGCAGACAAGCCTTCGATTTTCAAAATGAAAACGATTGTGATTGCGAGTGTTGTTACGCAAAAGGCCTGCGGATCGGGAGGTATTCCTAGCCGAACCAGTTGCGGTAAACCTCTCTACCCAGGAACGAATCAAATTAAAACATTGGTCCATTACTTAAGCGGCGAATTTTATAGTGCGAACAAAACCGACGACGCGCAATAATACAGGCAGCGAACGCGCGATGCTCTCCTGATCACTGCGACATCGTGAGTAACAAATCCGCACAATCGGTGATTCTAATGACGTCCCCCACCCCCCCGCACCAATTATTACTTTTTGTAAAATCGAGTTCTAAAATGTACAGTCACGAGATTAAATTTGGTACCCACCTTAGGTCCAAAGTCAATCTGACATTCTACAACAATAACGTTGAGTTTCCTAAAAGTTACAAATGACTTGACATCTCTAATGACATTGACGACTTCAAGCATATTTTTCTTGAAATGGGTCCCAAATTAACGCTCCTGACCGTACCTAAATCTGCCGCCGGACACCCTGTATAAGAAGTAAATTTGATTTAATTAAAAATGCCTATGAAATTATACCACAAACTATAATTCAATTAGAGTGTAGCAATATTTCTCTCGCTGATGACTCTTTACAAGTTGTTGACCAAGCACGTATTGTTTTAAAATGGTGTGAGGTGTGCTACAAGTAATGTTCTAGATAAACTCGAAAAAGTGTTAGATTGGAATCCCGATTTAGATGTTTTATGGAATTTGACCACAATGCACAAAGATAACGTATCGACAAAACTTCTCAAGAATATAACGTTAAATTTAGTGGACGTGGAGCGATCGTCCTAAACACACAAAAGAGTTTTTGATCAATCTAGAACGATTTAACCCCGCAAAATAAACAAAAAATATTAACGATCCATTTTTACTACTATTTTAATGATGAACATGAAATAGTAATTGATGATGATTATGACACACTTATTTCAGAAGCGAGTACCTCCTCAGTCATTTAGAAGTTACGAGTAATATCAGATAATTGAAAAAGACATTTTTGTTACCACGTGTCTAGCCAAGTTCAAGTTAACAGAATTGGCGAAGAGCACCGTGTAACGAACCATTTGGAGCCACTTTTGACCCCCTCATAACTCAAACACTATTTCACATAAACATGTCAAATTTGGCTCATATATTAGGACTTGCGAGATGCATAAGTGCTCCTAATTTCATAAACACACCTAAAACGGTTATTTAGATATTAACGTCCAAAAATCGACATTTTATATAACTGACTGACCGATAGATCAAAACTCTAACCCAGTTCCAGATGACCTAGAAAGTTCAAATTTGGCATCCGGATAGGTAATTGGGTTAACACAAAGGAATAAATCAGAAACTAGTATTTTTTTATCATTTTATTATAATTTTTCAATTAATTAATTCTATTAGGAACACGTACCTACTTATAGTGCCTGTCAATAAAAAATAGCAATCGAAATTAGGCGACAGCGAGTCTTTATGTGGAATTTAAGGTCTTCACGTAAATATATACCTATAATAAGTGGAATACCACCCTTAATTCTTTTTTAACCCAAACATATCAGTTTTAGTACTTAAAACTACTTATAACTAAGAGTACCTATAGTCGACTTTCGTATTTATTACGTTATAATTATTAACTATAATATTTATAATATCGGATTACATAATACTTAAATGGATTTAAATATTTTCTTATACATATATCTAATATGGTACCTATAGGACTAGTTCCACAAATAGATTATAATATCGACTAAAAATAGAGTCATAATATTATGATAATTGCCTGATCTATAGGAAAATACAGTAAATTAACAAAAACCATTTGGTATTAATTTTATTATGAATAACTATATGAAAAGCAAGCTTTAAAACCCCGACTGCATTTTTTATACTGTCGTCGGTATACCTACATACTTATATTAATAATTGTCATTTTGCCATTGTTGTTATTTCAATTTTAACAGTTTAGGTATCCTATGTCACCCGGGATGACGTAAGGATTCTAACGATACCTCCCACATCTAAATCGGTCAAGGGATTTAGAAGTTATAGTGGAATAAAGAAACTCACATACATACATACATACATACAAACATGAACCCTGAAAACATTACACTCCTTTTTTGGGGCAGTCGTCTAATAAGTAGGTACCTGCTAATCATTTCTAAACAAAAATTAATGATATCCGATCAAAAACATAAATGTGAAATGAGAGCCAAGTTCAATATTATGATATATATGCCTTGGTTGTTGTATTCAACGACAAAAGAAGTGAGATATAAATGGGTGCCAAGTTCAACGGTCATTCCAGTTTTTTTTTATAACGACAAAATAGTTTATAAAAACTTCAAATATAATTTCTTCTTATAACTTAGGACAATATATTGAAGCCTGAGGTCTGACTTGGCTAGTTTTCATATACCAATTATAAGCCTTCGCAAGGTCTAAACCTGTAAGTTCTTATTTTATTCTTTCGAAAATTTGGTTTGCTGGTAAGATGCTGCTAGCCATCGAACATAGGGTTCTTCCATTACTGTTTTAGTAGGTACTTAATAATAATTGGTATATGAGAACTAGCCACGTCAGACCTTAGGCTTCAACATATTATCCTAAATTATAAGAAGAAATTATATTTTAAGTTGTTATAAAATATTTTGTCATTATAAAAAAATATCAGGAATGACCGTTGAACTTGGCACCCGTTTATATTTCACTTCTTTTGTCGTTGAAGTCAAGAACCAAGGCATATACAGGGTGGAAAGTTCGAATGCCACATGGAAGGCAACTACCTTAAATATTGGAAATAGCACATTCTGTGTAAAGGAGACTTTCCTTTATTTTTAAAAACTATAAACTCTGCATTTATGGATTTTTGAAAAATCGTCTGTCTTAACCGGGACTCGAACCGGTCGGTCAAATGCGGTAAAATAACATGCCGTATTTTATGATGCAGATCGAGAGGGTTACCGATATTGTTCATTTATTTCCAATATTTAAGGTAGTTGCCTTTCATGTGGCATTCGAACTTTCCACCCTGTATATCATAATATTGAACTTGGCTCTCATTTCACATTTATATTTTTGATCGGATTGTTACTTAAAGTATTTGTTTTAATTTATAAGTAGCGTGTTTCTTGTGTATCTTTTTGTGTTAAATGTGTAATACGAGTATATATACTTTGACTATGAGTTCGAAAAAAATATTTTAACATATGACGACTCAATGGATTCTACAAGGTGTCCCAAGCCGAAGTGACAGGCGAGTTGTGGTTGAATATTTACACAAAATTATCGATAAAAAACTATAATTTAGAGGTATATCGATATCAGTTTTTTGTTAATTGCCATTACTTTTATTTTAGCAAAGACGGCTGACTTGTTGCGCTATTTTTGCGATATTTTGTTTGTTTTGAGTTTATTTTCCATTCTGTTTTTTTCGCTCAGGCTCTAAAAACTAGTCAAACATAAATAAAACGCATAGAAAACGAGGAAGAAATTGGAAATTCTAACAAAAAAAGGACTATTTTTTTTGTTTTCCCCTAAATGCCATAATTCCGCCATAAACAGTATTCTCTAAAACATCTCAAAACAATGTTTCTAGTTATCTCTAATATTTTCGAAATACGACCTGTTGAAATTTGACCTTCACGCGGTCCAAACAAAAGGATACCGCATATCGAAAAAAAATAGAAATAACTAGAAACATTGTTTTGAGATGTTTTAGAGAATACCTTGTAGTTCATAATAAATAATAAAATAATACTGTTTATGGCACGTTTTTTGGCATTTAGACTAATATTATTATAGATATTAATTTAATTTTCTGCAAATTAGGTTTTTTATAACAAATATTCAAATATAAAAGTAAAATAACAATACTAATAGGTACAAAAAATAAGACATTATAAAAAACCTAACCTACGAGTGCCGCCGGCAGCGGGGCAGGGCTCAAGCTACCGGTGGTTAGGGCTACAGAGAGAGGAACCTCCTCACAATGCGTGCCGTGTCGAGGAGTACTGTCTTCTGTATCTGGCCCTTGATCCAGCCATCTAGCGAGAGTCTCTTGAGGTGTTGGTCGAGACTCTTCGCTATAAGACCGTTTTCCGAAACAACTATCGGGACAATGATCGTCGAGTCAACATCCCACATGGCGGTCACCTCGTGAGCCAAGTCAAGGTACTTGCTGAGTTTGTCCTTCTCGGCTTTCACGAGGTTCTCGTCATGCGGGATGGTGATGTCGACGGGCACTGCTCGGCGTTGAGATCGATCTATCAACACGATATCAGGCTTATTGGCAACAATAGTCCTGTCCGTGATGACAGATCGATCCCAATAGAGCGTAGCACGACCATTTTCGAGACCTGGCGCCGGTGCGTACTTATAGTACGGTACTTCAGACTCAACAAGACCATATTGAAGAGCAAGTTGCTGATGGATGATCCTGGCTACGAGGTTATGTCTGTGCCGTTGGCCAAATGTGAACAACCGGAAATTATATGTCTGAGGGACTTGCCGGGGCAACGGCATGCTCGACAAATGTCGACCGTGCCATCCCTCAGAATATATTTCCGGTAATTGTTCGTCATTATGACCTCGTCAGCAATTGCACAGACAAAACCTTCGGTTTCCCCAAAGAGGTCACCAAATCGTAGCCAGTTCACGGACGCTAAAAAGTCTACGTCGGGCCTTGTTAGGGCCCGGTAGAAGCGTCCGTGTAGCTCCTTGCTCTTCCATACGTTCTTGCG
Organism: Acleris literana; assembly: GCA_946894065.1. Lineage (NCBI taxonomy): Eukaryota > Metazoa > Arthropoda > Insecta > Lepidoptera > Tortricidae > Acleris > Acleris literana. Next base: position 40,025,098 of record OX335668.1, on the reverse strand, counting down.
GTCTTCAGTGCTCAACACCGTTGGTTTGCGCCAGTTCTCGTTTGCCAAGGAGAGAGGCGTGAGGCTCTTGTCTACTGTAACCACATCACGATGCATCCCACACTCATTGCTAAGGAAATAATCCCTGAGATTGCACACCTCGTGGTTGTGAAGATTCTTCGCATTTTACATGCCTCGACCACCACATTTCCTCTGGATGTACAATCTCATAACAATTGAGCGTGGGTGCAACATGCGATGTGATTTAAGCAGTAGACGGACCTTCCTATCCAGGGCGTCCAGCTTAGTCTGAGTCCACCTTAGTATGCCAAAGGAGTATGTGAGCAGCGGCATATATTATTATTATTATTATGAGCCCATAATGTCCCACTGCTGGGCAAATAATGGCAACAAATAAAAAACTGATATCGATATACCTCTAAATTATATTTTTTTATCGATAATTTTGTGTAAATATTCAACCACAACTCGCCGGTCTATATCTACCCAAAATTAATAAATGTACTTTTTAGACCCTTCCAATTCGATTCTGATGTAACGGTGACGCCACTTCAAGGTTGTGTCGTGTGAATACCTGTCAGTGTCATAGGGATCAAGGTTCCCCGGGCCGACTATAATATACACTGGTGGTCTAAGATCCGAATAGGAGACGATTTGCACCGGGCTGTTTATTCGATAAAAACTATTTTATATCAAATTTAATATGGTAAGTAATATATGGTGAATAGGTTGACTAAACATTTTCAGTCCAGTATATAGTTAATGAAAAATTGAAGGTATTTTTTTTAAATTGCACCTGCTATGTTTATTAGATAAATTACATACCAATCGAAAGTATGAAGCCTATAGAATATGCAAACGTTAGGTTGACTATTGTTTTCCCGTCATAACTATTGGGGTAGCCAGGTACAAACAGGAAGTCAGTACTAATAAATTGCACCGGTCTGTTTATTCAATAAAATTTATACCTAAATTAAGATAATTTCATTGCGAACACGGTGATATAGGGTTGACTGGAAAAATCAGTCTCGATTCCGGGTTGCCGAGTTTAAAAAAACGAAATACTGATGCGAATGAATACGTGCGACGGAGACATCCCAGCGAAAAATCCAGTGCGATAGAAGAGGACGCAGCATTGCAGCTGCTATATTTTGTCAAAATCAAATAATGTCAATGTGTTTTAAAGTACTAGTAAAGTTTAGTGTACTGTGTAATGAAGCAAAATGAAAACAGTATAATAGTAGTTTATGGAACTGATACATTATGAGAGGCCTTAAAATACGAGCGTGGTTTTATGAAACGAGCGTCAGCGAGTTTCATAATAGGATCACACGAGTGTTTTAAGGCCTAATTATGTACAGTTGCATACACTGCTTTATCTACCCACATATCATAAGCCTCCATGATGCATTCAGGAGCCGCATATTAAATTTTAACTGGTAATGGCGGTAATGAAAAGTTTGAATAGTTTTCTGGCAGCTGTCATAGTTTTTTTTTAATTCAGAGACAAGCTAGAGTCGGCTCCAACTATCATATCGTTCGATATCTTACTTACGTGCGACATTTATCAAATTTGTATGCAAATTGACAATTCATTTCGAACTAAACGTCATCTCGACTGATATTAGAATAGCGGTCAAATAAAATTTCTTTGTTTTTCAGAGATGTTCGAAATTGGAATGTCATAGGAACATCGAAATTGATGTTCTTATGAATCCATAAGATTACTGCCGCAGATAAAAAAATTGCTCTAACAATAGAGTTGATAATTACGCTGGTCATAATTTGCGGTTTCTGAACGCATCATAGAGGGTTTATGATATGAGTGTAGATAAAAAAATATGTAGCTACAGTCATAAAATGTCAAGAATACAATAATACTTGGAAATGTCAAAATGCGGAATTTAAATAAAATTAATAAAAATAACAACTTAATACAACCCAGTAATTTAAAATACCAAACTACTCTTTTTACCAGGTTCTCAAAAAACCAGAATCTAATTATTGGGTGAAGATAATAAACAATTTAGCCTGTATGTGCGAAATATGGTTACAGAATTAACAACAAGTTTTTAGGCTTGTTGATAATTCTGTAGCTCTGCCTACCCCACTCTGCATGGGAATGAAGGCGTGAAGGTATGTATGTATGTTTGTATGTAGAGCTTTGATTCCATTATATTCTAACCCATGTTCTTCGTCGTCTGATAAAAGAAGAGGTTCGCGTAATTCTCTCGCCTTCTCTCTGGTGTCTAGGTTTTACTCACCACGACTGTGTTCTATGTATATCAACTCAAGGATCCATGCTAGTACATTGGCAGCGGGATAATAATGTTTTGGTTGGATAGCAGGTCCCTGTCGAGGGCCGGGCGCGGCGCGCGCGCTGCCCGCGACGAGCCGCTGCCCGACCCGCGGGTGGACGCGCTCGACGAGATGGCCGTCTACCTCTACGACTACCTCAGCGGCGGCGCCGGCTTCGACTTCGACCTCTACATGTAGCCGTCTGCACCACCACTTCTACTGGTCATCTCACGAAAGCTGCCACAACAGGGTATAGAGCAAGTGTAGCCTACTAGCCGCTCCGTCTCCCAAGTACCTACTTCAGAATATAGACCCAACCTCTGTTCACGCGATATACCCATGCGTGCCAGCTCTTATGAAACGACTTGTAACAACATGATTTACAGGACAATCCGAAATGTAATAGAATGCTTTCAGAATTCTGATTGAATGAACACTTTTCGCTAGGTCACTTAGTGGTATAAAAATATTTTTACTATTTGTCACTTTCGCGAATATTGATTAAGAATTCTTGCCGAAAATTCCAATTGCGTATGATTCTTACAAAAATATTATATTTATGGTAAATTTAGTCACAAATTTAGTTGTGAATGTCGTTGTCTTGTGTTCTCGGAGTTTTTCAGGACATTTGTAGGTTGTTTGCTACAAGTTTTGCATTGTACATGACACGTTAGCAAACAACGATTTTTGTTTACAAAGCTTGAGCTTTCGGAGCTTTGTGAATGACAATTATGCTATAGGTTCTAATGATGTAACATTTTACGCCAGTAAGTTAGTAGTTAATTATGTTATGACAAGACAATAACTGCATTTATATGTATGTAACTAGGGTAGTATTGAACTGAGATCTGCCTTGAGATTAAATTAGACATAAACAGTTAATGTTAAGAATAAAGTACTTACATAAAACAGTAACAAATTTTGTTTTATTTTATAATATTAACACATATGCGATATGAGTTAAGTGATTAGATAAGGTTGTCTTGAGGTGTCGTGAAGATCACTTTTAGTAAAACTGCCAAGTTATAATAGGACTGCCGACCGACCCGCTTCACCGACGCGCTCGTGCGTGGGTCACAGCAGCCTCACAGGACGCTTCTTCTCGCCAGTAACGTTTTATTAAACTTTTTTTATCCATGCATATCTAGTTATCACCCAACTGACAAGCAAATGATTGTATACATGTTTAATGCGATGAAAAGGCGCTCGTGCTTATAGGGCAAGCACAAAGGGCTACAAAAGGTGAGTGTCCATCAAACATCAAAATATCATACGCAATAATTTTCTTGTCAATGTTGCATTTGTTGTCTGGCTCAGTGCAAGGCATGCTTATTAACGCTATATTAAATAAAAAAGAGGATGAAGGGAAACCGTAGGGTGTGTGTAATGAATCATGTGTCTCGGATAAACAACACGTTAGATATGTAGGCGGTTTTAGAAAAGCGTTAATGTTATTTACTCGAACTTGCAATCTTGTTATATTATTAATATTTGCGACAATCAGTTTAGATTTATTGTTAGATGCAAATCCATACGAACTAGTAGGTACCTATAAGTAAAAGACTATGGCAACCATAGGATTTATTTAGGACCTACTAAAATTTAAATAATGTAAAAGTATTTTTCGAGATGTCGCCTGAAAGTCATTATGTACTATATACTTATACAGATGTAGTGAATAATGTTTTGGTATCATTTTTTGTCGGAAAGGTTAATTTTATCTTGCTGTCTCAGTCATCCTTAGTACCCACTGGTAAGCAAATTGAGAAAGCAAGATCAATACGAACTTATCCGACAAAAAACGATGGCGAAACATTATTCACTACATCTGTACCTAAATACTATCGACCTACCCAGATTTCCCTTTGGTATGCATAATTAAATTTCTAATCCTTCTCTAGAAATAACTGAACACAGAACAAAGAACAGTCAAAGGGGAAAACGAATCACAATACGAGTATACACTCGCGCTTATCGCACAAATATTTGCACTTCCCGGGAATCGAACCCGGGGCCGATAGTTTTGTAGGCTATCCTACCAACCAACTCACTACCAACTTAGGTAACCGCGTCGTCGACCATATCCAACGATTTGAACATTATTTTAGAAAATAATGCACATTTGCTATGATTCTTTTCAATTCTTTAAATTTTTATGTCTGTACAAATAACTACTTACATTTAAACACATAAAAAAACGCATCTGTTTGTGAAATCCGAAACCCTTTTGTGGTCTTGTGCAGCCCGTGGACGGTTCGGAGAAAGGTTTTGATATTTTTTGCTAGTTGTCTTAATAAAAAAAACGAATAGTAAGCATTCGCTCGGTAACAATTTTCATACAAAACTTTCACCGAAAGCGAGGTCTGTGTGACTTGTTTTTTGTTGCAAAAAATATATTTACCTGCTTGAGAAAGAGTGCACCTTTTGTATAAAATGTAGAGCAATTTTTTTGTGAGTCCCAAATCAATTGACTTTTAACAATACCCTATATGGAACTGTCGGTCGATTGTAAAATAAAAACAAATTAGCAATAACTTTTGTCCTTGCAGACTTATTTTAAAATTGAGAGATTACTTTAAAGAACTGTCATTTTTCTTTTGTCTAGGGATCGCCCATAATCAACATAGACACACATTAGATGACAGTTTCTATTCTATGCTGTAACTACTAAACACCTGCGCCTCTATTCTAGGCGGTAAAAACGATATCGTAGTTTGCCTGTTATGACGAGTTGTGACGTCAGCCGCCATTACTGTCAAGAAAATAATAGCTATCAAAACGTTGACAATACGATAACAGATCAAATACGATATTGTTTTTACCGTCTTGAATAGAGGCGCTGGTCAAAAATTGTCCAAGATTTTGTAGGTGAAAATAAAGTTTAGGTTAAGTTAGGTAAGAATTTATTAGCAAAGCCGCCAACCTATATTTACGTAGTTCTAATGTTATTTTTCTATGATTCCGAGAACGTTCTTTTTTTTTAGTTGTAAAAGAAATAAACGGCCGTATCTTTTTTACGTTAAGTAACTAAAAAACGACTGACTATTGAGTTTCTGGCGGTGTTTCTTCTCAGCAGTGTTCTCCTGCGAAGCGCTGGTAAATTTTTGACTTGTAAAAGTGCCCGTGCGGCCTACTTACTGCATAAACATATTTTATCTTTTTTAACAACCACATAATTGGTCGCTCAATTAAAATAACACGGTTAAGGTCAAAAGCAGTGTAAAACCAAAATGTTCCATAATCTCGAACTAAACACCTACTTATAATGATGATCTTAATGATTCACATTAAAACAATCTGCGACGACTTTTACAATATTCCCGATGAACCATGCACAAATGACATATTATGCAAAACCCTTTTAATAATCAACCACAACCGATAAAAAAAACTATGGCAGATGTAAAAGTACGCAGATGGATCTTCAATTAAACGCCTACCATTGCCATAAGGATTGCAGTCGGCGTTTTCTAATAGTTATAAGTTAAGTATAAAAGTTTAGGCAACTCTTTGTATGACAATTCGGTAACTTTAAAATATAATTAAGTATTTTTTAGCTAGACACATTGACTCTACATCATTATGTTAATGTAAATTTACTGTAAGTCATAATAAATATCCGGGAAAAATTATCTAGTCCCCAACTCAGCTCTAAGCTTTATGGGTACGAGACACAAGTGTACAAGACGGCTTAACATAATTATCTAGTTATATAGAGGAATAAGTACTCCATAACATACCATGCTTTATGCCAAATATGCTTCCACACCCACACAAATCAAAAGAAATCGCTTTACGTTCTTCCGCGCGATGAGCGTGAGAAAGTAGAGACAGTTTGTGCGCCACTCGAGTTCAAATAATCGCTAGTTGCCACACCGTGGCCCAATAAGGGTCTCGCCACACCTATCGACGCGGAATCGGCTTTCGCCGAGTGTTTTACACAACACTATTCGCATTCAGTCGATCGGCCATCTCAGCGGTTGTAAACCTACGTTCAGCAGTTTCATCCTCGGTACGGTCGCAGAGACGTCCGATCGCCTGCGATTTGCAATCGCAGAAGCTGCAAACCTACGGTCGGCTCTCGCGTGCCCCGTACTGCCGTCGAGGCTTCAGATAGCCCTCTATGTAAAAGTAAGGGTCTCCCCGCACCTATCGACGCTGAACGGCTGTCGTCAACTCTAATCTAAAAAGTTCGCCTTGACAGGTGCTGTTTGATTAAGCAGTTTGCCGCTACTGAAAAGTGGGAAAATATCCTGTTTTCAGATGAATAACCTATAATCACCACAATGCCGGAATGTATTCTTCTGGTCGTCCTGGGCCTGCCGCAGTTATTCCTCATCGCCTTTTATTCATAGACAAAGGTGTCAAATTAATCAAGAAATATACAGAAGAGATATCCTTGAAGCCGTAGTTCTTCTTTGGAGTCAACAATATTCTGGCGACCAACCGTGGATATTCCAGCAGGACTCGGCTCCACCTGACAGGGCCCGTAGTGTGCTGCAGTGGTGTAAAGACAATTTCCCCGGATTCATTAGCTCAAAAGAATGGCCATCCTACTCGCCTGACCTTAATCCATTGGATTAAAGTTTGTGACCAATGTTAGGGACAAGGGCCTGTGCCACTGATCACAAAAGTTTAGACGCTCTGAAAGCAACACTTACTAAAGAGTGGGCAAAAATAACCTTGGTGGAGCTGCGGCATGTCGTTAATAATTTTAACAAACGTTTGCATCTGCGTATCAAAGTCAATGGTGGATATTTTGAAGACAATATTTTTTATTTATTTTAAAGGGTTTTATTTAACAGAACGTAGCTTAGAGATAAATGGAGAACACATTGCTTATATCCATGAGTACCTTTATTTGGGCCAGTTAGTCGCCGGTACCAGTCGGAAGCCAGAGTTTTCATATGAACATGAAAGTTAAGGTGTGTATCGAAAATTACCTACACCTAAATCTCTCATAGTATCGACGCGTATAATGGGTTCCGTTCCTAGTAGGTATTTTGCAGATAGGAGACCATGAGCACGGCTAAAAGACATCACAGAACATTTTGAGGTATTGAAAAGAAGTTTGTTGTCAATGCTCCATTGATAGACCCGGTTAATGTCCTCTTGAAGAGATTCACAATCAGACAACTGTTGCACGCCATATAGGAGCTTCAGGTCGTCAGCGTAGAGCAGGCACCTGGCATATCTAGGGATAGAAGCCAAGTCGTCTATCATAATTCCGAATAGAAATGGGCCCAGAATCGAAACCTGGCTGACTCCTGAACGAGTCCGGTAGGAATTGGAAACAAAGCATCCTGAACCGCGTAAAAATTCTAGATGACTGTAGTGTTTTGATCTAACTAACGTACTAACTACTAAGCACATTTTTAAAGTCTTGTTTAGGATTTGATCAGGAGAACGCGCAGGCGTTTGGGGCCCCCCAAAGACCGGGGGCCCGGGGCTGGCCGCCCCTTCCGCCTCCCTGTTAGTCCGCCACTGACTAGGGGGGTCCAGCCACTTTCCGTTAAATAAGTGTGTCCATATATACTATACAGTTTCAAGATATCAAGGTGATATCACCTTTAAGTAAGTTGCATAATATAAGCATTCTTAAAAAAACTCGGTTACCCAACATTTTCTAGTCACTGTGTCGGTAAAAGGAGGAACGACCCACCTACTTCCTCACATTTATATACCTACATATACATATTTTTGCAATTAGTTATAAACACGATAAAACTTCTTTATTTGTACTAATCACCGGTGAATATGTTGGTGATAGCAAAATCAATCAGGAAGCGTAATCTTCCACACACGATATTTTATAAAGAATATTTAGAGAATCTGTGATCTATCTACATCGATCGAGAACACGACACCTGCAAGGTGAGCACAGCTTAAGGTCCGGCAGATGATTTGTGTGCAGGTATGATAGAGATATTTGGAATTTAAGTTACTTACGCCCAAACAAAAACTCCGAGTAAAAGGTGATATTCTTTAATTTATTCACAACAAAGGCACAAATTAAGAAATGAAAATAAGAAATAATATATACACACTATATACACTATACAATTAAAATCAGAATAAATAACTAACTAACTACACTAACTACTAGAATAATTACAACTAGAATTATTATTATTAAATATATTTGTGTACACAACTAAAAAAAGAATACCCCCTTTAATAAATCCGTTCGCGGCATTGTACCCATGATGCTGGCTGCGTTACCTCTCTGGATAGTTAAACTTATCCTTTGGGAGAGATAACCGCCAGCTCTGGGATCCCCGGAGGCCTCCATAAGTTTGGCAGACAGTCAGCAGACCAAGGTACCAGAGTCTTCACTGCAAGCGCCGCAAATTCGTAATCATTAATTAATGATGATTATTTGCGACGCGAGGGTCTGGGCCTGATTAGCTGCTGCGCCGGCCTGGTTTCGAGTTGCTTGTATGTGAGATAGGGAAAAAGTGTCGACACAATTTGCGTCCTACACCAGAGCCCTAAGCTACCAAGCTTCCACAGCACCAACGTAGCTACGTAGGGCGTAACGTAAATAAAAAAAAAAACCTTTTATACTTGTAAAAAACAAATTAGTTCGTGAAGAAATTTGTGAAGAATAGCACTAATTTCTTCACAAACTAATTTGTTAAACTAATTATTAAGCTTATAGCCCAGCCCTACGCAGAACGAGTGAGTTTGAGAAGTTTGGCTAGCGAAACTGACCCAAATCTACAGCTACCGTTAGCTTCAATCACGTAATTGTTGCGAACGCCAAACAAAATCAATCCTGTACTTTGTCCTTTTTTATCCAACGGTTCTAAATATGAAATAAAACAATCGGGTAGATGAAGTGAAGTTCTCGAAAGTGTGAAATCCTGTCCGCTTGCGAACAAAAAGTTTCAAGTAGGGCCGCCACGTGCGGACGCAGGTGGCTGCGAGTTAATGAGCAGGCTCTCACGGGACGCGAACTATGAACCGCCAGGCATTTCCGGGCGACCACGCTCACTTCTAATGAGAGCTCCCGCTCCATCAACAAATATCATTGAAATATAACAACTGTTAACAAGTTCAAAAACTAAAATGTACTTACGTTTCATTTACAAATTAAGTAGTATCCGTGCCTCAGGTGATCGTAGGGCTGGCTCATTCCTCGGCCAACGGGGAGGCATAGCAAATTAACGGGGAAGTACAGCCAGCCTTATGGGCGCCTTTCCCGGTGGTAACGTGACACCCCGCCGCCGTACTCAGAGTCATTTAAGAGACAGTTAACTCATGCCTTTTTCAATCTTTTTAGGGTTCCGTACCCGAAAGCTAGCATAACGGGACACTAATAATATGCCTGGGCTGTCCGTCCGCCCGTCCGTCAGTCCCTCCTAATTATAAAGAGTTTTGAACCGTAATAGAATCGAATTCGAATCGAAATATCCGCAGCCGTACGGAACCCTCGGTGCGCGAGTCTGACTCGCACTTGACCGTTTTTTATGAAGAATTGACACTTATGAACGACTAAATCATCTGTAACTGACTCTGAGCGCGGCCGTTAAACGTAGTAAATACCTACTTCCAAAGCCACAACGTGGGCCACGAGGTTAATTAACATGCTACAACATTTTTTTATCACAGCGCTTCAAAGCTCTATGAAGATTTTTTTCGGTCTAAAATTTCAACTTTAACATTGATTTAAAAGAGGAATCTATAAAAGTTTGTTAAAAATTATGTTATGATACACACACATCTTAAAACGCAACTAATCAGCAATAGTAATGCATACTTATATTAATTAAGTTTAATACTCAAGTTCTGGGAAAGGGATTAAGATAACTGAATCCAGATGCTAAATATCAAAATTTTAGTAAGTTTCGACTTTCTGAAAAACTGTGTTTGGTTGGCGGTTGGTTGGTTGGTTGGTTGGTTGTTATGTTAGGTTGTTATCTTAAGTTGTTTAGATAGAGCAGGCTCGTCTACATGCAGGTTGATCTTGGGCATCTAAATACAGTATATACACTGGCCCAATTAATTAGCTTAATACTAGCTAGTATTAAAAATGTGATACTTAGTTTTGCGGGCCAGTGTATTTTGTCAAGTATTTAGCTTATTTTTAATAGGTACTTTATTAAATTATGATAAACACTAATGGTTAAATTAGTTAATTAGTTAAATCCCGGTTATGAAATTAACCTAAAAACGCCATTTATATTTAGAAAAGGTCATAATTATGTATTCAAAGTTAGTTTTGCGAAGTTCCCAATCCCGGGCGCTCCCTGGGGCCGTGTAAGTCACCGGATCGGGATACGCTTGGCATATTCCCAAAACAATCACGATTATTTTTCGGGTATGAAAAACATAACATTTATGTACTGGGTATATTTCGTGAAATGCATCCGCCGAAAAAATGACGATTCAGACATGTACCATTGTACCTATATACCTCTAAAAGTGCTCTATTTTAATTTGGTTTTTAACGATGACAATTTATAATGCACATTGTTAACTAAGTTATATGTTTTACTCACCGGGAACGAAGGTATACCGAAAATTAGATGTTTCTTTCTTTCTTTCGTTACCGTAGTAACTTCGCTACATTTTACGAAAACATTAATAAAGCTATTGGTTAGTGTTATTCTATCTCTTTTCTAAAGGCAGTTAATACAAGCCTTTCTATTTAGGAGCGTTTCATGACATTTAAGTTTAAGTACTACCCTTCTATTCCGTCCTAGTAGAAGGTTTTTTCGTTATTCCCTGGGAAACTGTTCGAGTCAAAAACTATATCCGTCTCCATTTCACTGTCTGCCTCATGGCTGATTCAGCTGAATCTCTATAAGCCTGCATAGACTGACTTGCATATTTCATGCCGTAATCTTGGTCTAGTTATAAGCACCAGCAAGACCCCAAGTTCTGAAACAAGCTCCCAGAGGGTGTCAAGCAAACAACGCGACCGTCTGCTTGGCAGCCAACCAGAGGAAATGTCACATTTCAGGTACTTGGGCACTCGACTAAGGAACGATAACACCTTGGCATCAGAGATTCCAGCTCGAATGGCGGGAGCTGCAGCGGCCTTTGGCAAACTGAAACCCCGTGTTTGGGAGTCTCACGAGTCTCACGACTGCAAACTGCAAACCAAACTTCTAGTCTACAAAGCGACAGTGCTGCCAACGTTACTGTACACAGCAGAGACATGGTGCTACTACAGGGGGCCTAATATTATTTATTAATTTATTAAACCTTTATTAAACAAAAAAAAAGTCCAAATGACGGACCTAATGCCTAATGGCATTCTCTACCAGTCAACCAAATAATCATACAGAAACTAACAAAAGTGGTGCACAGAAAAAGAAACACAGAAAACAAACATAACAACATTTTTACAAAATAATAATACTTCACGCAAGTAGTTCCTACTTACAAAAGGTACTTACATGATATACACACATATACAGGCTGTAACATTTAGATAGGTCAGTATGGGAAAGTCTGAAACTATAAGACATACGGAGATCTGCTGGCCTATTGCCTAACGCACTCGACTTCAAAGTGGAACAATTGTTTTCACTGTATGCAGACAAGCCTTCGATTTTGATATTGAAAACGATTGCGATTGCGAGTGCGAAGTAGAGAATGAGACGAGTAAATGGATAAAATTTTAAGATCAGACGGCGGAGAGTACTGTAAAGCGAAGTTTAATGCTTTCTTGAAGTCTGCAGGAATAAAACACCAAACAAGCGAAGGAGCGCAGTTGTATAACAAGCTTACCCACGTGTAAAAAATAGCACTACGTTAAGCATATTTAAAAGCAGACTAAAACAATATGTAATAAACAACATTACTGATATCATACATAAATAAATAAATATTAGGGGACGATCTCGCGTACATGTCGTACTATGACAGCGACAATTAAGCTAACTTACATATATTTATATATAAATACAAAACACCCAAGACTAAGAAGCCAATGCTCGCGCTCATTACGCAAATGTTTGCCCTGACCGGGGGTCGAACACGGGACCGCTGGCAGTCAGGCTCACTACCAACTAGGCTATAGTCGTCAATAAAATTGTATTAATTGTATTTTCTTGTTTTACATTAATTAAGTACGTGTTAACATTTTTGTTCTGTATGTATACAAAAACAAAAAGTCATTGAATTGTATTCATTCATCGGTTGGCATGCGCGTTACGTATCAGTGTTCTCGCAAGCTACCCACTTTATATTTCGTTGTGCGGTTCTCGCATCGCAACTGGAGCTCGCGGTGCCGCCGGACAAAACTAAACTGCAATACTTAGGCATTACGTCCCAAAGTCATTGCGATGTGAAAACGATGCCACACCAGACTAATCTTATAATTAATTTTTAGTATTAATTTCTTATTTTAAATGAATATTATAATATTCTTATGTGAATAAATGTCTTAAACCATAAACGACTGTACCCTACACGACAGAACAGAATTCTGTTGCTGAACGCGCTCATCGCACGATTATTGAAAAAGCAAGAACACTACTGTCAGAATCGAACCTGAGCAAAAAATATTGGGCGCAGGCTTCTAATATCGTCGTATACTTGAAGAACAGAAGCCCTAAGAATCTTTGAATAATACAGTGCCTGAAAAGCTTTGGACTGGAAAGGACGTGGATGTCAGCCATCTGAGAATATTTGGTTGGTTGGCTTATCGACTGATACCAAAACAGGAGAGACGTAAACTGGATATGAAGACGCAACCGATGATTTTTATTGGATATCCTGATAATAAGGGTTATCGTCTGATGAATCCAAAGACGGGTGAAGTGACTACTGCGAGAGACGTGAATTTTTTAGAAAATGTTTTTGTTCAAAAAGAAAACGTCGAGATGTCATCGGAAGTCATCATCAACCTGAATACGGACACAGTATAGAGAACAGTAAATCGTCTTCAAACAAAGGTACATCGCGCGGCTTGCGGCTGTGGGCGGGGCCTGTGGCGGGGCGAACCAATACGAAACGAAATCTCAAGATATTACAAGGTAACTTAGTCGGGGCCGCGGCGTCATTGCGTTCGGTCACGTTAGGTTGTAGTGCGCGTGCCTATCGAGCGACAATGTCTTTCCGGAAAAGTCGTAAATATTGTTCTGTATACGGATGTCTAAAAAAAGTACCTATACAAAATCCGAAGCTATCCTACATATCTATTTAAGGTTTATGTTGTGAAGAATGCGGTTAATTTTTTGATATGTATAGCCCACTTGCAGCTTTTGTTAAGTGTATTTTATTGTCGGCGTGACATTTTCATTCGTTTCAAAATGCCTAAACTGTACCTAAACCTAGCTTAGATAGGTACAACTATATTCAGATTTAATAAAATCTGCAAGTGATTAATGTAAATACCTACGTAATTAATTAGGTATTTCGTACCGGTCTGCCTATAGTATACCTAGGTGAAATAAATACGTATTAAGTAGGTAATTTAAATTATTGAGTGTGACGTGACAGGTAACATGTAACATGTGACGACGTGAATGGCCTAGGTAGTTGGTAGTGACTAAGTAGTGACCCTGCCTACGAAGCTAGCGGTCGTGGATTTGATTCCCGGTAAGGGCAAATATTCGTGTGATGAGTGCGAGTAGGTATTTGTTTCTGAGTCGTGGGTGTTTTATATGTATGTACCTACATAATATTAATTTTCACCACATGCATAAGTATGTTTATCAAAGTTCAACCCTAGAACCTAGTTTGGGACTACCTAGGTAAAGGGCATTGGGTAAATTTGTTTGAAGAATATTGACTTTTTTTTTTCAGCGGCTACGGATGATTTTTACATAGTTATTTAGAGGACCTCTAAATATACATAGATATATAATTTATGGCGGTAAATAATATCGGAGCGGAGATTTTAAAGATTTAAGTATTCAGTTTTTAGTACAAAAGTACGCCCAAGTATGAATATTTAAATATCTCGGCTCCGATGCACTTTAGAGTATAACATTACATAACAAAATATGTTTATTTTTTATAATTCTATCATAATTTACCACTTTTATGAATGGCCGCTCACCTTGAAAATATATGAATTTTACAAATGACAACACTTTTACCCGAACCCCTTTGTGTGAGATTTTCCCGTGATATTATTATTCAGATATTTATTTAATTTTCTGTACATTATTATTACCTATAAACATATTATTTAGTGTCAACAGTTAAAAAGGTATGTAAGTCAAATAATTTAAATTTGGTAGGTATTTACCTAACAATATTTATAGGTATTTACTTTAGGTTTGTGTAATTTATGAAAATTACTATGATTATAAATCATAGATCAAAGTATGGCTAAGTAGGTGACTAAGATTGAAAAACATGTTTGGACAACCCTGACGCCTGAGCGGTAATAGGTATCAGAATCTCCTAAAGGGCCGGAGTCGAGCTACTTTTCTATTTATACTATGATACGGAGTCTGTTGATCAGTCCTTTTTACCAAATGGATCCACAAATGTTCCCGAAATATTGGAGGCGCACGGGGATGTGTTCCGTGACGCTGTAGACGAGAACATAGAAGTACCTGAACTCGAAGTACTTGACAATGGAGACGTGCCTGATGAGGTGGTCACTGATGCCAAGTTATGTATGCCAAGGAAAGCAATCTTGGCGGAGATCCTGTTACCATCGAGGAAGCATTGGCGAGACCCGACAGCGAGTTATGGCAAAATGCTATAAGTGATGAGCTATCGTCACTGAAGGAAAACCAAACCTGGACGTCAGTAGATCTACCAGCTGATAAGAAGCCAATCCAGTCTAAATGGGTATTTAAAATTAAAAAAGATAGTGACGGCAAGGTAACGACGTATAAGGCTAGACTCGTAGCAAAAGGGTTTACACAGGTATGTGGTGTAGATTATACGGAGATGTATTCTCCAGTAGTTACGAGCTCTACTCTACGGTTATTGTTCTCGCTAGCTGCTGAGTACGGGTGGTTTAACATTGCATTTTATTAATTTTAGACATCATATTTCATGGTAACATTTGAGACTTGAGACCTGCGCAATCGATATCTAAATAGAAATAGTGTTTGTTTTATTTTTCAAAACGTTCGGGTTCGATTCCCGAGCTGAGTACAAGTTTTTTTTTAAATATATTAATGCAGTTTTTCTTGTTATCAAAATCAATGACATGGTTCCTGAGAACAGATCTTCGTATGTCTTATAAGTTTCAGACTTTCGGAACACTGACCGATCTAAATGTTACACCTGTATATATACATATATAGACATATAAATAGTACCTGGATGAATGACGGCACGGGATTATAGTACGGGATGGTATTTTTTTATGGTAAGTTTTCTAAAAATGAAACCTAGCTAGATCGATTTGTCGCTCCCGAAACCCTCCGTATACTAAATTTCATGAAAATCGTTGCAGCCGTTTCCGAGATTCAGATTAAATATAAATATTACAAGAAATGCTCGTTCAAAGGTATTAGATAAATACATAAATTAATACAATAATTTAATAGGTTTATATTTAAACATTTAAATATAAACCTATTAATATAACAACAGAGATTAAAACATATTGCATGATGAGTCTAGCCTAAAACTCTACGCAACATCTTGTTCCAGAAAATGCTTACGAAGCATTATTATTATTCCCAACCAGCAAAATGATGTGCTATAAAAGTCGAGAGCACGTTTCTATTTTTGCTTTCAATGTTATAAAAATGCTAAAAATAGTCGAGTAAAAGCGTTGTAAACGTTTACTCGACCCGAATTAGGCGCAGTTTATTCAGCCTAAAGTCCTGTAAGAGTGGAGTAAGTGCCGTATAATAAGCAAAAAAGTGCAATAAGCGTTGAGTAAAAGCAAAAATAAAAAGATTTGTTTCATTAAACGGAGAAGTTTACCTTTACTCAGCAAATTCGTTCTATAATAGCAACTGTATTGCTTTTACTCAGCAAATTTGTTCTATTATAGCAACCGAATTGCTTTTGTCAGCAAATTTGTTCTATAATAGCAACGGAATTGCTTTTACTGAACAAGTTTGTTCTATAATAGCAACCGAATAGCTTTTACTCAGCAATTTTGTTCTAAAATAGCAACGGAATTGCTTTTACTGAACAAATTTGTTCTATAATAGCAACCGAATAGCTTTCACTCAGCAAATTTGTTCTATAATAGCAACCGAATTGCGTTTACTCAGCAAATTTGTTCTATAATGGCAGCCGATTGCTATGATTCGATACTAATTCTCTATGACATCAATCATTTGGGGTTGAATCGAATCTGACAGAAGTTCAAGACAGAAAAAAAAGTAAGTAATGTTCTTTATACCTTACCATAATAGTTCTTAAAATTTAAATATTGTTTACGTAGCGTTAATTGTATAGAACAACTTGCGAAAATAATTTTACTGATTAAACCAGAGATCGTCGTTCACATATATTTATGCGCCTTCCCAATTACTTTAATTTAAATAAACTATAAATAATTTATTTAAAATATTTTGAAACACCAACCATTTTTGGTATCAAATTTCTATTACATCTCATTTATACGACTATAATTCGAATAAAGGTGTTTGTATTACAATTACAGCACATGATGCAGCCATGTTAGACAGATTTTAGGGTTCCATAAGTTGTTTTTTTAATTGTTTGTAGAGCATTTTACTTCCTTTTTAACCGAATTCAAAAAAAGGAGGAGGTTCTCAATTCGTCTGTTTTTTTATGTTTATTACCTCAGAACTTTCGACCGGGTGAACTGATTTTGATGTTTTATTTATTTATTTGAAAGCTGGTGCTTCCAGATTGGTCCCATTTTTATCAAACTGAAGATCTGATGATGGAGCCCATGAGGAATCGACGGAACTCTTCAAAATTTATAGACGCACCTATATGGAACTGATGATGAAGACCACGGATGGCCACCGGAACTCCTAAATGGTATATATTTCAAGGGTGGCGATTTCGATCAAGATATTTAGGCAACTATGACGAAGCATATTTATGTTTAAGTATATGACTATGACTTTCCCACGGCGTTGCTTGCGGCGAGATTGAAATGCTCTATAGTTTCTTATTAATTGAGAAGTGGGAGAACAACAGCATAATAATAATTATGATCACTAAAAAGTATAAAATAAAAAAGGTTAAGAAACAAAAACCCGCCTTCAAAAAGCAAAAAATAACTTCTTTAAAATGTTAGGTAAAAGGTCAGTCCAACTGAAGTCGGCGTCCTATTACCTACCATTTTAAAGAAGTTATTTTTTGCTTTTTGAAGGCAGGTTTTTGTTTTTTTAAACTTTTTATATACAAAATGGTGGTCTACGAGTACGTGGATGTGGAATTCATATTATATACATCTGCGGAACCACTATCAATAGTTTCTCTTTGGCTCTTTTCTGTTAAAAATCAAAATTTCGTCCATCCTCGTTACTATGGGGAAAATTTGAGTCTACGGAACCACGAACATCGATACGGTTTTCGCTTGACGATTGACACATTGATGTTAAATCAGGCTTGATGAAATTTGCAGTTTCTTTCATCTCTTTTACGAAAAGCAACTTTTTTAACTTCTTTCCATATTTTTTTATCCATTTTGTCCCAATCACAATTAATAATACACCAAGAACTTCTATGTTAGTAAACCAACCCAATATGGACGAATTTGTGCTGTAAATATTTTTTGATGCTTCTTATAGTGCTCTAAGCTGAGTAAAAGTAGACTAAAAGCATTCTATGCAATTCAGGTCCTATTAAAGAATTTTACTCGAATTGTCATATAAGCAGCCTGTAATAGCGACAATGTTGCTAAAAAGTAAATAGATTGCTTTTACTCAGCTTTTATAGAATCGGAACAATGTTTCGAGTAAAAGCCGCATTAAAGCGCCCAATCGCAGCAAATTAGCAATTCAATAGCTATTACATAACTTTAATAGAACAAAAATGCTGAGTAAAAGTAATGTGCTCAGCTTTTATAGAAACGGTCCAATGACTCGAGTAATAGCCGTATAAAAGCACCCAATCGCAGTGAATTAGCAACTCAATAGCTAACATAACTGTTGTTATAGAACAAAACTGCTGAGTAAAAGTAATGTAGCCACTTTAACTCAGCATCTTTCTAATGGTAGAGTAAAAGTGCTATTACAGAGTGCTGTAAACGTTTATTCGATACACAATTTAGTAAAAATTGGCAAATAGTCGAAATGACCACGATTATACGACATATTGGTGTTCTGACAACTTTAACTCAGCTGTTATTCGACTACAAGTTGATTAAAGGAATTCTTATTCGACTGTTTTGCTGGTTGGGTTATTATTATGGCTGCGTTCATCACGTGACAAAATGTGGATAAAACATCCGACACGTATATGAGTACGAGAGTGACGGATGCTTTATCCACATTTTGTCACGCGATAAACGCAACCATACTATGAAATCGTTGGAGCCGTTTCCGAGATTCAGATTATGTATAAATATTACAAGAATTGCTCGTTTAAAGGTATTAGATAAATACGTAAATATATATATATATATATATATATATATATATAGGTATTCCCTTTGTTGATATAACAACTTTTCAGCTATTTTCGGTTTGCCTAATATCGTTTAGAATATTTAACCATTTGTCTAACAACACTTTTCATATTTTTTATTTAGTTGAATGATTTGTTGATCGAACCACGTTAAGTCTAATAGACTTTTTGCACCATTTTTGTATAGTCTAATATTCTTATACCTAACGATTAAGTTACCTAACTGTCGTTTAGTATAACTTATATTTAATCTAAATGATTTTACTGATCATTTGATCGAAATTCATTTAGCCTAATTGACGTTCTGCAATATTATTATTTAGTCTAATATTCGTATATCTAACGATCATGTCGTCAAATTAAATGCAGATAAATAAGAGTGATCCCTTTTGCATAGACATTCTTGGATTCTAATATTTTGTTTTTAAGTTAGTTTCTTCGATCCATAGTCTAATATTTTTTATTTCATGGGTTATATATAAACCGATATTTTATTTCAACTATTATTCAAGTTAGGTCGAATACTATTTAAAAACCGAATTCAGGGCACCCCAAATCTACGTGGTCTTGTCTGCCCTACCCCTAGAGTGTTTTTGCAAAATACGGAGCCAGAAGCGCCCGAGGAAGGCCCGCGGTGCTAGCATGCGGAGGCTGGAGCGTAGCGAGCGAAGCTCGCGAAGCGAAGGTCTCGCATGCGTGTGTACGGTGGGTCCCTCGAGCGAGAGTTCTGGCGAGAGCCCATTGATTGTAATATCTGCCCCGTTGATTCATTTTTAGATTGAGTTAGGTTAGGTTAGGTTAGGTTAGGTTATACTGTAATCGGTATTGTTGCGAAACTATACAACTAGATGGCGTTAATTACTGCTTACAAATATTTGCTGCAAGTAAAAAAAAACTATTTATTATAACCTCGTGCCACCTAAGAAAAAAAAGGCAAAATCAGCCAAACACCCAATATGCAATATATTGGCTATATATTTTTATGTCGAAACTGTCCCTAAACATAACACATTTTTTTTTAATGAACATTTCGACAAGAATTGCCGCGTAACTTTAAACGTGATATGTTATTTGTTACTGTATGTACATCATATCCATGGGCTCAGCTAATAATTTTATTTCTTGTATCTGGGCCGGAATGCCAAGTGCTACCTACTTTGTATAACATACGGTAACTACATACATTGAGCCTCACGAGGGTAATGATTATTTTTTAACAACCTTCAAAAAAAGGAGGAGGTTCTCAATACGTCGGGTTTTTTTTTTTATGTATGTTCCCCGATTACTCGAAGACCACGGGACCGATTTGAAAAATTTTTTCGTTGTTCGACTGGGTATACTTTCTAATTGGTCCCATTGTCACCACGTCAGGATCTGATGATGGGATCATGGAGAAATCAAGAGAACTCCTCAAATATTATAGGCACACCTATAGCGATTTTGGTATTTTTCACTGTAACTCATGCATTTGCTTTTGAAAAGTACTATATGGTGAAGTGGAACTGATGATGAAGACCACAGATGGCCACCGAAACTCCTTAACGGTACCTATTTCAAGGGTGGCGATAAGATATTTCGATAAAGGAAGTTGAGCGACTATGACGAAGCACATTTAGGTTTAAATATGACTATGACATTCCCGCGGCGTTGTCTGCGGCGAGCTTGAAATGTTCTATAGTTTCTTATTAATATTTAGAAGTGAAGCTACGTAACAGCATAAATAGGATCACTAAAAAGTATAAAATAAAATAAATGTTTAAAAAAACAAAAAACCGCCTTCAAAAAGCAAAAAATAACTTCTTTAAAATGGTAGGTAAATAGGTCAGTCCAACTGAAGTCGGCGTCCAACAATATTTTAACCAAAAGCAGACTTCAGTTGGACTGACCTATTTACCTACCATTTTAAAGAAGTTATTTTTTGCTTTTTGAGGGCGGTTTTTTGTTTTTTTTTAACATTTATTTAAATTCCACTGAATAATCAAATATAAAATATTGCCTAATAGTGAATAATAGGCGATATGAGTATCTGAGAATTATTTATACTGATAATATGCACTATGAATAAAAAACAAAACAAAATTATATCAAATGAATGATTATTTAAAAAATATTATTTGGTCAAATGATTATTAGGCAATAAGAGTATTATACAAACTGATATTATGCACTTCAAAAATTATACAAACCGAAATTATATAGTTTGAGGGTGTATGAAAAATAATATTATATTAAACGATTATAAGGCGAAGTAAATGTTTATGACAAGTGATTTTAGACATACTGAAATTATGCCAATGGCAAATAGATAAAACGTTGTTATACCAATCATTAGACAACCATATATATGTTTCATTATTATTATTATACTCGATATATTTATTTAAATTTCTGTAAATTAGGTTTTTTACAATAAATATAAAATAATATTTAAAAAATAAACATTATAAAAAACCTAAGGGCTGCAGAGAAAGCACCCTCCTCACATTGCGTGCCGTGTCGAGGAGTACTGCCTTCTGTAACTGGCCCTTGATCCAGCCATCTAGCGAGAGTCTCTTGAGGTGTCGAGACTCTTCGCTATAAGACCGTTTGCCGAAACAACTATCGGGACAATGATCGTCGAGTCAGCATCCTACATGGCGGTCACCTCGTGAGCCAAGTCAAGGTACTTGCTGAGCTTGTCCTTCTCGGCCTTCACGAGGTTCTCGTCTGGCGGGATGGTGACGTCGACGAGCACTGCCCGGCGTTGAGATCAATCTGTCAACACCATATCAAGCTTATTGGCAACAATAGTCCTGTCCGTGATGACAGATCGATCCCAATAAATAGAGCGTAGCACGACCATTTTCGCGAACTGGCGCCGGGCGTACTTATAGTACGGCACTTCAGACTCAACAAGACCATATTGAAGAGCAAGTTGCTGATGGATGATCCTTGCTACGAGGTTATGTCTGTGCAAGTACTCGCCGTTGGCCAAATGCGAACAACCGGAAATTATATGTCTGAGGGTCTATTATTATTATGGCTGCATTTATCGCGTGACAAAATGTGGATAAAACATCCGTCACTATTTGACACGTATATGAGTACGAGAGTGACGGATGCTTTATCCACATTTTTTCACGAAAGTTTTAGACGTGAAAAGACTAAAATCCTTCCACCTATGGCTGAGATCCATTTTACGCATTAAGTGACATGACCAAACACCGAAGTCCTACGCCGCGCTGACATGGCCGTAGTGGCAGCGCGTATAATAACGCACCAACTGAGATGGTATGGTCACGTTTTGCGCTTGGATGACAGAAGGCTGCCAAAGGTGGTGTTTTACTTCGAACTCTCGTGCGGGAAGCGTAGGCAGGGCGGACAGCACCTACCGTACAAGGACGTCTTAAAGTGCAACCTTGCAGCTGTAAACATCGCTATTGATAAATGGGAGGAGTGCAAGTCACAGACCGGAATATTCACACAAAAGTGAACGTATGAAGGACATGATGACCTACGGAGCAAGCAAACAAACAAACACATTTTCCCAATTGTTACGGTCCAAAGTCAAATTACGGGTACGAACCCCTCGCCCCATTGTGGCCGACTCTCGGTCTGTACGTCACTGTAACTAATTAAGCTATCGAAGTCACAAAGCTAAATTTTTGCATGTATTTATACATATATTCATACCAATATACCGCGCAGTCGGCGTACCAATAATATTTTTTCTAAGTACATAACTTCGATGACAATACAATAGTTAAAATGGCACCTTTATGGTGGCTGGTCTGAGGGTGAATTTAGGAACTCCTAAATTACACATGATAATGCCGTGTTGCGGTTCGTTTGAATCGTCTTGATAAGCAGTTGATAACAGTGCAAAAAAAAAATCAGTCCGTAACAAAAGCTTGTACTAAAAATAAAATTGTTGACAGAAACATAAATATTTCAAAGAGGATGAGATGAGAGGTAATGCAGCCAGTGTTATGGGGACCATGCCGCGAGCGGACCTGCTAGAGGGGGTGTTCTTTTTATAGTGGTGATTATTATTTATATCTTTAATATTTGAGTAGCTTAGTTTAATTTAAATTTAAATACGTTTAGTTTTAATTTTTAACCGACTTCAAAAAAGGAGGAGGTTATACGTTCCACTGTATGTTTTTTTTTTTTTTTATGTATGTTCACCGATTACTCCGTCAATTGTCGACCGATTTCAAAATTTTTTTTTTGGTTTGATAGAGTATACTTTCGAGGTGGTCCCATTGTCACCAAATCTGAATCTGATGAGAGGATCCGTGAGGAATTGAGGGAACTCCTCAAATATTGTAGGCAAACATATAGCGATTTTAGTATTTTTAGTAACAAGTTCAGCATTTGCATTCAGAAAGTATCATTTGGTGAAGTGGAACTGATGATGAAGACCACAGATGGCCACCGGAACTCCTTAACGGTACCGATTTCAAGGGTGGCGATAAGATATCTCGATTAAAATAGTTGAGCGACTACAACGAAGAATATTTACTTGTTAACCGACTTCAAAAAAGGAGGTTATTGAAATATGACTATGACTTTCCCGCGGCGTTGCTTGCGGCGCGCTTGAAATAACTTAAAGTTTCATTTCAACTAAGAAGTGGGACTACGTAACAGCGTATTATGATCACTAAAAAGTATAAAATAAAATAAATGTTTTAAAAAACAAAAAACCGCCTTCAAAAACGCAAAAAATAACTTCTTTAAAATTGTAGGCACCTAATAGGTTAGTCCAACTGAAGTCGGCGACCACAACATTTTCAACAAAAAGCCGACATCAGTTGGACTAACCTATTAGGTGCCTACAATTTTAAAGAAGTTATTTTTTGCGTTTTTGAAGGCGGTTTTTTGTTTTTTAAAACATTTTTAATTGTATTAATGTTGAATTCTGTACTTAGTTGGATGTAAATAAAGTCGGTATCTTATAATATTTCAAATATTACATCATCGGGTGAGGTATTGTCGGATTGTTCTTAAAAAACCGCTTAGGTAAAAGGATAATTTTCACTCGAATTTATATTCCCACCCCACACACCTCAGCCAAAATTACAATGTACTAGTAGGGGATCCGAATAGGCGACGACCTTCACCCGGCTGTTTATTCGATAAAAAGTATTATGTATCAAATTTAATATGCCAAGTAATGTATGGCGAATAGGTAGACTGAAAAACTTCAGTCCAGTCCTCATATGATAAAAAAAACTGAAAAAGAACTTTTTTTTTTTTAATTGCTATTGCTTGTTAAATAGACCAATTACATACTAATCGAAAGCATGAAGCCTATAGAATATGAACGTGACGTTTCTCTCTCGAATATTTATAAAATTATGAATGAGAGTAAGAGTGACAAATTCAAAGCAACGAAAAAATTCCCCTCACCGAGTAAGAAAAAGTTACGTACCTACTCATCCGTCGGCAGTAGATGATTTTGATCAAGAAGTCATCAGGTGAACTATATTTATATAATTTTAATCTGTCCCATACCTAAGAAATGTCGAACCTTAAAGATGAAAATTTAAATAAATTATAGCGACTAAAAGCAAAAAAAAGGACATACGTATTCGAGTCGTTTAGGGTAATCTCATTAAATTTAGAAAAAAACCTAAATGGTTTTCCTTTTCATGCGAACGGTACAACCACTATACATGCAATTCCGCGCTCTCGCTAATTCATGTTATACCTACTACATTACCATACAACCCGGACTATAAGTTAAACTTAGGTAGGTACATATTGCTTAAGAGAAAATGAAACAAAACTAGGCTGTTTTTTCTCCTTAAAATAGGAACGATTTTATTTTTACAAAAGAAACCTCAACCTCTTTTGATAAAGAGTATTCAATGGCAAAAGATTTAAAAAAAATACCATGTCAAACTGTCAGCACAATCACAACCATATCACAACTTAATGATTCGTTTTAATTATTGTCTTTTTTATTCGTATTACTCCTTGACAGTAGTACACATCAATAAAATAAATCCATGATTCATGATCTCGTACTAGAAGTCTAATGTACGAGTACAAGTGCTATTTTAGCTGAGTGAGTGTAAAAAGAGTGTGAGTAAAAATCCTAATTGTACGTTTCCTTTTAAAATCATTTCACATAATAGCCCTTATCAGAGACCGTCTTTTCATTCACATTACAGAATAATGTGTCTGTTTTCTAAACAATATTGTTGATAAGGAACAACTTGTTTATTTACATACACACGTTATGAATGAAGTAGTTAAGATGGGGCACACTGAGAAAGACGATGATAAATCAGTCTGTAACTCAGTCAAACATTAACTTTAAAAAAAGTTAGGTACCAATATAGGGTGATCCAAATCATCCACCCTATCTACTGTTAAAATTTCTCAAAAGGTTTTTGAGACACCCTACATACGTAACTTGCGTCGAAGAGTAAATAATATCCTTCGTGTTTGTATTACAGTTACCAGCAATAGTATATCATTCAACATTGGGCGCAAAAATATCTGACACGTCTTTATTACTAGAGGTATAAGAGCATGTCAGATATTTTCGCGCCCAATGTTGGATAATATAGGCATTATTGCTGGTGACTGTACCTACGTGAACAATAGACATGGCCCGACACGCTCTTAGTCAGTTTTTTTACCCGACCACGGCACAGCAAAGAGGGGGGTTATGATCTAAACAGTCTGCTCGTTTGTAGGCATGTTAGGAGAACACCCTAAAATCTCGAATTATTTAATTCCGAATTTGTAAATACCGAATTTCATAATTCCGAATATTTACAATAGGTAGGTACCGAAAAAAATTGAGGGCAAATTATCAAAATCTCGAATTTTATATTACCATATATTAAAATCACGAAAACGTTTTTCCGAATATTATATTTAAGAAAGTTGACAATTCCGTTTTTTTTTTACGAAAATTATTATTCCGAATATTTGAATTCCAAACTTTAGAAACCAGATCGGTAATGTAAAATTCGGAATTATGAAACTTACCACTTGAGTTGAATTCAAGTATTCTACTTGAAACAAAAGTTAGGTGCGCGTACGAGCACATTACTAAATTAGGTCAAACTCACCTTGATAGGTTAGGTTAGGTTAGAGTTGCATCAAGGCGCGAAGCGCCTTAGCTACGCGGAACAGCGGAGCTCCGTCGACTTCGTCGGACATTTCTTACAGTTTTTGAGCATTATGCATGTTAAACATTATACACAGTATTACATACATACATTACATTAAATCACGCCTGTTTCCCAGAGGGTTAGGCAGACACCACTTCTTTCCACCTGCTACGATCCTGACAAATCTCTTTCGCTTCTTCCAAATTCATAAATCGAGTAATGCATGCACGTCGGTTTCTGGTACTTAAGATCCGGCCCTTTTCCAGTATTTATCCGAGTTGATTCGAAAAGTATACCTACACGGTATTATACAATATTTTATCAGGCGCTTATTTGAAATAAATAATGTTAGAGAATTAGGGCTTCAAAAATTTCGGAATAATGAATATTCGGGATTCGGAATTGAAATATTCGGAATGGTGATACTCGGAAAAATATTTTTCGGGATTTTAATAATTCGGAACATTTGGAATTTAAAAAAATCGTGATTGTGATGCTTCGTGAAACTAAAATTCGGAATAGTGATGATTCGGAAGTTACAAAATAGGAATTCCGAAATACGTGTTTATCAAATTCGGAAGAAAATATTTCGAGATTATGTAGTGTACCTGGTATGTTAGGTATTATGTTTGTTTGTATGTTCATCTGTTCCCTTGTAGGTCCTAGTCCATCCATCTAATTTTGACAAATGATGTGTCGGCGGTTTCGTTTGAATGTTCCTCATGTCATAGGGTATGCGACGTAATTTAAACCCATCAAGGCGGACTTCACATGCACAAAATGCATAGGGTTTTTTTTTCTTATAAATGTATCGAGAAAAGGATGGCATCAAATGAAAGGTTTTAATGCAAGGATTGTTAGAATAATAATAAATACTTGGGAACCTAGTCCACGACCTAACGTGATCAAACCAGACCGAATTTGCTCTGCTTAGTACGTCATGAGTACGACATTATTACATGTCTTACGAATGTAATAATGTCGAGAAGATTACGAATAGGTACAGATGTATTGAATAATCCTTTCCCATCGTGTTTTGTCGGATAAGTTCGTATTTAAATTGCTTTCTCAATTAGCTTCAGTACCCATCAATAAGCCAAATGAGAAATCAAGATAAATGCGAACTATTACGACAAAAAAAGATGGGAAAGGATTATTCACTACAACTGTAGGAACGAGTAGATACATGCTTCTATTTGTGGCTTCAATTTCACACGTCGGCTGTATGCAACTATCATTTTATATGCGTTATTATTATAACTATAAGTATAGATCTCGAAAAGGTTTATATGAGAAATATGAAAAGGTATATAATATGAGAAATGTCCCCTGATATTTATTTATTTATTTATTATTTAAATAGTACAAGAAGTGACGTAATAACAGTTGTTTGTTTTCGTAGTTTCGAAGTTTTAACCTTAACATGTTAATATAACTAGGTAAGTAAGGTAAGTCCTTGACCTTGTCGGTACAATTATTGCCAGTTTAG
Organism: Acleris literana; assembly: GCA_946894065.1. NCBI lineage: Eukaryota > Metazoa > Arthropoda > Insecta > Lepidoptera > Tortricidae > Acleris > Acleris literana. The sequence continues at coordinate 39,997,705 of OX335668.1, read as the reverse complement.
CAGTTTTTGTTTGATTAAATAAATGTCTGGTTAAAATTACATTTAATGTTGATAATGAGGCGGAGCGGCGGAAAATTATAATAAATATTTAAATTCGTCCTGTAATGTTAATAAGAAGCGATGTTTAAACTCCTTCCTAACTCTTAACATAATTAAATTTACTAACCGAAACCACGTAAAAACTATTAACAACCGCCGCATACGACAAAAAGTCCAAAAATGTTTGAAATCCGATAAGTGCCGTTTTCTAAAATGTAGCGACAAAAAGGTCCAATCGACGCCCTTCAGCCGAAGCGACCCGCCAAAAACTGAACATTTCCGATGATTTATGGCGCAAATTAACGAGAATATATCCTCATTCCAGAACATCATTTCCTGGTAGAGCGAAGTCGCAACGGGCTTGAAGGAATCTCATAAAAACGGCAAAAATACTAAACGACCAACTTTATCACTGACGCGAAACTTTTTTCTTCTGATATTTTTTTACATTCAGTGTGTAGTTTCATGGTGTTTTTAGGGTTCCGTAGCCAAAGGGTAAAAACGGGACCCTATTACTAAGATTCCACTGTCCGTCCGTCTGTCTGTGGGTCTGTCTGTCACCAGGTTGTATCTCATGAACCGTGATAGCTTGACAGTTGAAATTTTCTCAGATGATGTATTTTTGTTGCCGCTATAACTACAAATTATTATTATTTATTTATTTATTAACAAAGAAAGGAGCGTAATACATTTTACATTTAAAAAGCGCACCAAAAAACAGCTTAGGTTTTCCCGTGCGCTAACTTAAAACGGAAATAAAATAAATATTTAAGGGGGCTCCCATTTAACAAACGTGATTTTTTTGCCGGTTTTTGCTCGATATTAATAACGGCAACAGGTAGACGCTTGAAATATTCACAGAATATTTAGTTTTAGTGAACATGCAGTTCACTTTAAAAATAAATAATTAACTTAAATTGAAATAAATATTTAAGGTTTCCCATACAATAAACGTGATTTTTTATAGATAATGGCACGGAACCCTTCGTGCGCGAGTCCGGCTCGCACTTTACCGGTTTTTTAAGTCACGGGTGTATTTATTTAAGATCTTTTTTAGTTTAATTCATGAGATAAACTTTAAACCCAAAGGAAATCTGTGTGTCTATTCCAAGTGGTTCTAGCCCATGTCTATATACCCACTACACAGTGGCTGCGGGCTCGCGATCCTAACTTAATTTTCCCAACTCAGTAAATACCTAACTGACTTTTTATTAGTATACCTACTTAGGGCGAGTTGTATGATCAGTAGTTAACTCAACTAATGATCAAAATTCGAAAAAGAAAATTTTACACATTTCCTTGAGATTTAACCATTAAGTAGTTACGATTTTTAACGATTAGTTAGTTTAACTGCTGATCAAACAACAGCAGACCCTTAATGGTTTTTGAAATAATTAAAGTTTAGAATGTTGTTAAAATAATATTATGTTTCGCTAATTGATACCTAAGTACTAAATTATGGTCACCTAATCCTATCATTTTCATGTTAAAACCTTTTAGAAAATCAACTGATCAGACCAGTAAGAAATTCAGTATGCGGTATATAATTAAAAAAGTAATTATCCTAACGCTTTCATAGCTATTACGTGAAGGTTGCGTAATGCCAATTACGCAGAGTCGCGTACAATACTTTATTTACACACATTATAAGTACTCTAAGATGGGTTCAGAAGCCGAAAGGCAAATGACCAGCATTACCTGTGGTAGTTGGTGACAGCGTAATTTCATAACGTTATCGAATATTGTAAGATCCAAATTTGGAAAATCTTCCAAAATTAACAGCTGTCATCGCTGTCACCTACTACCACAGGTAATACTGGTCATTGCCTACGGGTTTTGAACGCATAATAGAAGACTTATGATATGTGTGTAGATAAAATCTATTACGTTGTGTTCCTAATGGTGTATTGAGTTGTAGTTTGCTTTGTTGCTACACGACCCCGCAGTCGCCTTGTGTATCTTAATCATACTAAATTAATGCCGCAGCCAGCCTTTGCTGCCAAGTGAACAAGAACAATTATAATGTTTACAATATGATTTCGATATAGAAGCAAGACGGGCTCACAGGATTATTTACAGGAAAAAAGATATCGCCCTATGGGCCGCCGCCGCCCTAGACAATCAACATCGATCGCGGTCAGTAAGCCGTGCAATAAGCAATCGATGTTCACGATGCAGACTGAACATGTATGAAGGTGCACAAGTTGTCTAGAAAATTTGAAATCGCGATCACGATCTAAAATAAGTGTCTACGGGTGCTACCTCACCCTTTCGATAATTAAGAAAAACTAAAAACTGAAATTGGAAAAACTTACTATTACGGTTGGTAAATGTTATATTATAATAAGTAGCCTAAGCAACGAAGACCAAAAACAGTCCTCAGTGGAAAAACTCGTGTATAAGCGAATTTTGGCATAGTTGTAGCGAATGGTGTTTTAAACCACATACTGAAAGTACTGATGGGTGGGGGTGGAGCTAACGGGTGGAGGGGGGTGTAAAGGTCCCTTTTTTTAGTTTTTCGTAAATAACTCGTAAACGGTGGCCCATAGCAAAAAATGATCATCACTACATAATTAATTTAAATAAAATTCTCTACAAAAAAGATTCAATACACTTTTTTGTTGCAATCAATATTTAATGTGATCTGGAGGGAAAAATTATTCCCGAAAGGCCATGATGATGATGATGATGAGGCCATAGTCGGGTTAGCATAGTAAGTTGGCTCTTACATCAAATGGGCTCGGGTTTTTTTTGCAAGTACCTCTTATAGTGAAGAATATTTTTAGTAGTACCTCTTTAGGCCTTTCGAGAATCATTTTTCCCTCCATATCTCATTAAATATTGATCCCAGCAAAAAAGTGTATTGAGTCTTTTTTGTAGAGAATTTTATGTATATTAATTATAAAATGGAACATTTTTTGCTATGGGCCACAGTTTACGAGTTATTTACGAAAAACTAAAAAAAGGGACCTTAACACCCCCTCCACCCGTTAGCATAGCACCCGTTGGTAAATTGACTATATCGCTTCCCTTTTCCGACCATTGTAATATTAGCTCTAAGGCGAAAACCGATTATTAGAGAACTAGCTTTCCGCCCGCGACTTCGTCTGCGGAGAGTCAGAACTTATGTTAAAAGTAGACAGTTTATATCACCTTCAAAGAGTTTTTTATGAAAATGTCCAGAAAATTCGTTAGACGCTAAAATCGCAAGCAGTTTTATTTTCTATTAATAAAAAGTAGCCTAATACTAATTTTCACATTTCTTACTTCAAAAATGACCAAAGTCCGAAACTTCTACCCCCCCATTTTACCAACTTTGGGGTAGTTTTACCTAAATCGCCGAAAGTAAAATTTTTTTCTTTCTGACTTTCACGTTTCTCCCTTCCAAAATCTGATAATCTGGCAATATCTACCGCCAATTTACCCCTAAGTTTTTCCAAAATCGCTTAGGGTCATATATTTAATTTTCACAAAAATACATTTTCCACACAAATTTTCCACGTTTCTCACCTCAAACATATATACCTACCACACTAATTTCTAACCCCCCCCCCCATTTTACCACCTCAGAGGTAGTTTTTTCTGAATCGCCGAAAGTAATATTTTTTATATGTATAGGTATGCAATTTCCATCCCCCAGGGGTTTAATTTTAGTAGTCGCTGAAATAGTGTCTCATTATTTTTATTTTACAGCATTTCTACCAAATTTCAAGTAAATTTGATCATAAAAATATTTTTCCATACAAATTCTTTTTCTATACAAACTTTACAACACTTTTCCATTCCTCTAGGAGTTGAATTTTAGTTATAGCTGAAATACGTGTCTCATTAGGGTCCATATTGGCTCATATAAAATTGGTCTTTAGATTTTTTATACAACTAACGATTTGTGTCTATACTCATCATTTCTTCGTAAAATAAGTCATAACATAACTATCGCAACTTATAATGCATTTTTTAAGAAACTGTTACTTTTTGAGGATTGTTATAAATCTAACCCAACCTAACCTAATTTTATCTACACGTAAGATATTAGAAGAAATTTTGAAAAGTTTACGGTACCATGAATATTGGCGTTATAAGTTCAGATGAGTATAAGTTCCGATCATTAGTATTAAAAAATATTATGAAGAGTATGAAGAGTGATCATTATGATGTAAAATGATATGAGAAAAAAATTCTTGGTTCCAATAATCGGAGGTGCAATTTTATATGAACTTTGGCGCACCCGTCTCATTATTTTCATTGAAAAGCATGTCTACCAAGTTTCAAGTAAATTTGGCCATAAAAATATTTTTTCCAATACAAATTTTGTAACCCCCTTTCATCCCTCTAGGGGTTGTATTTTAATATTTGCTAAAACACGTATCTCTTTATTTGTATTGCAGAGCATTTCTTCCAAGTTTCAAGTAAAATTGACCAAAAAAAATACCCACACAAACTTTGCAACCCCATCCCATCCCCAAAGGGGTTGAGTTTTAATAATAGCTGAAACATGAGTCTCATTATTTTTCCTTCCCCCCAGGGGTTGAATTTTAGTAATCGCTGAAATACGTATCTCATTATATTCTTTGAAGAGCATTTTTACCAAGTTTCAAGTAAATTTGACCATAAAATATTTTTTCCCATACAAACTTTGCAACCCCCTTTCATCCCTTTAGGGGTTGAATTTTAGTAATCGCTGAAATACATGTCTCATTATTTGCAATGAAGAGCATTTGTACCAAGTTTCACGTAAATTGGACGATAAAAATATTTTTTCCCATACAAACTTTGCAACCTCCTTTCATCCCTTTGGGGGTTTTATTTTAGCAATCGCTAAAATATGTGTCTTATTATTTGCAATGAAGAGCATTTGTACCAACTTTCAATTAAATGGGACAAAAAAAATATTTTTTCCCATACAAACTTTGCAACCCCCTTTCATCCCTTTGGGGGTTGAATTCCGAAAAATCCCTTCTTAGTGGATCTCTACATCACAAAAAAAAAGTACTGTCCATGTTTCATATTTCTAGCATTAGTAGTTTTGGCTGGGCGATGATGAGTCGCCCGGGACATTGCCTTTTATATATATAGATAGTTATTTGTGAAATAAGAGAGGAAAAGTTATTTTTTGCTGCGAGTGTTGAATCCCGAGTATTAAGTGAATGATTCTAAAAATTTAAGAAACGAGATGAAATAACTTTGGTCTCGCTCGAAGCTCGGGAGACACAAACAACTTTTCCCCTCAGCAGCGAGAACGTATTACCTAAGGGTAAAAAAATGAATATGGTAAAAATTTAACCACATGTAAAATATGTTGATCTTTCATAAAATGCATGTTTAACAAAAAAAAAAAAACCTAATCAAAAATACTGAAAAAAAAACATGTAATAGGGGTACAAATATTAATTTTTTATACATCAATCACATTTACTAGTTGCATTTTCGTCAAAATAACTTGGTGTTATCAAAATATATTAATAGAAACACGCGCCCTGGGCCTAGATTCTAGGCAGTAAAAGCCATATCGTCTTGGACCTGTTATCGTATTGTGAACGTTTTGATAGCTCTTATTTACTTGACAGTAATGGCGGCTGACGTCAGAACAATACCGTAACAGGTCAAGGACGATACGGTTTGTACCGCGTTCAATACAGGCCCTGGGCTCAAATGGCACAATTACTTCTTAGAAGAAAACTAACTGATATAAAATACTTCGCTCCTAGTTCTACTGAGATCATTTTGCAAAAAGACCTGTCATCAAATCTAGGTGACCGCGCACCGAAAGCTCCATACAATAGATGTAGGATAACATAGATCCCGTGTAGCCAACCTTCAAGCGTACCACCTTTTGGTTCTGTGTACAACACAGCTTTGTAGGCAATGCTCATTGGTCAATGCCGGACATGTGAACCCTACTAAATTACAGATGAATGGATAGAATAAGCGGCTAGTCGGATAAAGAATTAAGAAAAAGTGTCGATTAATTTAGTCGGATCACTGTTGTTGTTCGCTGTCTGTTCGCCCATCGGTCGGAATATCAAAATCATACGCAGAAAATACATTAATTGGGCTAGTTAACAGTGTAATATTAAAATATAGTTTAAGTGCAATGGCCTGTGTGTTTCGTGTGTGCAAATCCCGAAAGGGGAACAAAGAAAATGATGCTTAAAATATAACCTTTCACAGGTGAGTGATGTTTTACAATAAATCTATTGATTTTCACACATTTTGACACACCTAAAAAGCGGTACGCTTTGGAAATTCAATCGAAAGCGGTCATATATAGACGACTCTTTTTAACGAAGGGCATTTGTAACAGGTGCGACGAGTACTATTCTATTAGCCGTTTTTATACTCCCTCTATGCTTTCCTACCTCTATTCTCCATACCATAGCGATTAGTTACGTCACCCGTTTTAAAATGTTTAACCAGCAATGTTGAAAACCACAAAAGCAGAATAATAAAAAAGAATAATAGGGGATCCGAATAGAAGATGACCTGAAGGTCAATATATCAATATGCAAACGTTAGGTTGATTATTTTTTCCCATCTTAACTATTGGGTAGGTAGGTAAGTCGGTACTAATAATTTGCACTAAACCTAACGTTTGCATATTCTATAGGCTTTCGATTAGTACCTATGTATTTGGTCTATTAAACAAGAAATAGCAATTTTAAAAAAAAAATAACCTTTTGAGTTTTTTTTAATCATATAAGGAGTGGACTGAAATTTTCCAGTCAATCTATTATAAATATATGACTTAGCATATTAAATTTGATATAAAATAATTTTAATGAATAAACAGCTAGGTGAAGGTCGTCTCCTATTCGGATCTTAGACCAGAATGGGTCACCGCCCAAATTATCGAGTTGACTCGTTTTTTTTAAAAGTAATTTTAGCACCTTTGCGTTGCGGTTCATTTGCATTTGTTGCATGTGAGGCATGAACTATTTTCAAACAATTATGCTCTTAACCGGTTTATTAGTATCTTATACAGAATGCGTAGTCTAAAAATGTGCATTACATATTTTTTTGTCGGTCATACGAGTAAGTACGTACACAATTGTATTCTACCTCTGTGTATTCCTACCTACTCGTACGATATATTTATTTACATTATGAGTGGTTAAAGTTCAAATACCAATTATTTAATAATGCAAGGGAAATTGAGAGTAACTCTTATCGATATCACGTGCGCCCGAGCGGCGCTAAAGAATGTATCGAACAACGACAGAGGCTATTTTTTGCGATCGCATCTGCAACCGGACACTGCTTAGTGGACGATAACATTCCACCACAATAGCTCCTGACTACATAAATCTCTTTCCAGAAAATTTACAATTATTTTAGGACAGCTTTTTTTAAAGCTCGATCATTGATGGTCCACCCTCGCATCATGCCATTCCCATTGTTCGTAAAAAGAGTTTTTTTTTCTGGTCATTTTAGGGGCTTTTGTAAAAAGATGTGTCCCCAAAGCCCCCTTTCTGCTTAATGGCGCACAGCTGAAGAGGAGTTTTTGTCATTTTGAAGTTAATGCTGTTGTTTGAGGAAGGACGCTTGGACTACAATGCGGTGCTTGCGTTAGTATCACAGCCGTATTAATGTAGGCATGACCTGTCTTCCGTTCCTGATGCTCCAATATTAAAATAAGCTAAGACATGTGTAATGCATATCGCAGAATTTTCCGTGACGTACCAAATTATGTAAATGTTGTCGCTTTCCTGAAGGGTGTTTGGGATCAAGGAGCTTCAAGTGCTAAACTTAGCCAAGAAGGAAAACCGCAATTTGTGTTTGTTTGGTTTACTGCAAAGATTGTGCGGCTTTTATACATATACATAGTTATATTCAACCTTCAAAATATAATACCGATCATTTTGACCAATTCCTCAACCGGTAAGGATGTTCTTAAGATAAAATTATTTGAAATGTGTTAGTAATAAGCACATTTCAAAATCGCAATCGAAATATACTTACTGTATTAACTGGTAAAGGAACAAACAACCGCTGTTGTTGTTATAAAAAGTCAAAAACTCAACATATGTTAAAAATATCTACTTGAAACAGCCTGTAAGGTTGGGAACCTATATCATATATATTAAAAACCAAATTATGCATAAAATATAATTATCTAAGTAGGTTGAAGAAATACCTACTATCGGGACGCATTGTAGTTTACCTTTCGTCGTCGGCTATTCCAAGTAGAGCGGTCATTCATTTCTTTACTCTTTTGAGTTGGTTATTGAAAACGGTTGTTTTAAGGTAAACATGTTTTTCGCTTTTTAGTATATACAGTATGTTACCAGCACTCTGATTTTAATTATTTTTTAATTGATAATACTTGCAAACAATTGCTAAAGCAATATATTATCGGCAGTTTTAATAAATGCCCGCATGCCGGTAACACACGGTAGGTATATTTTTATTAACTCCATGGTACAATCACTTAAGTTATAAATAACAATATCCTAATTTAATGCTGATTGTTCACAAAACGTTGCATTCCAAAAATTCCGAAGTGTCCCTGCGGACGTTCGTTGTTGAGGAGTTCTTCAAGATCTTACCTTCAGTTCCAAATTCTAAACAACATAAGGTAAGGTTGAAACGTTGCATTAGTAAATCGCAAAACACAGCAGCAGCGCAGCGTACAATACAGCTAGAATGTACATATACACACTGCGTCCCGCCCGGGGGTCTGGGAGTATACCGTGTCAGCAAGGGCGCTAAATTAATTATGCAAAATTTAGAAGTTGCTTACCTCTTAGGACCTCGCGAAGTTTTTGATTTGATGCCTGCGCTATTCCTTGTCATTTTATTAGTAAACCGAGTAGGTAGTATATAGGTATGGTGGTAGGTACAGGACTGGGAACAACTTTGGATGTTAACATTAACACCATAGATTTCCGCATTCGATATGAGTATTACTTACTATTAAGGTTTAGGGAGTTCTTTGGTAATTCATATTTGTATTATCATATTAATTAAGATAACATAATTGGATGTATAATTGTGCTTGTATGTGGTCAGTACTCGTATAGTTTGTAACCGTATCAGGTTATCGCGCATCTGCTTTACGAAGATCTCCCAGCCGACCGGCCGCGGCGCGCGCTGGTATGTTTTGATGCGGGCGTGACAATATCGCATGCTAACTGAATACCTCTTAATTAAAAAAAACCGGGCAAGAGCATGTCGGACCATGCTCAGTGTAGGGTTCCGAAGCCTTTACTTCAAAGAAATTAGACCTCGCAACAAACTTAACTTTACCGTTGGAAAACTGTTATCCCGATACATCGACATAGGTCGCGGTCAGTTTACCAACACCGAAAATAAGTTTTCGGTAGGTATAAACATTTAAACCGTTTGTATCTCAAGAACCAATGAAGTCTACTTAGTCGGGATAGATTTTCTATTAAATTCATTATATGTGCTTTCATTTAAGATATTTTTCCAGATTTTTAGTATTTGTAGTTTTGGCTGTAGGGAGAGGACACTCGACTCTAACAAAAATTAGCGCTTTAAAGCTTAATACTTCATAAACGGATACCTTAATCGAAAGATTGTTTTTACAAAACCCGCAATATTTTTAAAGACCTATCTAACGACACACCACACTAAGGGGTAGACGAGAAAAAAAAATACATCGCCAAGTTACGCGTAGGGGAGGGTCATTTTTTTTTTAAGATTTTATTTTACCACTTTGTTGAAGTGACCAATATGTATATTCATACCAAATTACAGCTTTCTAGTACTATCAGTCTCTGAGCTAGGCTGCGGACGGACGGACGGACATGGCGAAACTATAAGGGTTCCTAGTTTGACTACAGAACCCTAAAAACCGGTTAAGTGCGACTCGAAGTTAAGCACAAACTGAAAACGGGTATATCGGTTGGTCTAAAATTGTTTGGCCTATTTTTCTTTCGCCACATATTTTTTTGCAAAACAACGTTTCCTCGAATGATTTAAATATCGAAAATCGTTTGATCGAAATTGTTTTGCATAATATTTTTTAGTTGAAAATTTGTTTAGTATAACATTTGTATGAAATAACGTTATTTGGGCGAATGGTTTTTCGGTATAACGTTGTTATTCCGAATATTTTTACCACTAGTTTTATTTTTTAATTTTCCATTACCAGTCATGTTAATTCCCTACATTTTACAGATGTTGTGTTTGGAAAGCAAATATTCATATGGAATTAACCCTGACCCTGAGGCGAAGTCGACGGAGCTCCGCTTCGCGGAGCTCCTATTCCGCATAGTTGTGGCGCTTCGCGCCTTGACACGATTCTAACCTAACCTAACCTAACTAGATTAGGTCAATAATCATGTGACCTAGGTGTTTTATATTGGGTCGCCAGCCGAGCCGTATTACTGTTCCGCCTATCCACGTATCAATCATTCTTTCATCTATCTTCACAAACTTTTGTAGGACTAAAAATGTTTCCTACTTGACGCTGATAAATTTAACGCCTAGTATAAAAGTTGGAGCAAGGACATTGAATGTTAGGCTAAATAACAATTCGACCAAACAATATTATGGATTTAGGCTTTTAGTAATTAAAATTTTAGACAGAACAATTTTAGACCAAAAGTGCTTTAGAACAAAAAATATGTATACAAAAAATCTATATGCTAAACAAGAAGTATGCCATTCAATAATATAGGAAACATTTTCGACCAAAAAATTTTAGCACATAAAATATTAGGTCAGTCGAAGTGCACCCACTGAGAACAAACACAGGCTGTACTTCTTTAGTTAGGGTAACAAACACTAACCGTAACTGATAATATATTTCTTTACTTTTTGCTGTTATCCCTATAGACTATTTTACCAACCGCTGTACAAAGTGTGCATTTTTTCTGTAATAATATGTATTAGATGATATTTTACATTGCTTTTTCTTTTTACTTACAAAGATTGCTAGATGGATGTCGAGTATGGAGGATATTACAGTTTTTCATGTATTTACTATTTATAGTCCGGTGTGGTTTCCGGGTTAGAATAGTGCCACTCCATGTCTGTCCGTGGATGTCGTAAGACGCAACTAAGGGAATAAAGGCTTGTAGTACTGTTAGGCGATGGGCTTGCAACCTGTCACTAATACACTGGTAAACACCTTAGCCTTAGGCCTTTCTTAAAAAAAGTCAATTACTTAAATATCTCTCTCAAGTTAAATATATAAAAATATATAGGTACCTATTATTTCTACATAACTTGAAGCTTGCAAACATTTTCTGTAATTCAATGTTTTTCGTTGAGTAGGTAAATAATTAATTTCTACTTCCTCGTTAGACAACTCAATATACCTTGTGCGGACCACTTTTAGCTTGATATTGATGAATCCGTAAAACAAGGGGTTATTTGGGTAGTTCTACTAGCGTTTCAACCGCTATCACTTTCCAGGTCGCATTATTCACCGTTTCGCTGTAGGTTCGGATTACCATTTTCGGTTATTTTCTAGGAGTCCAGGCATTCTTCAAAACAACTCAAAATGGTAATCCGATCCTACAGGGAAATGGTGAATAATGCGACCAGGAAAGTGATAGCGGTTGAAACGCTAGTAGAACTACCCATTTACGTCTTGTAATACTTAATATACTTTGGAGTCTCTTTAAGGACTGAAACTACGGCGGTATTTCATTATAATATAAGAACAACAATACCATAACAGGTCAAACACGATTTGCATTTTACCGCCTATAATGGATCTCCTAGGAAGGACTACCTATTACGAAGTTGGTTACTTCGTAAAAGGAATAAAATGCCATGTTCCAGTTTCAGGTTGTTACGTTTTTCCCATTTCGAAACTGTTTACAATAGGTATTTAGTTTCGAGATGGGCCTAGAGGATACGCTTTCCGTAGTCAGTTTCAAGTTGAGATTATTTCCCCGGGTTCGAAGCTGATACAGTACGGTATGGTATTGGTTACGAAATGGGCCGAAATTAAATAAAAAACACGGTAGTTTACAGGTGCTCACATGCCATGCGTCTTTACCATACAAGTATGACGAAACGCTTGCGTCTTTGCCATACCGTAATTTTATTGATAGTTACGTTACTAAAATTTATTAATTTAATTACAAGTTTAAAAATTATTAAAGGAGTTTTCGTTAACCTGTACCTACATTGATCAAAACTTTGATTTATATACAATATAAATAAAAATAATGTATTATAAAACTATTGCAATTATTTGATGTACGAGCTTGAAGTATTCCCATTTGTGACTAGAAAATCATAGTTCCAATCACGCACGCTGATGATACTGAAAACGGCCGAAAGTTTTTTAACAGTTCTTGTAGAGAGTTTTTTGCGCGACATTTTGAACATACTTTTAGCTTTAAATTCTAATACAAATATAAGTATTCCAAGCAACTAAAGATTCGCTTTTACGCCGGTCAATCTTGATGAATCATTAAATATACGATTTTACATCAATTTACAGCAATACGAAACACACCAAATATTTTGCTTCATACGCTGGAATTGAGTCTCGTTGAGAAATATAATGCTGGTCTCTAAACATACACACAGGTAGAAAATCTATAATATTATACAAAAAAAAAGTACCTAGGTAAACAAATTCTAACATTTAATAGCCTAAGCAACGAATACCATAAACTGCCCTCAGGGGAAAAAACTCGTGTATAAGCGAATTTTGGCATAGTTGTAGGGAATGGTGTTTTAAAATATACCTACTGAAAGTACTGATGGGTGGGGGTGGAGCTAATGGGTGGAGGGGGGTGTAAAGGTCCCTTTTTTTAGTTTATCGTAAATAACTCGTAAACGGTGGCCCATAGCAAAAAAAATCCAGTACATAATTAATTAACATACAATTCTCTACAAAAAAGATTCAACACACTTTTTTGCTGGGATCAATATTGAATGAGATGTGGACTATGTGGAGGGAAAAATGATTCCCGAAAGGCCATAGTCGGGTTTGCATAGTAAGTCGGCCCTTAGGCCCTTGCATCAAAAGGGCGTCGGGTTTTTTTTGTGAGTACGAGTACCTCTTATAGTGAAGAATATTTATGCTGAGTATCAACATCTTAATTGTGACAGTTCTCGACTTATGATTACTTTATGTTTTTTTTTATGTACTGTTTCTCGGGATGTATTCAAGCGATTTGCTTTAAATTTTGAAATAATGTTCTTTTCATAGATTTGCATCGCCTCCCAAAAAACAAATACTAGTTATCATATATAAAATAATTTTAATTACATATCCAATACATTTTTCATTATGTCTGCCATACATCGTTTTAGGATATAGTGGATACTTCCGACGCTGTAAACGAAAATAGTGAGTTCCTATAGATTATACCTACATTTGTATATAATTTAAAATATTTCCGTGTCTGTATCACTCAGCTTTTGTTGTATATAATATCATTATAGAACATTTAATTCCCGTTCATTTGATACCCCACACATGTATATAGGGTTCCTAGAATCAGAATTATTCGCAATTTTCAAAATACAGCGACCGCCATTTTGATGACGTCATATCTCCGGATCCAGGTACTTTACAAGTAAGGTCCTGACCGTTTTTAAGATAAAATAATATGTTTAACAACATATTAAAATATGGTGCTGGTATCACAAAGTGAACTATGCTACCCCTAACAGAACGCACTAATTGCAAAAAATTGAGAAAATCGAAAAAAATATGAATTTTGAAAAGCTTGATCTCAAAAACTATTGGGTTTACAGAGACAATTCTAATCTCATATGATAGCAAATTTAGTCTGATTTAAAAACGTCCTGAAAAGGTACAATCAAAAACTAGTCCTTTAGGGTTGTCATCGCAAAAATCTGAAATAAGACCTAATTTTTCGCGGTTCTTTTTAATTTTGACAAAGTTGTGTTTGGCGCTCGAGGTCACACACTTGGATTATTCATTGAGCCAACAGCATAAACAACTCTGAAAAACATCAGAACTACCGGATTTTCCTCATAGGTACACATGTTGACTAAAGGTACTGAAGTTGATTAAACTTTAAATTTTTTACATATTGAAATTTAAAAATAAACATAAGTTAAGTAGTCTTATTTGACTTAACCTTAGTAACAGAACTTATTGACCGCCGAGGTATTGTACATTACAAACTTCCTCTTGAATTACTCAACCTATTGACGATAATCGCATTACAATCCGTGATGCGGTGCGCCGGGCGCGCAGGCAGCGCCGGCGGAGCTGATTTGTTTCATACTATGCAAAGATTAAAACACGACATCGAAAACTGTTTTCAAAATGTCAAGTATTGAAAACTATGTTTTTAACAAAGATTAATTGTACATAATTTTAAAACTCGGTTTATTAGTTCACGAAAAGTGTAACTAAGAATAGAATTGCTTAAGATTTTTTAGACTGTATGTCAAAATTAATAATTCCTATTCGTACAGAATTTGCAACTGCATTTTTCAAGTTTTAAGCTTTTGTGGTAACTGAGAAAAACTGCTGTTATATACAGACATACAGACAGACCCTGAAGTCTCCCCATAAGTAGTATATTTTTTTACCATTATGGTGATGCAGAACCCTAAAAACTGGAACAATCTACTAATTATTACGGCATACGACATATTGTACCTTAATTAGGGGCCCTTTGAGCAAGGAAACCCATAGAAAAATAGTTAAAGCGTGAGTAAGTAAGTGGTGTTTGAGATTGATTATTAAAAAATGTGCCGCGTGTTTTAAAGCCCCGCCCTCGACCGCGAGGGGCGTGGCAGCTCGCTCTTAATGCTGCCACGGCTCTGAGATGCTCGATATGAATTAAAAACAATAAAAGGCAGAATATATTTAAACAAAATTGATACAATGTACTTACTTTTAATTCAAGGCAAATTAAACCGCCATTATGTGTAAAACTTTCCGCTCGGTCGTACCTTGATGGATTGTTAGCCTTTCAAGTCAGACCAGATGGCAAGGAAACATAAGCCTCTGGGATTTAATCCATTTTTAACTGACTTTAAAAAAGGAGTTTCTATGTTGGACTGTTGACTGAAAAGAGTTATCTCATGTTATTTTTCTATTAGTGGGTACTCATATTTGTCAATCAAAATAAATTCTAACTACCTACCTGAGTATATTAGTTTTAAATAAAATTGGCCTGATGGATGAACCTACTTTGTATTCGGGAATTCGCACACATGTTTTTCGTTTTTTACTTCGGTAACTATGCATTTTATTTTATTTATCCTATCCCAAATCCCAAGGCTCAAGCTACAACCAAACTACAGTAAAAAATTTAGTGGTTAGCCGTAAAGGCTTAACAAACAGGTGGGCAAAATGTAATAGATAATACAGCATTTACAATATCAGCAGTCATAGCAGGTGTTCCTGTCCGAACCCCGCTAAAGTAGATTTTGCTCCTCGATGTGCATATTTTTTAAATATGCCATATGTGTTTGAGCGCGGGGCGGCGGCAGCGCGCGGAGCGCAGCAGCTGAACAACTGCCACGGGAATAAATAAGCGGCCATGACACGCGCCGCGCCCTCCCTTTAAACATTTTCATTTTATTTTTAAACTGTTTTTTCTACTCCGTATTGATTCCCCTCCCGTGTTCTCCGTTTCAAAACAATGTAGGTATGTTTCCCCCTCATCTCTAATGGCTCCATTCGGCCGCGCGTTGTTTTAAATTGGATACGGGTCCATAATAATAAATTGTCGGTTTTAACCGGGCTCAGGATCGTGTGAGTAATAATCATTCAATTGTTTCATCTAAGGCAATGGGTAGATGTTTTTTTTTATCCTAATCATCAATATGAATATTTGTCACCCTATGGTTTGGTGACAATGGGACCACCTCGGAAGTTAACTCTATCAAACCAAAAAAGAATATAAAAAATCGGTCTACAATTGACGGAGAAATCGATGAACATACATAAAAAATAAACATAAAGTGGAACATAGAACCTCCTTATTTTTTGAAGTCGGTTAAAAACCATGCGTCCACGAATTACAGGGGTCAAATGGCAGTAAGTCCGCTTCATAACCGGACTTGCTGCTTCCGGGATCACGGTCAAAACATAGGTACCTTAAAAAAAAGACCAGTAAGTAATCAAAGTGACATCCTCTCTAATATCTATTGTAGAAAAACTAATGTAAACCTATTATTTTATATATTTATTTCAATTTCAATACAAATAACGACAAATAATCGCTCAACGAGTCTTTTACACAGCCATTAGCTAAATAAAAAGAGTGAGAAACAAGTATTAGCCGTTACGGAGAAACTGGAGCCTCACTATTTGTTTTTGTAGCTACTTGTTAGAAAAACGACACGTGCCTAGCCTAAAATAGCGCCCACAAACGCCATATTGACAAATCTTACAGCCTCAGTAAACTAACACACGCTGTGTATTATTAAAATCCCGAGTAACTCCAGCAATATATCAAGCCAGCACTCCCCTAACGCGAAAGGGGGAGCATCAACGTTTCTATTTATAAAATACTTCCTACATTTTATTGTACAGTTTTTCTCAGCACGCGAGTATTTTTACGCACCAAATCCAATTTAACGTGATCCCTTAAACAACGTAGCGCTCAAACTTAAACATATATTTAACGTTAGAGTCAGAGGAAGCGCGAGGGGCTGTTTTATTTTGGTTTCTTAATAATAATAAGTGGCAGCTCCCCATACTCCTGCGGCATATGAACGCGTGCGTTCCCCATTTAAATGTGTATGGTGGAACGCGTGCGCACGCAACACGCGTCTTTATCTTTTTTATGGAGCTTACAGCCAATCGGAGAGTTTTAACTAAAAAACCTGAGGGGAGTTTTTTATTTGATAGTGTTCTTTGTATTTAATTTTAGGTATGGTTAGAGGCGTATGCTTTCTGGGCGTGTCTTACTTATTTCGCGGGTAAAGAACTACATAATTTTAATCCAAGATGTAGGTACATAGCATTGTATGGAATTTTAAGGTTTTCGACAGTAGAAATTTAGCCAATGTTGTTGTGCTGAAAGTTTCTACGAAGGACTTGGACGGCCAATACTTATAAGTTAGGGCCTGTTGGTCGTTGTTGTATACCTATACCTACCTACTCGTTCTCCAACTGGAAGCAGGAACTTCCCGCGGGAGCACTAGGGTTAGCTACAACACCACGCGTGGAGCCGCGAAATAATAACTGGATAAGTTACGCTCCTGATACAGTCAGCTTTTTCAGCAGCAGCATACTAGTACAGTGAGGTTAATTATTATTGGTAGTCAGACTTTTAAACAAATATAAAAAAGTTTTCAAGCATCAGCGATAAACTTGCGCCAACGAAAACAGAAAAAAACTACATTATTGTAAAAGCCCGGAAAAAAATGAGGTTCGCCCGACTAGGTTATTCGGGACTCTAACCGTAGCAGTGCCTCGAGTCTAAGTGCCTGGGGGGTTACCATGACATACTAAAGCAGTTCAGTTTAGGTTGGGAGAAAGGGACAGAGCTATACAACTGGTATAGCTATGTCCCTTTCTCTCAGCCTAGACTGAACTGCTTTAGTATGTCATGGTAACCCCCCTGTTCACGCGCCAAACCGCTATAATCGCTGTATGTTTCACTAGATGACTAAGTATGGTAAATTAGTTTTAGTTGTAATATGCTTAAGGTTCTAGTTTATTAAACTAATAAAAAAATATAATATCCTATTATGTTATGTTTTCTTGAATGTTTATTACGATTTCTCATAAAAGAATCGTAAGAACAAATAAGATTTGTTAGTTAATTTTAATTTAAACATGCTAATGTTTTAGTTTAATACACTAATGAAAATAAGTTCCTAAATGTTATGTTGTGTTTTCTCCGTGACTATTTACCTAATGAGTAATGACTGATTTTAATGACTATTAAAATTTGATAGATCATACTAATTTAAATTTATTTATTTATTTATTTAAATATGCTAATGGTTCTAGTATTATTAATGAAGAATACGAAGAAGTTAAGTTCCGTAATGTTACTTGTTCTAGAACGTTTATTACGATTTTCTAACAAAAAAATACTTTTATACTTACGTATTTTTATTTTAATACCCATTTCTTCAAAATCCACTAAAAATTAAAATATTATTACGTTCATTATTTAATGAAAAATACTAAAGTTAGCTATTAGCCTATTTATTAATTGGATGTTACACGTTACTTATTTAGATTTAAACGATCATTGTGCTTACATTTCGAACAAATTTGTCCAAAACGACCCATAAATATGCTTTGGATAGTCCTTTAAAACCTAACAAAGAACATATTTTTTGTGATTAGGCATTACGGGTAAGTTTGTAAAATTTTAAACGTAAAGGACATCTACCTTAGAAACTATTCCATTTGCGTAAAACTTAATTTGGTTGTAATCGATTCAGCTTGAAAAAATAAACTATACAGTCCTTTACACCAAAACGGAAGCATAAAAATTAAAAAAAGTATGGTAATTTTTCTATATATTTTTTATTTCCTTTGTCCTTAAAAGTAGTGACTTGTCCCTTACGTCAATTGCCATTTTAACCATCGATATTTGCGCCAGATAACATTGCCCGCCATTAAAATCGATAAAATCAGGGTTTAAATTAAAGGTCTTATTTTTCAACATGAATGGAGGCACATGACCATATAGCTTCAGCAAAGATTACAAAAAACAAAGGTCTTATAGAAAAAAAACGAAAATAATGTTTTTTTTTTATAAAATTCGAGCAACGTTGGCGTATTTAACATTTGTTCTACAAGCTAAAAACGGAGATTACAAACGGTGACTTCTCGTATACCGTCTTTGTTTTTCCTGGTAAAAAGTTAGTCACTTACTCGTTCAAAGCAATTTCCAGTTGCTTGGATGGTTTTAATAGTTTATTATTTTACTGCTAAACTTCACCTTTCTCATTGAACGCACCTATAGAAGAAATATATGTAGAAGAAAATAAAATAGTCTCTCGTAATAATTTTAGCCGCTTCTGTCATAATTATTATTATGCAGACCACCGCATGCAATACAGCCGTACATCTTAGCGTGTTAATATTGTCTATGTTTTCTTAATGATTTAAATAGGTATTCAATTTTAAAACTCCGTGTTAAGTAATATCCATTAAACATTTTAAATATGTAAAAACATATTTCAATTGTTTTTGAAACAGTTCTAAAGATATTTATTATAAAAACTGGAATAGGTAGGTACCTACTAACGGCCGAAACTTATATTCAAACCGCGGATGGATATGGCTTACTTCGGGTTAAAATTTGACATTGGACCATACAAAATGTTTCATCCGAAGTAAGCATAAGTACTTATCTGTCCGCGGTATGAATATAGGGTTCGGCCATAATTGTTTACCAAACGCCATCCATACTTATCCATACCAATATTATACATGTGAAAGTTATCACGGTGGTTTCAAGGGGAAGCCGCTGAACCGATATAGACCGCTTGAACTCCGAGGAAGGACATAGGGTACTTTTTACTGCGAGTGGCGATAAACGACTACCATGCGGACGGAGTCGCGGGCAACAGCTAGTTAATGGTATATCCGTAGTGTGCGATACAATGGTAGGTAACCAATAAAAAAGTCAAGAACATTGATTTAAACAACTAGATAGAACTAGAACTCGAGGTGCGAACAAAACTGTCGCAATGTTTGGCCAAGCATACAAAAGTGCCATCTCTCAGATTTCTGACAGACTACCACGCACAAAATAGACATACAGCGTCACAAAATAAAAAAAACATTATTTGGCATTTCGAATTTTAAATAATTGACGACCTCGCGGGTTCAGTATCCGCTCGTGCCTGAGACTCATTCTGCTACCGTTTACACTATCAACATCGGCATGGTCCGAGAGTAGAATAATAATTGCAAAGTGGTCGTCGTCAGTTACCTACTTACTTTTATTTACACTCATATCATAAGTCCTCTATTATGCGTTCAAAACCCCGTAGGCAATGACCAGCATTACCTGTGGTAGTAGGTGACAGCGATGACAGCTGTTAATTTTGGAAGATGTTCCAAATTTAGATCTCATTGCATTAATTATCTTACAATATTCAATAACTTAATTTCAAAATTACGTTACAGCTGTCATCGCTGTCACCTTCTACCACAGGTAAGGTAATCCCGGTCATTTGCCTTTCGTCTTCTGAACCCATCTTAGAGTACTTATAATATGTGTGTAGATAAAGTATTGTACGAGACTCTGCGTAATTAGCATTACGCAACCGTCACGTAAACTACTATTAGCAGATGCAGCTGTCGTGATCCCGCCTACATGTTAGAGTATAGGTCCCCAACCCTAAGCCAGCTTCAGGAATCTTCTTAAAACTACTAGTCAGTACTAGTCTTATTAATTTCTACACCAATATTATAAAGAGAAAATATTTATGTTTTTGTATGTTTGTAATGAAAAAACGACTGGACCAAATTCAAAAATTCTTTCACGATAAGAATGCTACATTATCGCTAAGTACCACAGGCTATGTTTTATTTTTCTGCGCGGACGGAGTCGCGGGCAACAGCTAGTATATTATGAGGAGGTAAAGATGTAGATTGTTAAGCTGCCTGAAACACTTAACGACTTAGAGCTTATTACAAACGGAAGATCGAATATTGTTTTCCTAATCCCGTTATTTTTCGGAGCTGGCAAATACACACTTCTTATGTTATGGATAATTGATCTCCAAATATTAAGTTACCGGGAGTTATTTGTTCGTCCGTGAACAATTATCTAATGGAAACAACATGATATATCTCAACTATGCCACGTCTCCTATTGTTATGTAGATTAATATGACCCTCGTCTACTCGCACCGCGATGGCAGATATACAAGCAGCTAAAGTTTTGGTATTGATTAATGAAACTGTAACTTAATTGACTTTGAAATTTAAAAACCAAGACTTCTGCAATTAAAAGAGAAAAAAAATATAAAAGATGTTTATTCAGTAAGTAGGACGCACGGGCACTTTTACACGTCAAAAATTAATCTCAAATATTAGTCAATTTACTAATATGTAGTTAGCTATGATTGATATCTTAACCGAACTTAATTTTGAGAATATACTAGACGTAAGATATAGAAACAAGCAACATAAACTCCGCGTGAAGGACTGGTCGCTTTGGTGGGTAAGAAGATCTCGTCGACGAACCTGCCTCGTTTAACGTGGATGTAAGTCCAAGATACTTTTAACATATGTCATGGCAATGGGTGTGTAATGATCGGTATAAAAACTTTTGATATATTTTCTCTAGAACAACATTTGATATAATTTAATAGTGCAAGTGCATTATATCCTTTAATCGTTATATCTCCCAATAATATATCAAAAGTTGTTATACCGACCGTTATGGCAATAACAGAGAATATTGAAACCTATAATTTATTGGTTACACAAAACGATGATGCGATCCTAGTGAAAAAGGGTTCAAGTCGACTTACTTAACTCAAGTACATGTACCTATTTACTAAAACAACATTATGTTGTTAGTAAATAGGGTTATGGTTATGGTGATGAACTCCTTTTTCCTCACTTAACCCGTGAATATCGGGCCATTGTGCGTAGGGGGTGGTAGCTAGTAATCTAGCCAGCCTAACTCTGACCAGAAGCGCAGGATCCTCCTGGTATCTCCGCAGGCTTCTCGGAGTGACCTCGGTGTCTTGAAGATTTCAGTCCGTTGAGCAGCTACCCCCACGCATTCCAGGATTACGTGGGGAGCTGTTTCGTCGGCCGACAGGCATCCCCTGCATAGGGGGCTGTCGGTCACACCTAGAACATATAAATGTTTGCTAAGCGAGCAATGTTCAGTAATGTTTCCTACAATTATTCGTAGGGCATGTCTATCTAGTGATAGGAGACGCTTTGTTAGTCGCGCGTCCGGGTGTGGCACCGTTTCCCTTGATTGTCTGCATGTACTGGTATTTGCCCATTGATTAGCATGTTGTGGGAGTGTTCTGTGACGCAACCATATCCTTAGCTTGTTAAAGGCTAACGGAAGCATTGGAGCGGGACCGACCGTTAGGCGGTCTGATCCTCTCCTGGCCAGCTGGTCGGCTGCGTCGTTACCTAGAGACCCACTGTGCCCCTTTATCCATTGTAGCGTGAGTTGGTTATTTAAACCTATCACTTCCAATGCTGAGTGGCACTCTAGTATGAGCCCGGATTATATTATTTTGTTGTCTAGGGCTCGTAATAGGTACTGCCGCGCTGTCGGAGACAATTCGTATCTTTGGTTTTTGATACCCCGCTTAGCTGCTGCCTAGGCAGCCTGTAGTATGGCAGTATATTCACATTGGTAGATGGAGCTGTATTCGCATAAGGCTGTTGATATGTTGATGTTAATTTCGGGTGAGTATACTCCTGCACCTGTTCCCTTATTTGTCTTTGATCCGTCCGTATAGATGCGTAGTTCATATACACTGGACTGGTCGATGGGTTCTTCATCAAGCTGGATGGTGTAGCTTTTGTTGAAGTTGTGTTGTTTGGGTACCTTATCATTTGGAGCGGCTATCAGAGGTTGGTATCTGATCGCATCCTGAAGGATTTCGGTATGAGTCCCGTTAGTTGCACCTCAGAGGTTGAGCGATTTTAATGTGATGGCTGCTGCCGCCGCCTCCTGTTGGATGGAAAGGTTTAGGGGCGGCAGTCCCAGCAGTATCTCCAGTGCCGCTGTGGGTGTAGTTTTCATGCAACCTGTTATAGCCACACAGGCTAGTATTTGAAATTGTTGCAGTTTATTTTTGGCTGTGGTCAGTTTGGTTCTGGGCCACCAGACCACAGCACCATAGGTGATAATGGGCCTGATCACTGCCGTGTATAGCCACATGGCAATTCTTGGGTGTATACCCCAGGTTTTGCCAAGTAACCTCAATGCCAGAATATGACACAGGCCTTTTCTAGTTTGTTATCTAAGTGTTTGTTCCATAGCAGTTTGTCACCCAGGATGACTCCTTGATATTTGACCTCTTTGGAGAGAGTCAAGGTTGTGCCTAGGAGTTTCGGTAAGCGTAGGTTATTTATAACCCGTTTCTTTGTGAACAATACTAGTTCAGTTTTTGATGGATATACTGACAGACCGTGTTCGGAGCACCATCGTTCGACGATTTTGAGAGCCCCAAACTCAAACTTGGGCTGCCTCAAACTTTCCTCTTATGAGGATAGCTACATCGTCTGCATAGCCTACAGTGTAGAAGCCTGCCTCGTTTAGTAATCGAATTAGGTCATCCACTACGAGGTCCCACAGGAGTCGTGAGACGACTCCACCCTGCGGACAACCCCTCGCTACAATGGCTCGTGTTTTACCGTAATTGTAATTGTTTTTTAAAGTAATTGACTGTTATCTGTACTGCCCTTTCTCTTAGCATGTTGTCGATCCATCCTGAGATACCTAGTTTGGTCGGCGCCATGACTAAGTAGGGCTTGGCTTATGCTGTTGAATTGCGTCTTATCAAAGGCCCCCTCGATGTCGATGAAGGTCGCAAGAGCTGATGATTGTGTTGATAATGCATTTTCTATAGGTGAAATGACACTGTGTAGCGCTGATTCTGTTGATTTACCTGAGCAATAGGTATGCTGTTGGTGGTGAAGAGGGTAATGCGCCAGAGATCCCGGTCACAGAATCGTTCCAGAGTTTTAAGTAGGAATAACGTAAGGCTTATTGGTCTATATGATTTAGGCCGCGTATAATCACTCTTACCTGGTTTGGGTATGAATACCCTTTAACTTCTCTCCATTTTGACGGGACATAGCGGTGCCAGATAGGGCTTCCATTCCGTAATTACGTAATTCCGCAATTCCGTAATTTCGGACCTTTTCTAATTACATTATTGTAAACCACAATTCCTAATATTCGGGAGTTCCCCTTAAAATATTTCTTTAGACGACTTGAACTCTATTGTTTATACAAAATTTATTTTCATTCGATACGAGTCGTGTTGTAGTAGGTATGCTAACGCGATCGCATTTTCAAAACCAAGAAATCAAATCTACAAGTAGATCGTTATCTTCATCTAGATGATTTATTTAAATAAAAGAGTTGACAACACCATTATTTGACATTGACGTTATCTTCGAATAAATTATTTTCAAATGATTTTATTTAAGATAATTAATATAATTATCTTGATAAGAAATTATTTAAATAACGCCCAACTCTGCTACTAGGGCATCCAAAATTACAATTACGTAACCAGTATCGAATTTATTTATTTAAAATACGTAATTAACTTAATACATAAATATAAATGTTATTATTTTGCTGTTGATTTTATAAATATTTGTATTATTGGTAATTTTATTTTGTTGAATTTGTGTCTTAATAATTTTCAATTTTTAATTTAAATAAATAATGACAGGCACCTGATTTTATTTCTTTAAAATAATATACCAGATAAATTACGTAATTACGTATTTTAAATAAATAAATTCGATACTGGTTACGTAATTGTAATTTTGGATGCCCTAGTAGCAGAGTTGGGCGTTATTGAAATAATTTCTTATCAAGATAATTATATTAATTATCTTAAATAAAATCATTTGAAAATAATTTATTCGAAGATAACGTCAATGTCAAATAATGGTGTTGTCAACTCTTTTATTTAAATAAATCATCTAGATGAAGATAACGAACCTCTTTTGTTATTGAAGTAAGCTTAGATAAATAAATTTATATAGAATTTCACGTCGGGTCAAACATTCATCACACTAAAATTGCTCGTAAAATCTTAAAGAAAATAATAATTAAATTTGAATTTGAATCCCCCCTCTTTACATGTACGTACATTAAATTTTGTAAAATTGAAAAAAGTTTTTTTATTGTATCTCAGCTAGTTAGTGCAAAATCGATATCTGGTGAGGTCCGCGACAACATCCGTTGACAGATTGAGAAAAAGTGGCCGGTATCTTGAACTTTTTAGTTATTCGACGGATTGCTTCCGTAATCGAGATCTGGGGATCTGCGTGATCTCCGACAAAGAATCCGTTAACAGAATAAAAAAAGTAGCCGCCATCTTCAACTTTTTTATTATTTGACTGATTGCTTCGAAAATCGATATCTGGGGATTTGTGTGGTCTCTAACAACGAATCTGTTGGCCTAAACGGTATATTTATTTCAAGGGTGTTTCGGGTTTCAAAGAAGTGGGACTACATAACAGCATAATTATGATCACTAAAAAGTAAAAATAAAATAAATTTTTAAATAAAAAACAAAAACCCGCCTCCAAAGAGCAAAAAAATAACTTCTTTTAAAATGATAGGTAATAGGTCAGTCCAACTGTAGTTACCGTCCTACAATATTTCTAACCAAACGCAGGTTTTTGAAAGCGGGTGTATGTACCTATCTTTATTTTCTTTCTTCTACGATATTTCTTCCGTTAATTTTCAATTTTGCTTTTGGTACTCCGTTTCCATGATAAGTAAATAAATAAATAAATAAAAAAAATAACTTCTTTTAAAATGGTAGGTCAGTCCAACTGCATTTGGCTTTTGGTTTAAAATATTGTGGGACGCCGACTTCAGTTGGACTGACCTACCATTTTAAAAGAAGTTATTTTTTGCATTTTTGAAAGCGGGTTTTTGTTTTTTAAACATTTATTTTATTTTATACTTTTTAGTGATCCTATTTATGCTGTTACGTAGCTCCACTTCTAAATATTAATGAGAAACTATAGAACATTTCAAGCTCGCCGCAGGCAACGCCGCGGGAATGTCATAGTCATATTTAAACCTAAATGTTCTTCGTCATAGTCGCTCAACTACCTTAATCGAAATATCTTGTCGCCACCCTTGAAATAGGTACCGTTAATGAGTTCCGGTGGCCATCTGTGGTCTTCATCATCAGTTCCACTTCACCATATAGTACTTTTCAAAAGCAAATGCTCGAGTTACAGTGAAAAATACCAAAATCGCTATAGGTGTGCATATAATATTTGAGGAGTTCTCTTGATTTCTCCAAGATCCCATCATCAGATCCTGACGAGTTGAAAATGGAACCAACTAGAAAGTATACCCATTCAAACAACGAAAAAATTTTTCAAATCCGTTCAGCGGTCTTCTAGTAATCGGGGAACATACATTAAAAAAAACCCCCGACGAATTGAGAACCTCCTCCTTTTTTTTAAAGTCGGTTAAAAATGAATTTACTAACACATAAAATTCATTAGGCAAGCACCACAATACAAATAAACTTATTTTCAAATCAGTTAGGACGAGAGGAAAGCCCTTGCCCAGCAATGGGACGCTTTGGGCTCGTGATAAAAGGTACCTATGTAATGAAGTGCGGGAAAGTGAGTATCAGGCTAAGAAACACTTTTTAGGGCCTTTGTACAACCTTTTGTGTTTTTGTATATTTTGTTGTTTAATATTTTTCCGTTTATACAGTAAATTGCCTTAAATTACATACAAAAAGTCAAATATCTAATTACTTCTATTATTATGCAAAACGCAAAAACACTGTCACGAATTTTCTAACCAGTCATAAAAACTCACCGACCCGACGCTTTCACTTGCCATAAAAATTATTGACGCAGCTTTTAGTGGATCTATATATGAGAGGTGGGGGCGTGCTCCCCGTTGCCATGCCGACCGGCGACCCTCGGAGGGGAAAAAACGTGTAAAAATTGTAGGAGCGAATGGACGGGGATTTTTTATGGCATCGTAGATTTTTTCGGCAGCGCCGCGACGCCGAGCGCGCCTCGGGCCTCGGGCCTCGCGCCTGTGTGCGGGGGCCGCGGATACAGCGTGATCACAATATTGCCTCTGGGTCAATATTCAGAAGTTTCAACCGCCGTCATGTCAACTACCAACTACCTAGTTTTGATGTGAAAACGTAGACCCGGGTTCCATTCACTAAAAAGAACAAGAGAGTTGTTATTTCTATCTGGAAGAATATCATCCCTCAATATAAATGCTAACTTATCTAGTTGGTATCCATGCATGTCCATTCCTAAATTCCTAAGGAAATACATATTATGAACACAAAATCACTGGTCTAACGTTTAATAGGTAAATTACGATGACGGTAACGATATTTACAAGAAGTAAACAAAATGGCAACATTAAGCGTGTTCGAATTTACAGATGTGTTTATTGATTGATTCATTTTAAGATTATTAATATCTACGTTTCTAATAGTAACTGACTAATGCCCGGTTCCTATATTCAAGAAACGAATCGTTTTCCTTACGTCTCGTTAAAATTTGACATTTGCTACGTACAAAATGTTTCAAATTTTAACGAGACGTAAGGAAAACCATTAGTTTCTTTAATATAGGAACCGGGCATTAGAAGCTTAAGTAATCGGTACGGTAATTAGAAACATAATGTTTTTGATGGCCGTGATAATAATAAAGCAACACATACCTATATTGCGTACAAGTAAAAACGAGCAGCAAGTATTTTGAAATCTTTATTTTACGTATTCAACCGATACAAAGTACGCATACTGTAAAAACGAACATACGCGAAGTCAGGAAGTGGATATAGGCATGGATTTAGCGTTTCCAGATAGGTATTCATAACGTTGTTAAAGGTTATTTTATATTTTATTGTGTTGTTTTTAAACTATCGCGGATGTATTTATCCACTAAGGATAATCCCGCGAGTTATCTCGTGATCATGACGATTGTAACATCTTCCAAACGCGGAGAACTTGCTTATTAGTCATTAGTCGTTTCTATGACTATTACGGAGTCACGAAAGGAGTTCATAGATACGCATAATGTAGTAGGTACAGTCGAGTTCATAAATATGTGTACACTTTAGTACCTTTTCACTTTAATCGCTGTGACAATTCATATATGGCAGTTTAAACATGACATTAAATAGACATCGTACTTAAGTGTATACATATGTATGAACTCGACTGTACCTACTTTTAAGCTAATAGTTTCACCTTACTTTGTGTTTCCAAGCAACACTAACTATTCTATGTAAGTATACATATAAAACTCTTCCGTGACTGAGTGCCTTACTGACTGGCAGCCAACCCGCTCGACCCAGGGACTCCAGTTCAGAGGCACTATCGGTAATACAATAAGCCGATGCCTGTTGATAAGATAAAGATACTCCGTTTATTTTTAAGGCAGCCTTGTCACTTAATTTACTGATTATATTGTATCGCAGCGTAAGATGAATTCTCTACACCATGTGTAACGTCCGAAATTCTCCGAGGAGTGCTAAATCGGAGCAAACATGTGTGAGTGTTGAGTGCGGAGGCTGCAAATATTATAAGTATGGATTTTATAGACGTCCCGTTCTAACAGTACCTATCCCTTTTTAACCTTCGCGGGAAAAAATATCCTCCGAGGGAATCTAAAATTATGGGGAGGAGAGGGAAAGTTTCGTATTCGTATATGAGAAGGAATACGGAGTCATTTGGCGTCATTACTCATGTCGTATTCTTTTGATGATGTTTACGGTGCAAGAACAACTTGGATGTCTGCTAAGCTCTGTCAGGGGCCAAAAATGTAATTGTTTTTTTATGCTTACTTTTATAATCGGGTTAATACTTAAGTACAAAACCTTGAAATATTGGGCAAAATACATCGCAAGAAACAAAACTACAAAAAGATAAATAAATGTTGTCCTTTAGAGTCTAAATTACAATTATACTTTCTGTGGTGTCTTGCAGTACCAATTGAGGTAATTTACGTACAATAAGCCCGCACAACCTAGCCAACGGAGTTAATCGACCAAATTTGGGGTGCGTTCCTAAGCAGAAATACTTAATTATAGCAAATTTTAATTTTGGTCTTTACACGTCAAGTAACGGAAAGCTCTTAGTTTCAGTCTCAAATTAAAAGTAGGTAATAGAGTTAAAAAACAACGGAAATAATTCATATAAGTAGTTGTATATTGTTTAAGTTTAATCTTCAAGGTGTAATGTAAGTACCTATAAGTACCTACCTGTTTAGTAAGCCGCGGGTCACGAGGAAGGGAAAGGATTTGAAATATCACTATGCTCAGATCGTCTTCGAGCACTTTTAGTATGTTCATCAGAATTCTATAACAAACGCACTATGCTCCAAGTGATAATGGCAAAACAAATCCAATTACTCTCGATTTCCCAGTAGGTATAGATATTATAAGAGTATCTATGTACATACTACTTGTTAAAATAATTCACAAGTTCAAACAATCTTGGGCTTCGGATAAAGGGTTGCGATCCAAAGAGATCCTGGTGCTGTGTGCGTTTGCCCCGCGCTAGCCGTTTACGGGGCACCCGACGTCGCGGCGCGCCCCGCCGCCGTCGGCCTTTTATATCGGCGACATAACGTTCACCACTGACAGGGCTAAGTGTGGAGGTGATAGACCCATACGCGTCTGGTTGAACGTCCTGATATAGTACCATTGCGGGGTTAGTAACCAAACAAGTAAAGACAAATGAAATTACCAAGTATTATACAGGTATGGTAATCAACAACGACAACATATCACTGTTAGTAGAAACTTCTTAATCACCTTTTATTTTATATGGAATAAAAAGGTAGGTAGATGGTCTAAAAAAGAAACTGAGAGGAGAGGAGTAGGTAGTTATGTACAAATGTATAAGTACTCGCGTAGGTATACACATGTAAAAAAAATATTTATTTTCAAATCTACTAATTTAATGTCTTATGTAAGTAGATAAATATTGATTAAATCTATTAAGTACATTCTACCTTATGAAGGCGTGATAAAAGGTACATTAATTGACTGATAGCTAATATTTTTTCATCTAAGCCCCTCAAACAACACAGTGGTGCGTAAAATTCTGTTTTGTTGCGAGCGTGAGATGAAGCAACTTTTTACATACATACATACCTACATAATCTCACGCCTTCGTTCCCAGAGTGGGGTAGGCAGAGCTACAGAATTACAAACATCTCTAAAAACTTGTTGATAATTCTATAACCACAATTTGCACAAATAGGCTAAGATGTTTACCAGCGTATTAGTGACAGGTTGCAAGCCCATCGCCTAACAGTACTACAAGCCTTTATTCCCTTAGTCGTCTCTTACGACATCCACGGGAAGACATGGAGTGGCACTATTCTAACTCGGCAACCACACGAGGCCAACTTTTTAATTATTATTATTTTAATGCCGAGAACAGTGCTGGGACTGCTCGCTACATTTGAAAGATTTGAACTTCACTTTATTCTGTCACTTTCACGTCGATACGAATAAAGCGAGAGATACTTACCTAGAAACCAGTTGATTCGAAGTTCTATTTTCAAATTCGAAACAAACATTAAAACGTTCGGGTACACTGCAAATCATCTATTAATGTTCTAAGACTTACTCCGAGATTAGTCTATACAAATTCGGCGTTTAATCTAGGTATAAGACCTAGGATTCCAGTTTGGTAAAATGCGGCCTAAATGTGACTTTTATCTCTTTTTCTAAATAATATATTTTTTTGTAATAAGATAAAAGAGAATCTTGAAGAAAAAAATACGAACTTTATCATATAACATATACATAATCATTTATGGTTTTAACAATATTTATTTTTGTGACAGAATATCGCGGATGTATCTTTATAGAAACCGGGCAAGAGCATGTCGGACCATGCTCTGTGTAGGGTACCTACCGATGCCGTCACAAGATATAAACACCAAAAATCTTGGTAACTAAGTAAGTAACTTACGAAAATTCGGACAACAGAAACAGCGGTAAAACGTTTTTTGGAATTGTGGTAGGTCACCATATGTATGTTATATGTCTACTGTTACTGTAATTCGTCGCATCGGCACACACATTGTCGCTAGTTTAAACTAATTGCGAGTTACTTGCTTACGAGTATGTAATGAAAATGGATAAGTACAAACTTACGTTTTGTATGTTGTGGATTTTAATTACTCATGTACTCGTAGGTACCTTATGTTTTTATTCCACGTTATCCTCATTATTGGAATTAATGGAACAGGCCGCACGAAGGAACCTAAATACCTAAAACTAACTGTTAATACCATCGAAAACCGTTCAAACCAATTACCTACTGTCTGTCAACTTGCGGAATACAAAGACGAACATGCCCTTTGTTATTCGCGCGAGCAACATTTAATTATTATTGAGAACTATATCGCATTATGCCCTTCTAATACGAAAACAGATCGAAGTTTATTGCAGTATCATAATGATAAGTGTGCCAGAATAGACGGGACGCCGCCGCGAGAAATACTCATCCACTTTTCAAAAAACTACAGGGACCTCAGAGGGCTCAGACAAGATGCACTACACTAACTAACGTTTCTATTCGATTCGTTTTTAAACCAATCGCGTCACTGGTAGACCACGTGACTTTTCGTATCACGTCATCTTCCAGTGACGCGATTGGTTTAAAAACGAATCGAATAGAAACGTTAGTTAGCGTAGTGCATCTTGTCTGATCCCTCAGCTTTACACTGGAGATTGCTGAATGAATGATTTGCGAAATGCGGCCACGCTTTTGGCTGATTTAGGACTATGTAGGAGCCGACCTCACTACATTATAACGCCGCGGCGGATGGAAGTCGAATACGGCCGCGGAAGGATATATTATAGAGGTTTCGATCCAAAATAAATCTAAAATCTGTGAGCGTATAGTAGAGACCCTAAACTTGAACTTACTTTTAATTTGCAAAACTGCAATATTTTAACAATTTTTTTTGTTATTGTCTACATATTTTACAAATATACTTACGTGTGGTTTAATTTTTACGCTTTAGTTGCATGTGTCCCACGAGACCGAAGTTATTTGCATCTTGTGTCTTTGAAATCCCTCTCTACACTTAGGATGCTAATGTAGAATCACTCACTACTACGCCCGCAATTCAATTATGGAATCCTTCGCTTACTCGAGATTCAAAATCAACACTCGCAGAAAAAACCTAAGGTCTGTTCATTCTTGCTTGTCTTAGTATATAGTAAACAACTTTGTAACCTCAAAATGAACCCTTTTTGGCTAAAGCAGCTCTTTTATCGTAAATAAAGTAAACTGAATAAACATTTTGGACATCATTTGGCCAATGTATTGTCTGTGATTGCTTTATTTTGTTTAAAATAGCTGTTTTAGCCAAAAAAGGTTCATTTTGAGGTTAGACAGTTGTTTACTATATAAGACAAGTAAGAATGAACAGACCTTACTTTGGTCTCTTGTTGCACAAATAACTACCTATTGTTTTAAATTACCGAGAAGCCTACCCACGGGTACAAGCAGGGGCAACTAAATGTAACGATCAAGACGAGTAACTATAAGTATAGTTACTCAAATAAATAACTATTCCCCAATCCTTTTCCCTGTGAAGTGTGACAAAAAAACTTAGGGGAGGTGGAGAAGAATGGAGCACATTTATTAAATCGTCAGCGAAAGAGGGAAAGGGTTGGGGAGCACCCGCCCCGCCCGGCGCCCGCGCCCCTGTCAAACAGACATGTTTTATTCATTCATGATGCCTTGAACCAGAACCAAACCTGTGTAGGTATCGCTGATTCAGAACAAATATTTTGTTATTTGCTCTTACTCATAATAATATATCGAATCAAATTCATCTTAGAACTCCTGTTCGGTTCCTTTTTCTTATCTACGTAATATAGTTCTTATACGCGTACACACATCAAAAATGTCTACGGATCAAAAATACCAGTAACCCCACATTATGTTGCTATTTTTCAGGGCTCAAAATGCATTTAGTGGCAATAAATTGGTCTAAGGGTATACAATCTATTAGCAAAACGGGCACCTTTTTAGATATCACTACTTTTGGTGGCTCTTATGAACTTGGCCTTTTTTTACATTTATGTTTTGGTGGGATAGTATGAAACTCAAAATGCACGAATGTTTAATCTCCCATCCCATATTATATCGAAATTTCCCATGATAACCAAATTTTTTCGTAAATCCGAATGTAAGTGCTTACCTCTACTCCAGATACTTTTATTTGCAGTCCTAGTAGATGACACCTTAGTGTAAATAAGGAGGAAAACCTTAAAACATCTGTTTCACGGTAAGCCGGGCTTCGAAATTAAATTAGCGAATAATATCGGGTAGGTACTACATTCTGATTTCTGATAACTTTTTTTATTGTAAACCAATTTCGTTTTTGTACATATACCTAATAAAATAAGTATACTTCGCATTCCGAACAAAATACGAAATTATACTGAACCCTATAAAAGGGACAAAAAGGTGACTGACTAAACATTAGGACTTGGAATTGAACTGGAAGTCCCAATGTTCGCCGGCCCGGAATTTGAGGCCTAATAGGATGACCTCTCTTTCATCAAAATCACATTAAACAAAATTCGAAATTTTTATCAAAGGAATTTCCCGTATATTTTGCCATCCATGTATTAATTATAAAATATATGTACGACTTACCGTAAAAGTACCTTAAATGCTTAAATGAGTGGCCACACTAGCAGAGATTAAGAAAACCGCTAGAAATGAACTAAGGTTAAAAATGATGTACAGTGGACAACTGTTAAAAACTAACCTTTTATTTTACAGGGATTTAAAAATAAAGTACTTACGCGTCCATGTTATCATTTACAGCCACGAATACTCAAGACCATGGTGCCGCTTGTAGTTATACTGTAAAATTATTCCTGAGGGCGTAGCCAAGATGCAAACGCTGCTGACGTTTGCCTATATGAATATTTTGGTATTGTTGATCAAAACTGAACACACCTGTACATTAAGTAGGTGTCCGCTCTCATGATAGATTTTTAGTTATAGAACCTGGAGCCGAGATTCTAGGCGGTAAAACCGTATCGTCTTTGATCTGTTATCGTATTGTCAAGGTTTTGATAGCTCTTATTTACTTGACAGTAATGGCGGCAGAGTTAAAAACAATGCCACAATTACAGGTCAAAGACGATATGGTTTTTACCGCCTAGAATAGAGGCCCTCTATTCTACTGGGTAAAACCAGATACCTTTGGCATGTTATCGTACAAATAGTTTGTAGCTCGGCCGCCATTAGTAGATAAGATCTACCGTAACGTTGACAATGCTATACTTAGCATGTCAAAGGCAAAATGTTCTTACCCAGTAGAATAGTGTTGCGTCGTATGTCGTATGTACTTCGCCTTGCCCGTGGTGTTGATAGGTGCACTTGGCGCGGCACTATCCTGCGCCTCTATTCTAGGCGGTAAAAGCGATATC
Source organism: Acleris literana (assembly GCA_946894065.1). Classification (NCBI taxonomy): domain Eukaryota; kingdom Metazoa; phylum Arthropoda; class Insecta; order Lepidoptera; family Tortricidae; genus Acleris; species Acleris literana. The sequence continues at coordinate 39,963,596 of OX335668.1, read as the reverse complement.
GTAGTTTGCCTGTTATGGTATTGTTATGACGTCAGCCGCCATTACTGTCAAGAAAATAAGAGCTATCAAAACGTTGACAATAAGATAACAGATCGAATGCGATATTGTTTTTACCGTGTTGAATAGAGGCGCTGCTTGTTAGTATTTAAATATAATATACAGGGTGTTAGGTAATGAGTGGATAACCCTAGAATTATGGATAGAGTGCACTTAGGACGTTATGAACAAACTAAAATAGGTTAAGTAAAAGTCGCACGGTTTTCGAGATATTTGGACTTTTAGGTTTTTTCGAAAATTAACACCCTTGTTCAATGTTTTGATCATAGCACCTATTTATACACCCATACAAAGCAATTTTTTTTTAAATTTGTTTTCCTCATTATTCTTGAATACTTATATTATCAGATAGGCATCACCATTAATGTGATACTACAACGGATAAAAAAAAAACGCAAACTGAATTTTTGCGTTTTCAATCGTACATGGATCGAACTTTAGAAAAAAATACATTACCGTCTAGTTGCCCATAAGCTTAAAAACATGCCAATTTATTGACAGTTTAAAAATAGTAATTACCTTTAGAATTTAAATCCAAATGCCAAAAAAATAAAAAAAATACACGCCCACCCACACTTTTCCTGATTTACTTTACGTATCCAGGGCGTAGAATTCAAAACTTTTTGTTGCAAAAGTAACATTACTGTCCACTAATTTAAATGCCATTTATTCCAAATTTAAAAAATAAGCCGACTGCTCGTTGTTTTTTTTCTAATTCGATTTTGAATTTCGCTATTATTGCGTAATGATTGGTGAATTGTGTGTATAGGTTGTTGTGTTGATTTTTTTTGTTTAACAATATTCGAACACAATACACACCGATAGAATATGCTCAAATGCATTACACTTATGGTGAGTGCCAAGGCAACGCTAGTGCTGCTGAAATTGTGTACGCTGAACGCTACCCAAACTTATGGGCAACTAGACGGTAGTGTATTTTTTTTCACCATGGGAGCTGACAGTTCGATCAATGTACGATTGAAAACGCAAAAATTAAGTTTGCGATTTTTTTTTTCAATCCATTGTAGTATCACATTAATGGTGATGCCTATCTGATAACATAAGTATTCAAGAATATTGAGAAAAAATAAAATTTGAAAAAAATTGGCTTAGAATGGTGCTATGATCAAAACATTGAACAAGGGTGTTCATTTTCGAAAAAAACCTAAAAGTCCAAATATGTCGAAATCCGTTTGACTTTTACTTAACCTATTTTAGCTTTTTCATAACGTCCTAAGTGCCCTCTATCCGTAATTCAAGGATTATCCACACATTACCTAACACCCTGTATATATTATACTAAAATATTAAATGACGCGCTTGTTTTAATGAGTTTTAACTGTTTATAACAAGTAATAAAATTATATGTAGGTACATAGGTATATATACACATGCATACATGCATACATGCATACATGTATAAAATATTTCAAATTAGTATGAAACCGATAGTTTTTTTTTCCTTACAAAATAAAAGCTACGTTTTTAACAGCGATTAATAATTTATATAATTTTAAACATTGGCTTAGGTTTAGGCGAACCTAAGTAGGTAAACCTAAGCGTAACTAACTATAAACATGGCTAAGAACTCTTTGATTGGTTGTCTAACTTGATAAGTCCTATTTGTAGGCAATCTTAAGGAAAAACCAAAACGTTCTTAATTTTGTGGCAATCACTTATGTTATGTGTATACGACATAGCAAGCATTAGTTTATAACAATCAAAAATCTAGTTCCTTTACAATTCGTTAAGTTAAACAGCTAATTTAAACACTTCCTTGCTTTGTATGACTATTGCTAATGTCTAACTATCTACCCAACTTTAATGAGTTTGTATAGTATACAGGTGACTCCTAAGTGGTGAACAAAAATCATAGTTTCTAACGCAGCATTTCAAGGCAAGTTCAGTGCATTAGGTCTAAAAGCAAACAATTAACTGTAATGGCATTAACGTTAATTAATTTCATTTAGTAAAAAAATAGCAACCGTGTGGTCACCCTATTCTACATGACAAGTACTCAAAATACAGTCAGCTGTAGATAAACGTGACCCTCCCTGCGTAGAAGCTTAGTATGCAGGTGGCTCACATTCCTCTGCAGCTAACTGTACTTTTAATGATTCATGTAGATTTTACTTAATTTTATCGATGGAGTACCCACTTAGGCTATTGAAATAGGGTGACCACGAAATCAGGTAAATGAAAACTAATTATTGATTTTATTATAACAAAAAAAAAAGATTTTTACATATCGTTAAGTAAAAGTGTTTAAACTAAAGCTACAGAATTAGAAAAAAAAAACTGTTCACGACTTAAGAGTCACCCTGTATATACCTAGTCACATTTAACCAACACATTGGTAAACAGAAATGCGGTTCGCGCCCCCTAAACCTGTGTGAACTAAAACGCACACACGAGCGGGTTCGCTACACAGTGACAGCCGTCGAGGGGCATTTTTGAGCCATTTTTAATTTATCTGCCCCGGCCATTATTTTTGCAAGGGGGTCAAGATTACAATGCAACTTTAGCTATTTAAGTGTGTGTTTGCCGAGTGCATTTTATTGCTAACAACGGGTCGCCTAAAGCGACATTCTGCATTTTTTACATAAAAGCGTCCAACTTATTGTTAAGGGAAAATGCACCATTTTCTGTGACAATGAGATCAATATAGGTTGTAATCTCATACCGTTATTTAGATTTTTAATAATTCTCAAACAGTAATACGTCTCTCCTAAATAATCAGGTTTTTTTACATAAATGTCGCTTAACCGACAAGACATCCACAGACAGACCCCGGAGGGCCCTAGGAACAACGCATGTTGCTTATACTTATAGGAGCCAATCACTCAGGTGACGTTTTTAGGGTTCCGTAGTCAAACTAAGAACCCTTATAGTTTCGCCATGTCCGTCCGTCCGTCCGTCCGTCCGTAACCTAGCTCAGACACTCTTAGTACTAGAAAGCTGTAATTTGGAATGAAAATACATAGGTATTTTTAGTGTACCTCCCCTACAGGTAAGGTGATGAAATCTCATAGTTTGGGGTGTCGTTGGATAGGTCCTTCAATAAATATTGCGGGATTGTGAAAACAATTTTTCGATTAAGGTATCCGTTTATGAAATATTAAGCTTTAAAGCGCTAATTTTTGTTAGAGCCAAGTGTCGTCGTCCCCAATACAGCCATAACTACAAATACAAAAAATCTGAAAAATATCTTAAATAAGAACACATATAATGAATTTAATAGGAAAACTATCACGACTTAGTAGACTTAATTAGTTCTTGAGTTACAAACGGTTTAAATGTTTATACCTACCGAAAACTTATTTGCGGTGTTGGTAAACTGACCGCGACCTATGTCGATATATGGGGATAACAGTTTTCCAACGGCAAAGTTTAGTTTGTCGCGAGGTCAAAAAAAAGCTACAAATGGTGTTAAAAGCATGAAAAACGGAACGATTGATCTTTAGGCCACACGCATCAATTTGACCCGGAGCACGAAAAAAACAACAAAGGAGAGGAGCTGTGACGTTATCTTTTCTTAATATGGGAAAAAAAATATGTTCTGAAATCTATCGTGTGTGGTAAATATCTAATGAAAGGGCTTACTAAGCCGATTCTTAAATTATATCACATCATTATATTTCAGTCACTTCTTTTAAATTAAAATAAAAATCATTTTCAAAACATACATAGGAAGTTTGACATTTGAAAATATAAATATTTGGGCTCCTCCAGATATGCAATACAGTTGAATCATTATTTGTAATATATACCTAAAATTATATGTAATACCTAGCCCAAGAAAGCAATTTTGAAAATATTTACATTTAGTATTTTTTTATTATTTTTTAATATTACAAAATGTGATAAAATCTCGATTAGTTGAAACATGTCTAAAAAGTTTAATTTTAGACACTGAGGATGATAAATACTAATGCGACAGGAGTTTTCAATCATATTTATATTATTTATTAATATTAACTTTTTTATTTTTATAAATATTGCAATATATATAAAAAGACCTTTCATTAGATACAACATACGACAGGTTTCAGAACAAAACAAATATTTTCCATACAAAAAAAGATGACGTCATAACTCCTCTCCTTTTTTGTTTTTTTTTCCTGCTACGGGTCAAATTGATTCGTATGGCCTCAAGATCAATCGTTCCGATTTTAATGGTTTTAACGCCACTTGCAGCTTTTTACTGAATTTCGCGGTGTACCGCTAGCACTAGATCTAGAACATCATTTAGGAAAAAAATTCTAAATTGGAACTAGATCAATATATTATATTATATGAGAGGAATGTATTTATTCAGTCATTTATATTGTTATTCTATTCAGATTAGATCCAGATGTTTGACATAGAATACAATATTTTTTATGACTGCCTTCAGGATAGCAGTTAAGCAATGGGGATTCAATTCGTAGAAAATAATTTAAAATTGTCGATAAATTTAGGCGATTACGGCTGCGCAGCGAAGCGCTCGCAAATTGGCGCTAAGCCTGCAGGGGTCACGGACAAAGGCCGGTCACACATATTGACACCCGGACAATGGCTAGGGGTCACTTTTATTTGTTGCAGAAACTTAATTTATAATCTTTTCACACACGCCATTAAGAAGATTACTAAACCTACCCTTTTCCCTGATAACAATCGAACATTGTTACATTTTTGCCAAAAATAAAATAAAATGTAACCGTATATGTGCCCTCGCTATTGTTCATTACCAGTTGCTTTCGATTTTGACACATTTTTAAATGTCAAACTTCCTATGTATGAGTTTATATTTATGATGGAAGCGGAGACAGATTATTCGCAATCGGAATGTGTTAAGACGGGAAGATGTTTAGGTTACGGGTCAATCCCTTGTGTGCTGGGTTATGAATGGCGCAGCGGGCTGGCGGCGCGCTCGCGCTTCAGGCGCGGAGGTTAACGGTCGCCTGCCCTCGCTGCCGACGTGCCCTTCTCAAATCTATACCTACGCGCTTACTTTACAATGCACTATTTACTGTCACCAGTTGTTACCATTCATGGATTCTGACGTTATGATATACTTCCACTGTCAATCTCTATAGTAGGAGATCCGAATAGGAGACGACATGCACCGGGCTGTTCATTCGATAAAAAGTAATTTATACCAAATTTAATATTTTAGTCCAGTACCTATATAATTAATTAAAAATTTAAAAATTAACTTGTTTTAAAAAATTGCAATAGCTTATTTAATCTAACAAATTACATACCAATCGAAAGTATGAAGCCTATAGAATATGCAAACGATAGGTTGACTATTTTTTTCCCGTCAAACTATTGGGTAGGCGGGTGTAAACAGGTAAGTCGGTACTAATAATTTGCACCAAACCTAACGTTTGCATATTCTATAGACTTCATACTTTCGATTAGTATGTAATTTGCCTATTAAACAAACATTTGCAATTTAAAAAAAAGTTTATTTTTAATATTTTTTGTTAATGATATACGTACTGGACTGAATTTTTTCAGCCTACCTATTCGCCACATATTATTTAGCGTATTTGATATAAAATACTTTTCATCGAATAAACAGCCCGGTGCAAATCGTCTCCTATTCGGATCTTAGACCACTACATAGTATAAAACAAAGTCGCTTCCCGCTGTCTGTCTGTGCCTATGTATGCTTAGATCTTTAAAACTACGCAACGGATTTTGATGCGGTTTATTTTAATCGATAGAATGATTCAAGAGAAAGATTTTTATGTATAATAAATTCTGGATTAAGTACGGGTTTTTCAGAAAACTCATATAAACCAAAGCGAAGCGAGGGCGGGTCACTAGTAAATCATAAGAATGTCCGCTCGTGGACATTTAAATTAGTAATTAGTAGCAGTTGCTTTTTGCAATTACTGCTCATTTCTTCACGTTTATCTCATCTTTTTTAATTAAAAGTCTGTACTAGTGACACCTTTGCATACTGTTCTCGGTGTCTGTTAAGAGGCCGTATACGACATTTTGCCGGTGTCGCTTATTTTTGTGAATTTACAGTTAAAATACTGCTTTTCTATAAGTTTTAATGCTCAACATTAAATGTCATTTTAGTTATGATCGAATAAATGAGCTAGGAATAAATGAGCCACTTCTTTATTTTTATCGAGTATTATAATGCGAGATTTAGGTTGTTTTAAAACATTATTTATTGCCAATTCTTTTGAACTTTTTGGATTTTTTTAGGTAATGGATTGATTTTGAACTAAAGTTTATTTCTGATGTTTTAATTTTATGAACGAGAGTTCTGAGTAGCCGAAATCAAAAATAATTTTTGCCCGATTTCTATAAAAAAATACCAGGTTTATTATTATTTTTTCTCGAAAAATTTATATGAAAGTGGTAAAAAGTTATTCATACCGTTAAGACGTCAAAAAAATTCATGAATATGTGACATTCTAAACCTCTTCCAGCAAAATTCACATAACAGTCGCCGGTGTCAGGTCGATTAATCAAAATAAAATGATAATAACAAAAAAGAAGCTCATACATTCGTTAAAATTATAAATTATCTTTCGTGTTGTGCATTAAAACTTGTAGAAATACAGTATTTCAACTGTAAAATCACGTCTGTAAAATCACGTAAATCAGCGAAATCGACAAAATTTCGTTTACGGCCTCTTAAGAATCTACTAGCATTTTTTTTACAACATTGCACACTTTTTTATAAACGCTAATAACTTTGGAATTGTTGACTTTATTGTCAGGTGCTTTAAAATCTATAACATAGAATAACTACAATCTCATTACCTATATACAATTATAACTCCTTTTTGACGTAGGATTCTCCACCTAACTTTAGTGGGCAAAGTTGTGAATCGATTTTGTGACTCCTTCATAGAAAAATGAAAATGAATTAGGGTTGTCAACCTTAAGAAAGGTTATGTGTTTAAACCTGTATAAATGAAAAAAGTCTAATTTTAGCTGTAGGCACATAATAAGTAATAGTACAAGTACAGAAGTTGCACTCCCGTGCAAAAACGCTGTTTAGGCATAAGAAACGTGCCTACCCTATGCCTCTCTTACTGTCGTATAACCTGTATTCATTCGCACGCGGCACGTGTATTGCTAGGGTTGTCACAAGCCTAGAATAAATCAATTTGGTGTTTTAGCTCACCAGATGTCGATCGCTCGCTTGCGGCGGTCGTATCGACGTGTTTTTAACCGACTTCGTGTTTAATATAATAACAGTAAACCCGTTTATACTAAATAGTGCAATTTCATAATAAGTAGGTACTTAACTAAGCAACGTGAAAAAAGAATGGGTGTGTAATGTTTAGCATAAAAACGAATTGAATAATCATTTTACATAAAACGCATTGCATAATTTCAATCTGCATAATAAACCATCGACATAATATATCGAAATGCATAATTTCAAAAACTATAATGTTTATTAATTTAAAAAAGTAAATATTTCCAACTGCTTTCATTACCTACTATTAATGTGGTCACAGTTCTAACCTTACCTAACCTAGTTAGAATAAATTTACTTAAAATGCATAATAACTAGAAAATGATAGTTATGCTAAATGACTGTTATGTTATTTGATCGTATGCCAGTTAAAATTATACAAATGGTTTTTTTGCTAAACGTTCATTATGCTTTTTGTGGTTTGTGAAAATGAAATTATGCAAAAAGTTTGTATACTGATTGAAACGCACCCAAAAATAATATTTTACGTCCTTTTGTTTATTAAAACAACCATTTACACAACAGTAGGTACATGTAACCGGCTTTTCGGAGTGCGTTTCATTTCATCGTGTGTTTTACTATCAATCAACACCACATAACAAGTAAATAATAAAAAGTTTAAGGTTATTCACAAAACTAACTTCACTACGTAATTACAGCACGCCCCGAGATCGATCGTTCAAGACGGCGGCAAGCAAATCGCGGCGCACGCGTGCTCGCTCGCTTGGTGCCGGCCCCGGACTGATATCCATTCTCAGAATGGACGAGCGGGAAGGTTACTAAGGCGGCGCGACACGCCCAGTACAATCCCTCTGCTGTAGGTATCTATTACAATAAAAATAATAGGCTCATTAAGAATCAGATTTTTATTAATTGAAAACATATAATCAAATTATCTCAGATGTATTCAAGATATTAAAAACAATACTTTAACAGTACTCTGTTTTTAAAAATAAACTAAAAAAGTGGCGTTCCGTGTACCATAATCAAACAAATGACATTCTAAAACAAACAATAGTGTGATGGTGAAAGATAAACAAAAATAAAATTAATAATCAACAAAACCCTCTTTAATGACAACCCTAACAATGGTAATAATGTACTGGGCAAAGTTGCGAGCAGTACTCCCGGAATACACATATAACATTGCCCACTGTTATAACTCAGAAATTAATAGAGATACAGTTTTGAGTCTTTGTCTATAGCGATTACTTACTATAAAGTTATATATAACATCCAAAGTACATACCATTTGGGACGTCGCATGTGAATGTAGCAGACAAGTTTTTTCGATCTTTTTGGCCCACCAAAATACACTACCGTTTTCGAAGCCGACTGACGAGTGACTAAAGTAGGTAGGGGGTCAGCTGTTGCTCGGTGTTGTGAGCAATATATTTAACTTTCTACCACAGATTGAAAATAAGGTGTGCGTTTGATATTTTTTGTTTTATTTCGGTTATATTCAAAAGTGACGGCTTGGGCAAAGTTATGTTCCAAGGCCAAAGTTGTGTGGTTTTACGGTAATTTTACTAAAAATCTAACAGTTTGCGTTGAGTAACATATTGTTAAATATGTATTAACTTAGTCGCGAATTTGAGATAGTCGCATACGCACTAGTAAATTTAGCCTTGGAGTTAGTACGAACTTACCACGTTTGCGGCAAGGCTGACCTCCGCTTTATTTTTCAGGTGCGTCAATCGGTTGAAATGACCGTATATGCCTATGGTAAATTCGGTGTGCCAGAAGGCTCTGCCACACAATGCATGAAAAGTTAATATTTTTTCCATTACGACTTACTTACAGCATACATTTTTTATAAGTCTTCTAATTTATTGCTCTATTTGACTCTGGCTTTTACTCTTCAAGTAATTAATAAAATATTTCCTAAATATGTAATTCCTTGCTCTTTTTTGTCTTCAGTAGTTTCTAAAGTAAAGGGGGACATGGTGATTTTCGTTGCTTTTATAATTATAATTAAAATCGTTTATTAACAGGCAATAGACCCAGAAGTACAGACAACACACTGTAAAAAGTAACATAACCCTCAATGTGCGGTTATCAGAGCACCCCAGCCTCTCCCAGAAGAACGATATTCGCGCCCTTACTACCGCAAAGAAATCTGGCACACGGGACACGGCACACGGCCCTTGGCGAAAATGCTTGACGCACTGCAACAGCGCGGTCCGTGGTATCTAATCTACTGCCGAAAGTTTGACCAGGGTTGGCACGCGTAGAAACACTGACTGTCAGCCTTAAGGCACACCGGATGCGTGCGCGTAGACGTGACGTGCACGTTCGCTTTCCACTGCGGTGTATAGTATGAATTCTCATACGGCATGTCACTATACAACGCAGTGGAAAGCGAACGCGTACATCACGTCTACGCGCACGCAGCCGGTGTGGCTCGGACTTAAACCAGGTTAATTTTACATCGTTGCTACACTAATTGCCAAATCTTCTCGCAAGCATGTTGCTACGTATACACAACGCTCTTCTCTCCCGCTCTAAATATAACCCTCTCGTATTTAAGGTCATCTGTCAAGATATGACGTTGGGGTTGAATTGCTTTACAACCGGAACCGCTGAACCATTTAGCCTAACTTCTTGTACATGCCCCAGGCTTCTTCCCGCCCTGAAAACAACCATTTCTGTTTTGCCCACGGTGTACTTTAATTAATCCGCGTGAAATGGCATATCCCTTGATTTTTTAGTCCTTTCGCCGAGGGGCTCAGGAGCACCATATCATCCGCGTAACCGTTCGTGCAATATCCGTTCAAAGACCTTAATTATCACTTCTACTTAAATTTCACACCAGATTTTGCAAATTCGGCAGTTAAAGTTAAGTATTTTATTTTTATCTTATGGGATGACTTAAAGAAACAAAATTATATTCATTATTTACTCGATTTTCAATCTAACCTTCTGGTCTAAGCGTCGTGTATTTCACGCTTATAAAGGTTAGGTATAGTCACCCTTTCTACGTTGTTTGTTCAGAAGGTGATCTGTAGCTCAAAATAAAAGCCAAGACCCCTAATTACTTCGTATCAGCATTCACCTTTGACATATTCATGATTTGTACACCCTAAATTATCTTTTCTTATATGCAAAGTAAGCATTTTTTACGTTTTATATTTATAATTATGAACAACTTGTACTATTAATTATTCTGTGGCACAATCAACATTATTTTAAAATTTGTACCGTGGCTTGGAAGATAAGAGTAGCGGGGCGCGGGGCTTCAAAGTTGCCGCAGCATCCCAGATGCAACTTGACTGAAACGCAATAAATCGCTGACCCTCGACCATTTTGACCCCAATCGGCCAGACAAAGCGCCGTGGCATCTTAGGGCGGCTGACCCGTAATAATAACTCCAATTACAAAGCTTATTGAGAACACATAAATTATAAAGTGTAAAAGGGACGCACAAAGGTTGAAATAAATTTAGCACAGACAATTGGACAATTGACCCCTGTGCAAGTTTATAGTGTTGAAAAAAATGCCCTTAGAAACGTGCTCTTTCTTTTTCTATCTCTGACTGATCGCACGGAGTAGGTACCTACTCCACGTAACGGCAGTTGGAAAATATTATTACATAAGCACATTTAGATAGGTATCGTTTAGGTAGATAGGTAGGTCGTGGTTATTATTATATATATTTTTAGTACCTTTGCATACTTACCTTTGTTTGTGTTTTTGGGATAGTTGAATTTCACGAAAGCTGGTGGGGCATACCTACTTGTGTGTGTAGATGCACGTGCACGTTTTCTCTGAGTGCATAAGCACGGCAGTGCCGTCTCAGCCGAGTTGCCGGCAGGGTACCTAAGGAGTGTTACAGTTCTTGCGATATAGCTTATGGCCTGATATTTGATCGGTAGTTAAACTAACTAATGGTCAAAAAACGTTACTAATGGTTATAATTTCTAGGAAATGTGTCAAATTTTCCATTTCTTTTTCGAATTTTAACAGTTAAGTAGTTAGTTTAACTACTGATCAAACAACAGGGCCTTAGTGCGGGTGACACATATATGACAACGGTTATTATTATCGACATATCGTGCGTTAAAAAGAAAAGTGACGTTATTCAAAATGACCAAATATCAAAGGGCAAGAGTTTAAAAAAAAATGTACGTTTTATTTAAATTTAAAAAAAGTGTCGAATACGAAGTTTTATATATCATTTCTTTAAGCGTTTCTTTGTCTAAAATTTGGTTTTAAAATTCATGATAAAGCCTTATTTTGCTGCGAAATGTCACTATTCTAGATAATTTCTAAATTAATATCAATGATTTATCTCGAAATAAAATTCCATTAATGGTAAAAATATGTTTTATTATTGAAAAAAAGCTTGAAACTGTACTTAACGGTGTTGTTACTCCCTATTGAAATGTACTTAAAGATTCACTAACGTTAACGATAAGCACCCCGCGTCACTTTAATGTTGGAAATAGGCATTAAATTTCCTATTGCACGGCACTTAGGCCGATATGCAGTTTTTTTCCTCCAATCACAACTAGCAACCCTGCTTACCTCAGCAGGACAAATATTTCCTTCCTCGGTTTTATTTAATAGATTTTCAATGAAGAATGTAATGTGCACTATTTCACACATTTTATTAAAAATAAAAATAATACACTACCTAGGTACACACACAGTAAAGAAAAATGTCACTATCCGAAAAGTGTTACTTTCGAACCAAATACTATCATATCAACTTTCTAGCCTGAAATCAAAATGTGTCATTTTTGAATATTGTAATACGCCCTTAGGTTGATCTAAACTTTTCAACAATAGTGACGTATTTTTTAAAATGCCATTTTTCGCTTCATTTAATACGTTGTTCTCATATAATTTGTAGGTTATTCCAAAATATGTCACTTTTTTACACAAACGTACGTACGTCTACCGCTGCACATGCGAGTGGGACACCATTCCATAAAAAAGATGGTTAGAACCCGCGTAGTAGAAAAGTGACTTGAGCTATATCTACCCCGATACGCAAAAAACAGCAGAGCGCCACTTTACACCATATATGTAATTTGGTACGTTTGTGGGCCATTTATGCAATAAAACCAAAATCAGATTTTTTTGAATATACGTCACTTTTCTTTTCAACGCACGATATGTATCAATCACGTGACACGCAAACAATGTATTTTTATACATATATTTTTTGTAAGTTACCTAATGGTAACGCAAACGCTTCAATAATCCATAATAATTATAAAGAATGAAATATTTTACGCCAATGATATTTAAGGCGCACCTAAATACCACCGTCTTTCGATCGTGACAACTTCCACAACTATAAAGGACCGTGACGCTATTGTATATTACAGTGCAAAAACTATTTATATAGGTAGGTAGTTCGCTCTAAAAATAATTGTTAAGTACCATCAGCATGGCAAGTACGAGTAAAAGGAGAAAAGTTGTTCTCAGTGAGGTCGTTCGACCGTTGATGCATTTTTTTTGTTGTTGTGTGTAATTAAATGTGTTGAACTTCAGTTGTAACGTCTAACACGGTTTTATATGAATCTATTTTTAAGGTTTGTCAAATGATTGCAAGTGTTTATCATTTTCTCAAAAATGAATATAATTCACGAAACTTTATTGCGAACCAAATTGTGATTTATCGCACCAGAAGCGACGGGAGTTAGCGAAAGAACAGAGTATAAAAAATTAAAGGAAGAAAGATAAATATTAAAAAAGAAAATGTCTCTAGCACATCTGCAAAATTAACTTAGTCGATAAAAAACCGAAGGAAGAGATGAAAAAAGTAGACATTGATATATTCGACGACGCGTTGGCCTAGTCGGTAGTGACCCTGCCTACGAAGCTAGCGGTCTTGGGTTCAAATGCCAGTAAGGGCAGATATTTGTGTGATGAGCGCGAATATTTGCTCCCGAGTCATGGATGTTCTCTATGTATTTACTTAAGTACCTATTACTATTGGGCTAGATCAATTGGTATGTGACATTGTCCCCTAAATTTTATATTTATGTATATGATTGATGGACTTACAGCTGATGCCATTTGGAGACCTTTTCCCAGCAGTGGGACAGAGTCAGAACAGGGCTAAGATTCAACACGGTTGTTTATGATGTGTTTCCGTTGTGTCAAGGTTAACAACAACGTGGATGGCGGTCGAGTTAAAAACAATTCCATAGCGCGTCAAAGGCGGCGCGGGTCAGGCGAGGTGAATACAGACCCATATCTAATTTAATTTCTAAGCGTTACACGATGATAAGATTTTCAGTCATAATATTCGACTTTCTAATTTTGAATGTAAGCGTTTGATGATTGTCATTTAACCTCGCAGTATTCTTATCATGGGGTTATTAGTAAATATGTATACTTTAACCCTTAAGACTGGCAAATTCCCGAGCGAATCAGAGGCATCGAGATTATCTACTATTGAAGTAGTATAAAAAAACTGGCCAAGTGCGAATCGGATTCGCACACGAAGGGTTCCGTACCATTGTTATAGGAGCCCCCTTCGACTTGAATTTAATTAATTGTTTATCTTAGTTGTTATTGGCGACAGCAATATTATGAATCTCAAGAACCAAAAAACTTAACGCGAACCCTATTTACTATTGCGATCGTATCCTTTATAAAATAGTAAAATTTACCCTTACCTGTTAAAGCTAACATAAAAAATTGCCCTTATTAAGTTATTCCCCTTATTTGATTTACAAATCATCAGGTCTCCCCTAAAAAACAGTAACGTTATGAAGATAAAAACACGTGTTAACACAACCTAATCAGCCAGGTCACGCGCCACTTGTTAATAAAAAACTAATAAAAAACGTGGAAGAGATGGGTATCACAATGCCGCACCCTCCGCGACCCCGCCAGGGCGCGTAAAAAGCGGCCGAGGGTAGCTCGCGCCTCGCGCCCATCGCGTCACTCATGCGAAATCCTTATTTACCGGAACATATTAACACGGTTTTTTTGACGCTGGTTAATTTAACTTGTATTTGTGTTCTTGATTATGCTGGGTGTTAGCGGTCTAAAACATCTTCTTATACCTACACAGTGCATAACATTTATTTATTTTTCTTAGACTGAGACTAAGCCCAACAGCCAAACACAAAATATTAATCCAATTGTTACCTAGCAATTAAGTACTAAATACCCGTGCCTTACACCTCATAAAGAGGATTAAAAATATATATACATACACGAATAGAAATGGAGGTCTTGACTTGGTTTTGCCTGCTTTGTTAATTAAAATTTGTTAAATAACTGAGAGTTAAATAATATGTTGTCATGAGTCAAAGTGTTAAAGCGAACAGATAGCAACCTTATAAAATTAAATGGAAGGTATTGTTGAAGAGTATTAGCCTTAAATATCAGATAGTTAACTCTTATTTAAATTCTTATCTCAGGTACCTTATAAAAAGATTCATTTACAAAGTGCATTGGGTAAGTTTGTATGAACATTATTGTCATTTTATTGTTCAGCGGCCATGGGTGATTTTCATATAATGGTTTAGAGGACCTGGACATACACATAAATGTATAAAATTTTATGCGTTAAATAATATCGGAGCGGAGATATTAAAGATTTAAGTAGGTATTCAGTTTATGGTACTAATAGAACGCCCAGGTACGAATTTTTAAATATCTCGGCTCCGATGCACTTAGAGTGCAGCACACATTACATAAGTAACAAAATGTGTTTATTTTAAATATTTCTATCATAATTTACCACTTTTACGAATAGTCACTCACCTTGAAAATGTATGACTTTTACAAATGACAACACTTTTACCCAAACCCCTTTACTTCTTCTTTGTATGGATCTATGGTTAAAAAATATTACCTTTAGGCCCTGTTGTTTGATCAGTAATTAACTACTAATTTGTAAAATTCGAAAAAGGAATGGAAAGTTTGACACATTTCCTTGAGATTTTAACCATTAGTAACGTTTTTTGACCATTAGTTAGTTTAACTACCGATCAAACCGTATTAAACTCAAATGAGGTTCACTACATAAAATGAGTTTACCTACACGTTATTTGCAGGAAAATATAGAGAAATATCACTAATTAGTAATTACAGTACCTATAGGTACTCGTGTTGAACTGTCGCTCTTCATCTAGAGGTCGGCTAGATACGAGAGTTCAATACGAGAGAAGATTTATCTTCTTGCTGCTTAGCAACAGGATTTTTTTAAACGGTGCGTCTTATGAAGAAAAATCATGCTGGACATCAGGTTGGACAGGGTGGGACGCAAAAGCATAGGTACTTTTTTGGTTCCTTGTTTACAGAGAAAATAAATAAACAAATTTATGCTAATGGGTAAAGACCTTAAACGCTACGTAGTCGTTTCTACGTCACCGCTAGAGCTAGATTTAAAAAAACGCGGTCACAAACATAATGACGTCATTCCGACCACTAGTTCCAAGCGGGCGTAGTAAACAGTGATAATATTCAATACTTTATAAGTAAATAATAACTAAAAAAATACAATTCTTTTAAGACAAACCTCTATAAGCAGGATATCAACCAGAACACCTTTAAAAACCTGTTGTTAACATTCACGCCTTCATTACTAACGGGGGAGTAACCGTTAGCGTGCATGCATAAGGACAAATCATGGCTGGGATACTCAGCCATGCTTCGTCCTTATCTGACCAATTCAAATGTCACAACGACAGATAAGGACAAAGCATGGCTTAGCTAGGCCACGGTTACTCCGAGTTTATTAATAAAGACAGTTTGGTTTAAAACAAAATTAGAATCATATCTCTAGATTTTAGATAGACTTATTATGAACAGGTTTTAGGGATAACTAATAATTTCAAAAAAAAAAATTGAAAAAAGTAGAACTCATCAGAGTAATGAAACTCGTGAAATAAGCAATGATGATTCGTGGGTGACAGGTCCCGCTACTCGGCCCGCTCCCGGGCGGCTGCGCGCACGGCGGCGCTCGGAAGAGGAAGCGCGGCAGCTGCGCCACGCGCGCCGTGCCTCCGTCCCGCATTTTTTTTCAAAAACCGTCACTGGTACCATTCCAGACTGCAACCCATAATTTTACTAACAAGTAAAGGTACCCAACTGTCCAGCTCCGATATTGTTGATTTTGATATACTTATGTTAGAGAGTAGTCTAAAATAACAGACACCCACGTATTCTTTTTTAGCTGCCCAATCCCAACCTGTTGCGAGAAATGGACCTCCAAAGTACTTAAAAGTGACTATACCCTCTAACTTCTAAATATAGAGTTTTTTTTTAATGGCTAGTTTCCTACTGGTTTGATTATTATGTTTAACAACATGAAAAAATAATGAGCACGTGTTTTGTTATATCGGCTAAAACTTATATTTAAATAAAATACCCTTCAAAGTTATATACTTGTCATCGAAGATACACTTCCTATGGTTTTTTTTTTTAAATTGAGTTTTGCCAATAAAACAATACATGCGCTCATTATTTTTTCATGTTCTTAAACATATAATCAAACCAGTAGGAAAATAGCATTTTTTTTTTAAATTCTCTATAGAAGTTAGAGGGTTTAGTCACTATTCAGTGCATTGGAGGTCAATTTCTCCCAACAGGTTGAGATTGGGCAGCTAAAAAAAAATACGTGTCTGTTATTTTAGACTACTCTCTAACATATATCAAAATAAAACAAATCGGAGCCGGACAGTTACCTACGTATCTTTCCTTGTAAGTATGAACAAGTAAGTTACGTAGCAAGCCAAGAGAAGAACAGTTTGAGTATGGTGGTGGCCTGGTTATGTTAAGTTAGGTTATTTTAAGTCATATAACTGAAGCTTATTTATAACTGAGACACAAGGAATAGGGGGCTTGGCCTCTCAAGTAGTCGATATCCAGGATTAACAAAAATATACGTTTTTATCGGAAATATTGACAGTTCCCGAGGGAATAACGATAAACGCATTCTACGCAAATAGAGTTGCTGGCAAGAGCTAGTTTAAGGTACAGTATTTTATGATAAAAATTAAAACTAAGGAAACTTAACACCTTTTACTTTCTCATACCGCACCCTCCATGAAGAAGGCTCGAAAGTTTCCCTCACACAAAAAATAAAAAACAACTGTGTAAATTATTCATGTCCGCTCCTAGTTTTAAAAAGAAATCAAATACATTTTTTTACCCTTCGCAGAAATGTAGAATCATAAATTAGCGATTTGAAAGACTCCTCTCCTCAAGCGATGTGCTATCACCGGATACTCCTCACACGACCCTACCGACAAAACATCCCCCAGCTCCTCCAACTCCATATTTTTTCGACCATGCAACGGCAACCCAGGCTTGCTTAAAAATTCAAAATAATCATGTAGTTCAAGCGATTAATTCTTTTTAAACTGGTGCTGCTGGTCTGGACGGTATCTCTCATCATGCATGTTCTTCAGAAAAACTAACACCACAGTATTGTTTTAAATATTTTTCTACAACAAATAAACCCAATTCTATAATATCCGTCACAATTTTTTCTTAGGCCAAAGCTTCTATGGAGGCCTGGCATTGTTCTTTTGGTTCTCTTTTTGTATTCTTCAAACTTAAATATTTATTATGGACTAGGTAGGTTCCATCCATCATAACCCGAGGAGACTAGGACTTGATAGCTTTTAGCAGCCGATCGATTTTTTTTGCCGTATAGGTTTTTATTTTAAATTGAAATATGTACCTAAGTACCTACCCAGTGACAATCGCGACGCTATAAGACGAATCTTATATTTTTCTTGTCAAAATCGCCTTATTTGTATTGTATGGCTCTTACTAGGAAACTAAGAACTATACACACGCATACAGTTAGACAACGCCTTTTTAGGGTAGGGCGTAGTCAAACTAGGAACCCTTATAGTTTCGCCATGTCCGTCCGTCCATCCGTCTGTCCGCAGCCTAGCTCAGACTCTTAGTAGGTACTACAAAGCTGTAATTTGGCATGAATATACATTATTAGTCACGCCAACAAAGTGGTAAAATAAAATCTTGAAAATCACGTAAACCCATAGTTTGGGGTGTCGTTGGATAGGTCTGTCAAAAATATTGCTGGTTTGTGACATCAATTTTTCGGTTAAGCGATCCGTTTATGCAATATTAAATTGCTAAATTGCTTTAAAGTGCAAATTTTTGTTAGAGTCAAGTGTCTAATTTTCAGTTATTGTTTTAACTATACTTAATGTATTAATTTATGCTATTATTTATATAAATCAGTATTAAATTCTTTTGACATTTCAAACATCGACCTTAAAATCGATCGCTATTGCCAGTTACGATATTTGAAACATCGACAAGGTGGCTGTCGATATAATATTAACTATTGATATTCAAATCGTCCCCTCAG